>QLOH01000070.1:1800000-2357153 GCA_026901365.1 Sesbania bispinosa | reverse complement strand
GAAGAAGATCTTAAAGAAACTAAAGCACCACAAGAAGAGGCAGGAGGCCATTCTTTCAGGATTCGACACAGTCCTGCAAGCAATGCATGCATCGAATGAATTTCACAAGAGGATGAACCTTCATATTTCCAATTTGCCTCATCTGCCTAAGTTTCCTCAAACTGTGCTGCGGACCATCTAGACCTAGCTCAGCCTCATCCTCTTCCCTTTCATCCTAGCTTTGCTAGTCTTTCATTTTGATAATGTCAAAAGGGGGAGAGTAGGTTAGATATATCTAATGAGAGTCTTAGGTAGGAAACTTCACAGTTTTTGTAGGATATGATCAGTTGACAGTTAAAGATGTAATTGGCATCTTTTCACAACTTTTTGTTGAGATGCAGTGGCATCTTTTGCTTTGTAATTCCCTAAATTTATGATTAATGAAAATTGACTCTCAGATATCTGCAGTATAATTTCTGTTTGGTTTGTTTAGCAATCTAATTGACATTTTAGCTCACAATTGAATATTAAATCTCAGAACAGAAAAATAAGCTTATCACTCAGGGGGAGTTCTTTCCCTCAAGCATCTCTATTACAAGAGATTGCACATCTCAGGGGGAGTTAAAGTTATACATGCATTATATTCATTTTAATCTCATCAGAAATTTAAACTTATAGTTTTCCATCATCAAAAAAGGGGGAGATTATTGAGACAAGCTCACCTCCAAGCAGTTTTTAATATGACAAATTGACTAAGTTTAAATATACATATGAGATGCATCTTGTGTTGCTACTGTGTGCTCAAGTGTGGCAGAGACTTTCTGTATCTAGTTACTGCAGGTATTCATGAAGGATAGAAAGAATCTGAAAGACCACTAAGATAAGTCAAGTCATGGATAAAGAAACACAAGAAGCATAAACTGCAAGATGTCATGATTCAAGGAAACTCGCAACAAGTCCATGATAGTTTAAAGGATCAGATGCAAGCTCAAAGATTAGTTAGATAGAGACAACATGTCTTGATCCAGAATCTAAGAAAATTGGACTCAATCATTAAGTCAGTAAAAAGGCACTCAATGATTTAAGATGCCAGCACAACCTGAGATGCAAACCTATGTTCAGATGATATCCTCATAATAGAAGAGATCTCAGCATGAAGCCAAAAGAGACTCAAGCACTGCTTGAGATGCAAGCCATAAACAGACGCAAGTTCAGCTTGAGACGTCGTCTCAAGAACAGACGAAGCAAGATGGGATCTCATCAAAGATGCAAGTAAATTGTAACAGAATCTGGACAGAAGCAAGACTGGGTGCTCAATGATAGAATACAAATCAGCATAAAGTCAAACAAGGACACAAGGACACTGACACGGTGACTTAGCCTGAAAAGCTGCCGCCCCTATTGAAAAGACTGTACTTGTTGCTGTGTGCTCTAATAGTTTGAAACGGCCACATAACGGCTAGTTTTCCAACTGTGATATAAAAGAGACAAGATCAAATGCTGAAAAAAAGAGAGACTGCCTGCATTACTGATAACAAAAAAACCATTAAGCATCTTATCATATCTCAACTGACATCTCAAGTGCACATCTCAACTGTCTGTGAACAGACTCATCTCATCTTGAGATCACCTGTCTCTTCTCATCTCTCTGTGTGCATCACTATTATATTGTATCTTAAGTAGAGAAATTACCTAGCTTACCCATCTCTATATCCATACTGTGTATGCTTGTAAGCTAGACTCATCATAAACATTTATTGTAACCTGTCTCATCTAAGATAGGAAGGTTCCTAGTCTTAGAGTGAGGTGTTTGCGTCCTGAAGAGGCTGTAAGAATACTTGTATTGGCGGGTTTGTCAATAGTGGAAAATCTCACGTGTTGTGAGGACTGGACGTAGCCCAAGGAGTGGGTGAACCAGGATAAGATCTCTGCCCCCTGTCTCTTATCTTGTATTTACTAAGCTTATCTTGAAATAACTAAAACAACTTAGTAACAAAAGCAATAACTGAACCAATATTCAAGATAAGATTCTGAATTAATCTAGAAATATGAATCATCACTAAAATTGTATTTATTTATATATCCTGTCTTTACAGAGACCCCAAGTCAACGAACTTGAGAGCACATCTCAACAATCAATTTTATTGTGAAATAGCAGGAACAGATTTGAGAAGTCTCTATTCAACCCCCCCTTCTAGAGACCTTCAGCCAACTTCAGATCTCCTCCTTGATTTTCTCCCAGTGTGTTTGGAAAAATAAACCATTGAATCCAACTGGGCCAGGGACTTTCATCGCCCCAAGCTAAAAAACAGCCTCCCGGATTTCATCTTCAGTCACACCTTTCAACAAACTATTATTTATTTCTTTTGTCACCAACCTCAGAAGGTCTTGTAGACAGCCCTGGATAAGTTCAGGCTCGTCATACTTATATACCTAGGCAAAATGGTTCATGATTTCACTAGATACAACTTGTTGTCCCTCCACCCGTTCTCCTACTTCATTTTAATTATGTGCATGTGATTCATATCTCTCATTTGGATTGTCGTTGCTTGGAAAAAGGATGAGTTACGATCTCCAAGTTGGACCCATCATTAAGTCTTAAACACTATAAGAAAACGCGAAATTAGATGTGAAACTGTAGCATCAGCCACTAACCGTCGCTTTTAGGGACGGACCAACTGACACTACGCCTACGCTACAACATTAAATGCAAAGTTCAACTCTTGAATGTGCCTCAAATCCTTTGTGAGGGCCAAGTCGTCGCTAATTTTAAAATGACATTATTTTTTGGTTAAAAATTCAAAATGGTGTGGTTGCGTCAACGTAGTAACGGTCATGACCTCTTGCTAAGTTATTTTTTAAACTTGACATCGACCATGACCTCTTGCTAAGTTTAAAACTTACGAGCACAAAACCATTTCCCCCTCCCTCTTCTTCTTCCTCCCTTTCTTCCTCTCCCACCGCCTCTCTCTCCCTTTCTGCAACCTCATCCTTCTCCCTCTGCACAGCCTCCCACCCTCATTTTCCCTCTATTGAGCTTCACGAACCCCCCCTCTCCCCTCCGCAAGTTTTTTTCATCGTTCCTTCGTCGTTCAGTCGTTCGTTGAACAATCTTCTGTTCGGTCGCCGTCCCTCCGCCATTCGTCGGACCGCCGCCGCCACCTGCAGGTAAATGTATGTTATTTATCTAATTTTATTTTATATTAATATTAATAATATTTATAATTTATAATTGATATAATATAATTATTTTTATACTTATATAATTTCAATTTTAATTATTAATAATTATAACGTATATAATACTTATAATTTATTTAATTATTAATATTAATAATTGTTATAATTTATATATTTTTAATTAGGTATTTATAATTATATTATTTATAATTATAATTTATTTAATAGTATAAGTTTATATAATATTAATTATATATTTATACATTATTTAATACATTATTAATAATGATAATTTCTTTTATTATTAATATTAATAATAATTTTAATTATATATATTTAGTTATTTAATATTTATTATGTAGTGAAATTAGGTGGTAGGGTTTAGGATAGTTTTTTACATGATTTATATAGTTAAATAATATGATATATTTGATGTGATATAGGTATGTTATTTGATACATTTAATGTGATATATTTATAGGTATGTTATTTAACATATTTAATGTGATATAATTGATGTGATATATTTAATATTTTTTGGTAACAAATTATGGAAAATGAAAATAAATGTGATATATTTAATATGATATAGGTATGTTATTTAATTTATTTAATTCCATTTATTTATAAGTATGTTGTTTTATATATTTAATGTGATATATTTAATTGATTTATTTTATATTTATTTTTAAAATGTAGGTAATAGATATAATAGGTTATAGAAAGAATAGGTATTAGTTTGTACGTTATTTAATTTAAACATATTAAAATTAGGTAATTATGTAGTTATTTATTTAATTTATAGGTATGTTTTTTAGTATATTTGATGTGATAGATGCTCGTACACGCGGTTGAGGTGGAACCAAGGTTTAGGATTTATGATTCCATTAGTTAGAGGGAGATCCATCCCTCCAAGCGAGCTTGCAGCATAGGCAACCCGTGCACGTCAAGAGAGGACCAACCTTTCCCTCCCTCACACACTGCAGGACCAGCCCACTACATCAGCCCCTCCACCGTACGTGTAGCCTACCCCTCCAGAGATTGACCTGCCTACTGCATCATACCATCCACAATTTGATGGCATGAAGTTCATCCCTACTTCAGGATATCATAAGGTTCTTCTCGAGGTCCAAGATGACCTTCCACCTGAGGCTGAGCATGTTCCAGGTCGAGGTCCCAACTCTGGTACTGATCATGAGTAGGACCCTCAGGGTAGGGTTATTATACGACCTTATGGAAAAGGGTGAGTTTCTCTACAATTATTTTTACTTTTTTATATTGTTAATATTGAATTTCTTTATTTTGCAGTTGGGTGCCTAACAATCCCCTCATCGTAGCTACTGGTCATGCGATCTGATCTTGATTCTGGGGTCCTTGGTATTTGTGGGAGGTCACCCCGAAGGAGATATGAAGGACAAGTGGTGGGAGGAGTTTATGGTAAAATATCTTTACATAATTGTATTAAGGTTATGGCATTTTCAAATAATCACCATAATAATTATTTTCTTTTGCAGATCAAAGTTACTTGGGCGCCTTCTGGTGACGCCCAAATTAAGAAGGTTTATGAGCAGAAGATTGACGGACGCCTTCGGGATATGCTCACCAAGGCTCGGGCGAGTGGGACTAGGCCTACCTGCATAGGAGGGGGCACGGATGGGTCTTTTGGCCTATTAGGCTTCTGATTAGTTCAAGGGGAAGTCCGTTCGTAATAAGACCAATCAGGCTTCTTGTCAAGGCGATGCAGTCCACACCATGGGCCGTAAGGCTCACATTGAGGTGGCTCTGGATATGATATGTATAAACCTACTTTTCCATAATAATATTTATGTGTACAAAAATAATTTATAAGTGTAATTTTTCTGTGTAGGCTCGACAACTTGGGAATTTTGTTAATCCAAATAAGTTCTCTGTTGCCACTCATACAAAGAAAGATGGTGGTTGGGTAGATGATCGTGCGCACTCCACATATGTAAGCAAAAGTTATTTATAGTGGTGATATTTATATAATTTGATATATTTTCAATAGTATAAGTAACTAATTATAAGTTTTCTCTATTTATCACACAATTTACCAGGACAACTTGAGGGAGGTGGAGTCACAAATAGGGGACAACCCCATCACAGATGGGTCAACCAAATAACAGATTGGAGGATGTTGCTGGTGGCAAGACTTGGGGGCTGCTTGTTATGGCATCGGGGACTTGTCAACCAACATTTGTCCAGGTGTCATTAAGGAACTAGGTCATCCTAGCTAGGCAGCAAGCAAACCAAGCTAATGAGAGGGCTGAACAAGCCCATGAGATGTATGCATGCTTGGAGGAGGACTTCCTACGGCTCTGACAATAGCTAAGACAGTGTTGTACCACTGCAACGCAATGGCTTCCACTAGTATCAGTCAGGCACACCCGTACTATGACGATGACCTAGATGACCAGCCCCTTGATGATGGTCGTGGCCCACCTCAGCAACGTTGTCGCCATCAACCGTGATTTTTTATTATGACTTTACGTTTTGTACAGATATTATATATTGTTTTTATATATTATTATTTTCTATATGGGTGTCTATATAGATCATTTTTATTTATATCTTTGTTGGTTTAAAAATGAGCTATAAATTTTTTTAAAAATTTAAATTTCTATAAAAATTAACCGTAAATCCGTAAATTAAAAAAATTAATATAAAACCATAAATTTAATTTAAAAATGTAAAAACCAAAAAAGTAAATAGTAGTGTCGGCTGGTCGTCACTAAAGTCGACGCTACATACACACACTATTAGCGACGGTTGTGGCCGTCACTAATTAGTGACAACCTTTTGTTCAATTTACATTGTGATAGCCTTCAGCATAGTGTCAGCTTTAGCATTGACCAAGTCGACACTACATTGTGACAGTTGTTTTTACTCGTCACTACTGTATCAACGTCGAGCAGATTAACATCGTCCTTGTAGTTAACGCTAATAAGCTTGTAGCGTCGGCTTTTTTCTATTAGCGACGACTTTTGACCGATGTTAATTAACGAATTTCTTATAATGAAATCTCATCTGCATGAATCAAACCCAAAACCAGCCAACTCAACCACTAAAACCCCTTACAAAAATGAAACCATGATTTTCTCTTTCTCAATTCTCAAGTAACATAAAATTGAAAAGAAAAGGATTAAAAATACAAAACATGGAGGATAAAAACAAAATATTGAGTTTTTTTAGAGCTTAATTTTTTTTTCTTTTTTCTTTATTTGTTTTCTTAGTTAAGTCTCTTGGTTGATTATTGTTATACTATTTTCAATTTTTTGTTTTTTAAGTTTTATATAGAAAATAGTCAATAAAATGAAAACAACGTATGTAGTTTCTTTTTGTAATTAAAGAGAGATAAATTCTGAAATCAAATATGTCTTAAGAAAAATAAAATTATTATTATTTAAATGAATGTTCATCAATTTCTTCACTGATTTGTGAATACTTTAGTTTATATTAATAGATTTGAATTAATTTATTTTAGATATCAAAATTTTTTCAATGAAAAGCTTTCTAATAAAGCTTTTAAAAATAATTATTTTACATGCTATTATTTGTCTTTAATTTTTTAGTGTACTTAAAATTTTGAAAATATATTTTTTTTTGTTATTTTTATTTATAAAATTTTAATTGCTAATAAATTGGAAACATAAATTTTAATTTATGTTTCCAATTTTTGTTTGTTTATTGCTAATAAATATGAATATTTTAAGATTATTTAATTCATATAATTTTCTTTTTGAAGAGTATTTCATCTCAGGACGAATATATAAAAATACACAGGACTAACTGGCTAAGTTTCATTTCTTTGCATAACTTAACTGGCTATAAAATTCAATTTTGTATTTACATGATATTATTTGAAATAATTTTTATTTTTTTATTCTTATATATACTGTCCAAATAAAATTAACAGAGGCTCTTAAACATTTTTTTATATATATAAAATTCTGTCGCCTTCCATGGCCACATGTTCCACACACGCTAGGAAATGATCTTAAGCCACATCACAGCTAAGGCAAATGGGTCCTCCTTCCTTCCCCATACCATACAGTACCACTTCCTCCATCGTTGTCTTTGTGGTCTCCATCAACAGAAAGCAGCCACCACTCCTTGTATTGCATGTAATTGTAACTCTAGTGTGTCATGAGTCCAATTTCTCAAGCGCTTTCCGTCCTATATTCTTTTTGACCCTTGTAATGTTAGTGCATATTTAATTTGATGTTTCCGTCCTATATTCTTTTTGACCCTTGTAATGTTAGTGCATATTTAATTTGATGCTAAGAAATACTAACCTCAAGTTTAGATATTTCAACACAACTATTTATAATATTGAAAACGTGAATTTATCATATTCCAACACTGAACCAAACATACCTTTACCCTTAATATATGCCTTGCATTTTTCACTCAAGACGTTATTTTGGGAGCCCTATGTGTAAACAAGAGAAAAAACAAAACTATACAATTTTTTTCAGTTTTTTAATACATTAATTTTCTCAAAGTAGCATACACAAACAATTATGTGATTAAGTACAAAAAATTATGTGATTGATTTGAGAGGTGTATATATATATACATACACACACATATATATATATATATTTAATTTCTAAGTGGTGTTGAATATTCGAAACTTACATGAATGCTTACTAAAAGAGCCAGCTTTCCTGATTTGGATTGGGACCATCAACCCCTCTTTCTAATTTTTTTAATAAAAAATATGATTATTTCTCGTAAAAAATATATGCATTCTAGAAAAAAAAAAAGCATACACTACCATTAATAAAGAATTAGTATAGTTTTTTTTTTATGTATGGCGTAAGAGATCTAAATTTATGAGCTATACCTAAATTCCCTCCACCAATCCAATTCTAATGGTTTAAACTTAGAATCACTATAGTTATAATTTATGTATAATCAATTTTATTATTAGCTATAATGTTTATCTTGGTTTAATTAGTTAATTAATTACACACATCTAATCTAGGTAGCAACAAATTAAGTGACGAACTATTCTGATGATGATCATGAAAATATCATTGCTATAATTATAGGACATTTGATCATCCAAACAATAATACCATGCTACAATCATGGCTGGCCCAAGGAAAGACTACTAAAGCAATGACTTAAGGTCTCCCTTATTATAAGGCCTCAAATTTTTTGTAGGTATACATTTTATATATTAAAATTAATAAAATTTTTATATTAAATATAAAAATATTATTAGCTATTAGTTAAAAGATAGTAATTAAAAATATTGTTTTCCTTATAAAAAATAGTTTTTCTCAATTTAACTAACTTTCATTTGTCAAAAATATATTTCTTTTTTTTAATAAATATGTTATGTTTAGTCTCTTATCTTTTATAAATAGGTTATTATTTTATAATTTGTTTTAGGCCTATAGAATGATTGGGCCGGCGTAGCTGCTTGCAATATTATCGGAGATTCAGGTCTCTTGTTGCAGTTCTTTTAATTTTTTTCTATTTTTGTTTTTCCATTTTGTATAGTCGGTAGAGAATCTGCTATTTTTTATGGTTTCGACCATTCAGGAAATTAGATTTCCAAAGATGACCCAATAATAATACAATATATTGAAAAAATAACTAGAAGTCTAGAAGGCCTTCTTCTTATCTTATCTAATTGATATATGTATGTATGTATATGAAGCAGATTAATAATTGGGGGAAGGAGATATGGCATATACAGTGAAGAAGAGCAGCAGATCCAATGTATCGGGAATCTTACTTCTTGTAGCCTCCTTAATTACCTCCCTAGTATAAGTAATAAATAAATTTGTTGTTTAGTAGACAGCCCCAGCCAAGAGTAAGGAAGAAATTTTTCTTTTTTTGGGTCAAAAGATTAAGGAAGTTTGGTGTTTGGAGAAGTCTGTTGCTGTCTTTAGCTCCTTCGGGTTTGGTCCACTTTGCAAGTTGCAAACCATCAATATACAGATGGATACTTACTTAGCCCTCTTTCTCTTCTTAAATGCAATCGTAATCAACGTATAACAGTTGCAAACCATCAATATACAGATGGATACTTACTTAGCCCTCTTTCTCTTCTTAAATGCAATCGTAATCAACGTATAACAGGTAAATGGGCTAGTTCGATTGAACTTACCTGTAAAATCTTGCAAAAATATAGGGTTTGTTTATTTATTTTAGAACTCCAATTAACTCAGTTTTTTAGTTCAACCCGATAAAACTCACTACCCATAAAAACCCCACAAAACAACGGGGCTACACACAAAATGCTCGTAAAAGGTAGAGTTTTGACATCTATTTTAGAAATCTGAATAACTTATAAATTTTTTAACCCAACCCAATAAAACTCGCTACTCGCATCGAACCGGACCGAACTGGATAGCCCGAATTAACATCAATACCTCAACATATATATATTCGCACTAAATTCCCTCTCTAGTGTACTCACTAAATTAAATTGGCATTTTAAAATTATTTATTAATGGTGTACTCATTACCTAGACCCCATCACAAGAATAATTTTAAATCTTTCTATTTCTTCCTTTTATATATTCTTTTAATTACTAATTAAAAGATGTATTAAATAATTTTTATATTTTTTAGATATTAAATATATTTATTTATTATTTAATACTTGGTCAATAATAATAAGAGAATTTATAGGAGGAAAAATATGAGACTTAGCCTGACTCATATCACAATACATAATCTAGTGAGGAAAATAAATAAAAGTTTGTCCACTAAAGTGTAAGACATAGTCCCCTATAAATTAGGGGTGTCAATTCGGATTAGGTCGATCTATTTTGAGCTAGGCTGCCCCAATTTAATAGTAAATTGAAAATAAAAGGAATTCAATGTATATGAAATATTAATTTTGAAATGAACACAAAATAAAAATAAAATAAAACGCATGAATTGTAACAATTAAAAATATTAAAAATAAAATAAGTTTAATATACATGAAATATTAATTGAACTTAAAATTTCATTATATTTATAAAGTTAAATACTATATATTTTAATAAAAAATTATATGTTTTTAGTATCTGAAATATAGTCGAGATTTGATTTTCATCTCTCGAAAAGTGCATTTATTCTTTTTTTTAGTATTTATTGATAAAAATTTATAGAAATTTATAATAAAGTCAGTAGTAAAATTGTATAATAAAGATTTAAATTGGTCTATTTTTAATTTTTGAATGTCTAAATCACATGTTTAAATTATAGAGACTAAATCAAATTTAAATTATATTTTAGCGATTTAAAAATATATTTAATCTAAAAATTTATTATTTTTGAGATTAAAAAGTACGAAAAAAAATCACATCATAATAATTTTAGAAAATTATCTGAACACACAATTACGCGTTCAAAAATTAAATAGTAATTTTTTAAGAAAAGGAAGGAGAAAAAATGACACCAATTTCAAGTTCCAACCACCTGAAGTTTGAAGGTAGCATACTAGCATTATGCACCGAAAGTTAATCGGCACATTACAATACTACTTTCATGGCGGCAGAGTTGAATTTTTCTCTTTAGGTGACGCATGCACTATTTGCTACAATTTTCTTTTCTTTTCTTTTTCTCGAAACATCATTGATTAATAGATGTCAAACTGACAGGGCGTAGCTAGGATTTTATCATTGGGGCCGGAATAAAATATTAAAAATTATATTAAATAGATTTAAATAAGAATAATAAATTTTATTTAAATAAAATTCTTTGTTCCTTCATAGTACTAAATTTTTCTATTAATATTTCAGTACTAAATTTTTCAGCTATTTCTCTCTCAATATATACAACTAAAGAAATTCTAAGAAAATCATCTTCCATTCTATAAATATTGAATGAATTATTAGAACATTAAAAGAAAAAAAAAAGTCTTTAACAATTAAACATAATATTTACAAGCTTATAACAAGAGCAAGCAATTTAGAAAAAGATAGTTGACACATGATTGATACTATTATTCAATCTGGCAATTGGAAAAGGAACACATCAATTATATATAGCGGTAGCTAGGGCTGTAAATGAGCCAAGCCGAGCCGAGTACTTAAAGTTCAAGCTTGGCTTGTGAAAAAAATGGGTGACTCAAGCTTGACTTATTTATTTAAACGAGTCGAACTTAAAACTTGGGCTTGACTTGTTAAAGAAAAACAAAGTTTGGGCTTGGTGTGTAACATCCCACTATTAGAGACTTTAACTTATAGGAAATTCATAACATGAATAGGATGAAGTAAGGAATTGATAAGGAGAAGATTAAGAGGCAAAAATCAAGGTTTCATGCATCAGGGTTTTCGCTCAAGCGAGTAGGTCTTGCTCAAGCGAATTATGCAGCAAAAACTTTAGGATTTTGGTTCTGCAAGTCTCGCTCAAGCGAAAGCATCTCGCTCAAGCGAGAGCATCTCGCTCAAGCGATATACAGGACACAAAAATGTGTTGCTCTCTGGATGATTTTTGCTCAAGCTAGCAATTCTCGCTTAAGCGAAAATATACCAAGGAGAGGGTATTTTTCGTGGGCATTCTCGCTCAAGCTAAATGGACTCGCTGGAGCTAGAATGACCATCTCGCTCCAGCGAGAATCTCGCTTGAGCGAGAAGACGGTTACAACATTTTTAAAACACGACTGCAGACAGTTTCCCACTCAGTTTCTCTTCCCTTTTTCGTTCTTCCAGAGAGAGAAAAAGAGGTTTTAGTGAGAGAATGCCCCAGTGAAGATCAAGAACGATTTCTACTCATCCAAGATCAAGTTCCCCATCAATCTACTCACCTCCAACGCTTCCTCTCTTCCGTTCGTTCTTTGTTTTCTCAAACCTCAGGTGGGTGTAATTGTCTGTCTCTTTGCTGTTTGAATTTCAGAGCATGATCCCCTATTCTCCTTTCCCTTTCTTTCATTGAATCATGATGTGTATGTTAGTTAGTGTAAATGTGATGGTTTTTTGGTATATGATTTATGTGAACCATAGGATAGAAGACTTAGAGGAGCATGTATAGAGATCTTTACGCATGTTTATATATGATCATGGGCCTTTGGCCATTACAGTTATGCATTATGAGTTAATAATCACAGGCCTTACAGCTATTTCAGAGCCTCCGGGCTAATTCAGGGGTCTTCGGACTATCTCAAGCCTTCGGGTAATCATGTTTAAGCAAGACGAGGCCAACTCATCGACCTCTCGGCCAAGGGGAAGATGGGGACCCTCAATCATGATAATAAAACAAGTTATGTGTACATCATGTTCAGATAAAACTTAATCTCAGGTTTCCCTAGACGACGGTCCTTGGATTCATGGCCGAGCGCTCAATCACAGTCATGTTACAGTGAAAAGATCCCGGGTGTCGGGTTACAACACTTCACAGACATGCATTTATCAGCTTTATTATTATTATTGTGTGTGTTTGATTGATGTGAAGTTGTTGCTTGATTATAACAGTTGTTTGAGAAGCATGATAATTGCCTGTATGTTCCCCTGGAGTGTCTTTGTTCATGCCCACTTGGACGTTGGTCTCACCCCATTCCGTGGAAACAATATTTCAGTTGTGCAGGATACCCCTCAGGATGAAGATGATCAGTAGGAGTTGTATGGCATGGATAGTTTAGTACTTTGTTATGTTCTATGTACTAGATGTTTGTTATGTTTGTTGAATAATTGTATCGACTGGAGCCTGTGTGGCGAGTATAGATTATGGTTATTTCTTTGTTCATGTATGAAATGTTTGGAGCTTTAGTAAGTGTTGGATTACTTAAGCGAATGATGTGTATATCGATACGGAAAATGAACGAAACGATTTCACAAATTTGGAAATAGTGCTCCCAACAGGCATTATTTCTGAATTTAGAAATTAGGACGTTACACTTGGCTTGTTTAGCTCATTTATAACTTCATTTATTTTGCTTTTATGAAAACTTTTTTTAAATCATTTTTAAAGTTTATGAATTTAGTATTTAATAAATATTTTACTATTAAATTAAAATATAAAAATCAAAATATATTCTTAATATATGATATATATACATATTAGTTAAAAAAAATTCTAAAATATTATATTTTTCTAAATTCAATACATCACTTCTGGACTAATATATCAAATATTTCAATACTTATTATTTTTAATTATATAAAGTAATTATTTTATTATTTATTTTAAAAATAAATTTATAACTGTATATTTTATTTTTTATTAATCTTACTTTACTTTAATTATTATATCAATTAATTATTATATATTTAATAAGTGAGCTATTCACGAGTTCTTAATGTCAAGCTTATAAGGCTTGGACTTGACTCATTTAAATAATCGAGTTCAACTTAAAGCTCAAGCTTGTTTGTTTAATTAAATAAACGAGCTTGAATGGCCATTTTAACAAGCCGATCTCAAATAGTTTACGAATAGCTCAACTCATTTACACCCCTAACGGTAGCACTTGAAAATAAATAAATAATCTGCTTAGATCTTTTTTATTTTTTATTACCTAATCCTAAAAGTTATTTTCAAAACAAATAAATAATTTGTTTAGATTTTTTATTTTTTATCACCTTATACTTAAATAAAACTAAAATCAAGATTAAGAAAATAATTTTTTATGAAATCGAGATAAGAATTTGAATAAAATAATTTGTTTAGATTGATTTTATCATTTATCACCTAAATATTTTTAATAATAATAATTTGAATGAATGCATGATAAGGAATTTTTTTTTATCACCTAATTCTAAAAAAAATGTAAAATTAAATAATATAATTTGTTTAGATTTTTTTTATCTTATATCACCTAATCCTTAAAATAAAATTGAAATCAGGATAAAGAAATGTTTTTAAATTTTTATGATCTAATCTTAAATTTCAAATTCAAATAAAAAATTCCTTTTCATTATTTTCAAATATTTATTTTTATCATATAAGTATAAAACAAGAAATTCCAATCAAAATAAGACTTTTTTAATGTTATATTTTGTTACCTAACGATATTTCCCCCTTTCTTTCCTATCATCTTTAATGACCATATCATATGTTTCCCATTTTGAATCTTTTTCTTTTAATAGACTATTATTTCTAATCAAATCTTACTTGTAATTTTGAATATTATTTTATCATCTCTAAATAAGAAATAATGAAAAGTTAAAACTTATTATTTTTTTAAAAAAAAGATAAATAGTAAAAGAGTTATAAAGAACTAATTAATATTACAAAATTTATAAAATATTTGGGGGTTGAAAAAATATTTAATGAAATATATTATACGGGACCTATATAGTTAATAAAAAATTTAAAAATTCTTAGGGGACCGTGGCCCCTGCCAGCCCCCTGGCTACGCCCTACAAACTGACATTTATAATATTTGTAGAATACTAAACAAAGAGTATCACAACAGTATACTACAAATCAAAATAACAAAATAAGCACACGTACTCATAAATCTAAATAATTTAACAGTCCTAAATAAAACATAGCATTCTATTACAAAGAAATTCTGTAAGAGCATTCGACTTTTCTTTCTTTTGCTTTTTTTATCCAAAAACAACTCAAAGCTAAAATATCTATAACATCAACCGCAACTAGATTGCGTAAAACTGTGTTGCAAAGTCGAGCTCTATTGGTAGAAATGTATAAAATAAAACAAATCTGAGTAAATTAGTGCTGCACAGTGCTAAAAGAGGCAAATCAATCAGAATCCTTGAATAGCAGAACAATGGTGAAATAAAAAGGAGGGAAAAAAGGTCGAATCTCTAGAAGAAGGAAGGGCGGAGGATATGGTGGTGGTGGCTAAAAAACAGAAAAGGGAGAGGTGGTGATGGGCAGGGCTGGCCTAAGGGTAAGACTGCTCAAGCCTTTGCTTTAGGCCCTCGATTGTTAGTAACATCCTTTATACAAAAAATTAAAATTATTCTTATAATTAGGCCTAGTTCTTTGGTTTTAAAAAATGATTTTCCGCCTCAAGAGTTGATGGTTCAATCCTTACTAAATGAATTTTAACATTTAAGGCCTCTTTCATTCACATAATGTATTTAGAAAAACCCCAAAATAAATGTTTGCTTGAGACCTCACTACATGTTGGGCCGGCCCTGGTGATGGGTGGAGGAAGGAGGATAAAGTGTAAAAAGAAAACTCTCACTGTATATAGATAAAAGATAATCCACCTATTATATATGGGTAAAAATAAATCACATGAATATGGTAGAATATCTTTCTATAAAGGGAGAAAACCTTCCCATAGAGGATGAAGTCCCAGGGACGTTGTTATTCTAGCTCGTGACACACGCTTTAATTTCATTTTACATGTTGTGAAATATTACATTGAAAAGAAGTGTAATATCATAGATTATGGCAAGTCTAACAATCTCAAAAGGCGGATTGTCAGGTAGTGATTATCCAAAACTTAGATACACTTATTTATTTTTTTTCTGTTGTAAAAAAGAAACACTCCAAAATAATGTAAAGCTTGAAATTTATAAATGGCAAAAACAATAGCTATTTACATTTTGTGGTGGGTAGAGGCTACCAATATATATATGTGAGGAGGTAAGTTCTGTTTGGTTTACATTTTTATTTTTTATTTTTTAAAAATTTTATAAAAAAATTAGAAATGTTGGAAATAGAACTTTTTTTATTTAGGGTTAGGGTTTATAACTTTTTTGTTTCCAACATTTCCAGTATTTCCTTTGTAAAATTTTAAAAAACAAGAAACTCTGGAAATGGAAACATGAAATGAAAATGCAAACCAAATAAATCCTAAATATAGATTTTATTAGATATGACAACCTAAATATATTTATTAAATAAGTTACGATTTTTTTTAAAAATATTAATTAAAAAGATCAAATTTTTTGTCATAATAAATTCTCTAGACATGACAAATCATCTGATAAATAATATAATAATGAATTATTTTATTAATAAATTAATTTTTTTATAAGATCTTAAAATTATGTATTTATTATCTTATTAGAAAATAAATAGCTTTCATCCTATTTCAAAGTAGTCTTAGTTTTAAAGTTATTAAAAATAGTATAAAGTAAGTTTTTTAAAACAAAACTTTTAATCAATCAAAATAATTAAGTAAGTCAAACTTTTTAAAAAAAATTATATTAAATAGGTAGAGTAGATTCATATTTTATATTTAAAAATAAATCAACTTTTTTAAGGCAAAACCTAATAAATCTCAATATCTCCATTCTCAACCTCATTTTTCTTGGACTTGTTTGATTTGAAATAAAAGATAGTTTTATTTGGGAATAAGTTTTTAGTTATCTAAATGGATCGGCTTTTACTTTTAATACTCATAAATGTTTTTTTTTCTTTTATGTCATTACAAAATAATCATTTTAAATATATCTATGTCGTTAAAGTTTTCTTAATGACTAACGATTTGAGTTTCATTTCCGATTCTCATAAATGAATTTCTTTTTTTTACATCCTTACAAATGTTTTTTTTATGCATCCATGTATAGCTGCTTTTTCTTCTCCTTCTTCTACTCGTCCTTCTGCCACTTCATCTCGTTCTCCTTCTTATCTTTATCACATCCTTCTCCCACTCCATCTCCTTCTACTCTCCATCCTTCTATTGCTTATTTTTCTTCACTTTTTCCTATTTCAGGTGTGATTTAATTTGAGCTCATTTTTGTGACACCCTTCTACCCTCAACTCATAGACAATTAATAAATTAAAATATAGGAAAAGAAGTGTCCCACAACGGGTTAAAAAGGTTCACATTTCTCATCGTTTTAAAACGTCATTCATTTCAAAGTCAACTCATATAAAATAGAAATAGAAGTCAACAATTTTCAAAATACTTAAAGCAGCAGAATCTCAAGTATCAACATCAAATATCCTACTGGCCATGTAAGGCACTTAAAACAGTTTACAAAATATCTTCCTAATTAGAAACATAAGGTAAAACCCCAATAATATGCCCTGATGTCACAAGTATCAGAGCGACACTCCCTTCAATCAATACTCGACACCAGTCGTGTCATCATCATCACCTGTAAAATTAACCACAATATAACGGTGAGGAAAAGAATACCATTCATACATGCACGCAGAAGGCTACCCTATCCTCACCCACACATAGCACAACATCATTATTTATCACACCACATACTCAATCCTCAAGTAATTCATCATATAATAATCATCAATAATTCATCATATAACAAATCATCAATATCCTCTTCATAATATATATATAAATCACACATCATAATTCACCAAGAAAACACATTACACATAATACTCATTTGATCAATAATACTCATATCATCATAATATACTTTTATCTCATCATCAAATGCAATGCATGTTCATCTATATTCATGCACACCAAAACTCATCCACCTCATCCCAAGGATTATGACTTGGAACTTCCGCACAATGGGTGCACCTCGTCAATCTCCTAATTGTTACCAATGATGGTCCACCGGTGTCACCACACAAACCGGTAGGTTGCACCCCCCTCGTTGGGCCCGTGCAATTCTATCATCCCTAGGTTGCACCCCCTCGTTGGGTTCGTGCATCGAACGCCTCATCATGGTCTCTGCACCCCCTCGTTGGGTCTGTGCAGTTCACCTCCTGAGTTGTACCCCCTTGTTGGGCCCGCACAACTCAGGTATCACTTCATATGCTCAAGGCATAGTCAACATCATAAGGTTTAAATACATCATCATCATCATGATTGTTATCATCATCACAAATCATCGTCAATCATCCTCATCATAATTCATCATAAGCATCATCAATCATCATCATCATAATCATGACACACATCGCATGCTCAATGCATCAATAAATAATCATCAATCATCCCATACCTCTTAGGCTCATTACATCAACATGGCATTATCACAAATCTCATACATCATAATCATATACTCAATACATCAATACATCATCGTTATCATCATAGGTCACAATAGTATAAACATCTATCACCAAAGGAGACATTCATATCATCACACTCACATCACAATCAATGTATAACAATCATCAACAAACACAAGGGTCACAAGTCCACTCTGGTAATTGATTAAAAGCCCTATATAATCGATTACCTGCAAGCAAACACTCTGGTAATCGATTATAAACCCTTTGTAATCGATTACCTGCAAGCAAACAGCACTCCAGGCTGCCCAGAAAGCCCTGGTAATCGATTACATACGATTACCCGCGACGCAAATGACAGTTTTGCGCGACTTCTACCACTTCTAAACCTCTTTATTCAACCTTTAATCAATCTTCTTTGTTAAAACATCAATCATATACGTTTATATCAACTAAACTAAGTAAAAACACCAATCTTTACACAAATTATACAGTTAATCCATCAAAACCCCAAATCACCAAACCCTTATTTACCTCTTTCGCTATTTTCGCTATCCTCTTCATTTCATTCAAGAATTCATCAAGATTCATAAAATCAGTCATCAATCAACAGTTTTCATCATACCATACTCAACATATACATATATCTAATCGAATTTAAAGTCTCAGAGCTACCCAAGCACCCCCATATGCACATGCAAGCAACACCCCTTTCCCCACCGTACCTTAAGTGGAGATCAAACGACAACACTTCTTGGTTCTTGATGATCACTCTGCAGCAACCTCCTCTTGAGACGTGGTTTCTCCCCTCCTTAGCGTTTCGCCCTCTGCCGATTTGAAAAATAAGGATTAGGGTTAACTGGTAACCCCTCCTTACTAAAATGCCTAATTGGGTTGGGCCCACTTTGTAACATCCTAAATTTTATTAGGATAAATATTAATTAAATTAAAGAGATTAATTAAGAAATAATTAATTTAATGGGAAATAATTAATAGGAGTGTTATTATTATTAGTGTTGTTTCGTAAAGATAATTTTAATTGAAAATAGAATAATGGGGGGTGAGAGTGGGCCCAAGCCCAATTAGTTATTTCTGTAAGGAGGGGTTAACAGAGTACCCTAATCCTTATTCGTATCATTCGCCAGTAAGCGAAACGCTAAGGAGGGGAGAAACAGAGTCTCAAGAGAGAGTTGTTGTGGAGTGAACGCCATGAATCCAAGAAAGGACTTCATTGCTGTGATCAAGCTTCGCTTAAGGTACGGTGGGGGAGAGGGTATTGCCTGTATATGCATGTAGGGGATGTTTGGGTAGTAATCTAAGAGCATAATTTCGAATTGATGAACGTATGACCTAGAACGATGATATAATCTGTTGATTGATGATTGATTGTATGTAAATTGAAGAGTATTGGATGAGATTAAACATTATATTGAGAATAATGGAAAAAGGGGTGGTTAGGGATTGAGAAATTGGGGATTTTGATGAATTGATGGTATAATCTGTAATTGATTATTGATTTACGGAGTATTGGATGCTAATAATGATTATGTATGACGATTAGACGTAAAAGATTGATTAGGGATGGATTGGATGAGTTTAGAGAGGTTTGAAATCGTGAACTCTGCGATCTGCGTCGCGGGTAATCGATTACCACAGGAGTGGTAATTGATTACCAGAGTGTTCTGGGCAACCCAGAAGCACTATTTGTTTGCTGGTAATTGATTACAGGGGTGTTATAATCGATTACCAGAGAGTTTGCTTGCGGGGTAATCAATTACAAGGGGGTTGTAATCGATTACCAGAGACCTTGTTTGCAGGTAATCGATTACTAGAGGTTGGTAATCGATTACCAGAGTGGATTTTGAGATCCTAACTGTTTGATGGTGGTTGATGTTGTTTGAAAGTACTTATAATGAGTATGGTGTTGATGATTAATGATGTTTGATGAGGATTGCAATGCTTATGATGATGTATTGTGATGATAATTGATGATGAGTGTGATGATGTATTATGATGATAATTGATGATGAGTGTGATGATGATAATGATGTCGGTGTATATCACCTTATTATGATGATGTTTAATGATGAGCATATTGATGTATGATGATGATGATAAGTGTATATCACTTTATTATGATGATATTTAATGATGAGCATATTGATGTATGATGATGATGATAAGTGTATATCACTTTATAATGATGATGTTTGATGATGAGCATGTTAATGCATGATAATGATGATTTATGATGATGGTGTATATCACCTTTTGATGATGATGTTATCTAAGTTGTGCGGGCCCATAGAGGGGGTACAACTTAGGAGAGATGCCTTGACCATATGTGATGAGACCTGAATTGTGCGGGCCCATAGAGGGGGTACAATTCGGGAGGTGAACTGAGTTGTGCGGGCCCATAGAGGGGGTACAACTCAGGGGACTAAGATGGGGCGTTCGATGCACAGGCCGATAGAGGGGGTGCAACCTAGGAGTGATTGTACGGGCCCATAGAGGGGGTACAACCTAGGGTCGAATGTCGTCGTGCGAGCCCATAGAGGGGGTACAACCTATCGGATAGTGTGTGGTAACACTGGTAGACCACCTTGGTACTAACTAGAGTGATTGACGAGGTGCGCCCATTGTGTGGAGTTCCAAGTCATGATCTTTGGGTAGATGATGAGAGGAGTATTGGTGTGTGATATATGATGATGAAATGGTGTTATTAAATGATGTTATGAATATTGATGATGATGAGTATTATGTGTGAGAATAGAATATATGATCAATTGGGTGAATGATGGTATGAGAACTATATGATGATATATGAATGAGGTTATGATGATGATGAGCTTGATGAATGTATAAAGGATATATTTATGTGTTATGAATAGGAATGATGGTATGGCATGTATATGTTGATATAGATGATTAAATATATGTTGAGTTTAGATGAATGTCATTTATTGGTGATTTAATGTATTGATAGCATGATGTAATGATGTTGTGGGTGAGGATGGGTATTCTCTATGTGTATGTATAGGTAGTATTCCTTTTCCTCACCGTATTCTGTGGATATATTTTACAGGTGTTGATGAGGACACAACTGGTGTCGATTATGAATAAAGGGTATGCTTTGGTAGATGTGACATCAGGGTGTGCTTGGGGGTTTTACCATGTTCCTAGATTAAGAGTATTTTTATGAACTTCTGGATGCCTTGTATGGCAGTAGTAGATTATTAATTGTTTTTATTCCTATGGAGATTTCTGCTGTTATAATAATTAATTATATTTGGAGTTTGAGTTCATTTAATAAAGTCATTTTCGAACTATGAGATTTATTAAGAGTGTTTGTGTACCTTTTTACCCACCGAGGGACTTTACATTTTCTAAACTTCTATTTACGAAACATATAATAGTATGGGGTAGAAGGGTGTCACATAGTTGGTATCAGAGTCTGGTTGGTTCATCGGCCTTGAGTTATGAGTTTACTATGCTTTTGATGTGCTAATCTGATTGATTGGTTGAGTAATTGATTGGTTGCTTGAGTGAATTGTCTGCTTGGTTGATTGTTGTTTGTTTGATTTCCTTGCTTTTCTGCTTACTTAGTATGTGTGCTTACCCTTTCTTAAATACAGAAAGAGTAATGGCTGGGGTAGAAACGATCGAGCAATGGCCGATGCCTTGATGGCCATGGCACAGGCTGTTGGCAACCTTAACCAACACCACGAGACGGACTGGCTTGCACGGTTCCAGAGGAACCATCCACCTAGGTTCCAGAGGAGGTTATGACCCGGATGGAGCGGCTGACTAGATTTACGAGATTGAGAAGATCTTCAGAGCAATGGACTGCCCTATGCTTCAAAAGGTGACCTTAGCAGCCTTCATGTTATTTGGAGATGCTGGTTTCTTGTGGCAGAGCACCTGCCAAAGCATGATTGATGAGGGCACCGCCTTGAGCTGGGACAACTTCAAAAGGTTATTCCTGAGAAGTACTTTCCACATGATGTGCGCAACAAGAAACAAATAGAGTTCTTGGATCTGAAGCAAGGAGAAGGCACTGTGGCAGACTACGCATCAAGGTTCGAGGCCCTAGTACGATTCTGCCCGTCATATGAGGGAGCAGTCAATGAAGAAGCAAAGTGCGTCAAGTTTCTCAGCGGCCTTCGTCCTGAGATTAAACAAGTGTTCAACTACCAAGGGATCACTCGCTTTCACGAACTGGTGAACAAGTGCATAATCTATGATGAAGACAACCGGGCAAAGACAACACATTACAAGGGTGGAGGGTCTTTGAGGAGTCAGAACAAGTTCCAAGCAACTAGTAAGGGCAAGTCATACTCTCGAGCAATAGGAAACCCCAAGGTTGGAGGTGGCAGCGAAGGCACAGTGCAAAAGAAGAGTTATGCTTCAGCAGCTGGTCGAGCGTCAAAGGGGGGTGTTGGTTCTACCACTCCTATTACATGCTTCAAGTGCGGAAAGCAGGGTCACCGAGCAAACCAATGCGGAGACAGAGAGATCACCTGTTATACCTGTCAGGAGAAGGGACACATCGCTCGTGATTGTCCTCAAAGACGCAGGGAACGGTAGCGGCAAGCGGGAATGCCAATGGGAGCGCCAGTAAACCTAAGGCTACAGGAAGAGTCTTTGCCTTGAGTGATACTGAAGCTGCTCAATCCGAGGACTTGATCCAAGGTATGGGTTTCATTGCTGGTAATCCTTTAGTGATTTTATTTGACTCCGATGCGACTCATTCTTTCATATCACATGCTTGCGTGTCTAAACTTAAATTACTTGGTTCTTCCTTGCCTTTTGTATTAAGTGTGGAAACGCCAGCTAGTGGGTCAGTTTCTACTTCTGATGTTTGCTTAAACTGTCCTATATCTGTTAATGATAGAAACTTCCTAGTTGATTTGATTGTTTGCCTCTAAGTCAACTAGGTGTCATCCTTGGTATGGACTGGTTATCGTCCAACCACGTCCTTCTAAACTGTGCTGATAAGTCTGTTGTTTTTGGTCACCCTGTCGAGTGTAAGAGTAAGGATTTTATGACTATCAATCAGGTAAAGGCGTCTCTAAGGGAAGATGCCCAGGTTTACATGCTTTTAGCTTCTTTGAAATCTGATAGTAGCGCCTGTGGTGAGTGAGATACCTGTAGTATGTGAGTACCCTGAAGTATTTGCTGATAATGTATCCAGTTTACCACCTGAGAGAGAGATAGAGTTTGCTATAGACTTAGTGCCAGGTACATGACCGATTTCAGCTACACCTTATAGGATGTCACCTTTTGATGATGATGTTATCTAAGTTGTGCGGACCCATAGAGGGGTTACAACTTAGGAGAGATGCCTTGACCATATGTGATGAGACCTGAATTGTGCGGGCCCATAGAGGGGGTACAATTCGGGAGGTGAACTGAGTTGTGCGGGCCCATAGAGGGGGTACAACTCAGGTGACTAAGATGGGGCGTTCGATGCACAGGCCGATAGAGGGGGTGCAACCTAGGAGTGATTGTACGGGCCCATAGAGGGGGTACAACCTAGGGTTGAATGTCATTGTGCGGGCCCATAGAAGGGGTACAACCTATCGGGTAGTGTGTGGTAACACTGGTAGACCACCTTGGTACTAACTAGAGTGATTGACGAGGTGCGCCCATTGTGTGGAGTTCCAAGTCATGATCTTTGGGTAGATGATGAGAGGAGTATTGGTGTGTGATATATGATGATGAAATGGTGTATTAAATGATGTTATGAATATTGATGATGATGAGTATTATGTGTGAGAATAGAATATATGATCAATTGGGTGAATGATGGTATGAGAACTATATGATGATATATGAATGAGGTTATGATGATGATGAGCTTGATGAATGTATAAAGGATATATTTATGTGTTATGAATAGGAATGATGGTATGGCATGTATATGTTGATATAGATGATTAAATATATGTTGAGTTTAGATGAATGTCATTTATTGGTGATTTAATGTATTGATAGCATGATGTAATGATGTTGTGGGTGAGGATGGGTATTCTCTATGTGTATGTATAGGTAGTATTCCTTTTCCTCACCGTATTCTGTGGATATATTTTACAGGTGTGATAAGGACACAACTGGTGTCGATATGAATAAAAGGGTATGCTTTGGTAGATGTGACATCAGGGTGTGCTTGGGGGTTTTACCATGTTCCTAGATTAAGAGTATTTTTATGAACTTATGGATGCCTTATATGGCCAGTAGATTATTAATTGTTTTTATTCCTATGGAGATTTCTGTTGTTTATAATTAATTTATATTTGGAGTTTGAGTTCATTTAATAAAGTCATTTTCGAACTATGAGATTTATTAAGAGTGTTTGTGTACGTTTTTACCCACCGAGGGACTTTACATTTTCTAACTTCTATTACGAAACATATAATAGTATGGGGTAGAAGGGTGTCACACACTCTGAACCCCCCTTATCTTCCTTTTAAATTTGAAATAGCTTTATGGATAACAGTACTAATAATATTAATACTATTATTTATTTATCTGTCTACTTTATTAATTTTATTTTAATTAAAATTTACTTAATAAAATTTAGGATGTTACAACTCTCCCCTCCTAAAAGAAAATTCGTCCTCGAATTTTACCTGAAACGAATAACTCTGGATAGGACTCTTTCATCTTTCTTCAAGTTCCCATGTAGCACTCTCAGGTGTAGCTCCTCCCCAGATTACCTTAACTAAAGGAATTTCTTTACCTCGAAGTTGTTTCACCCTCCGATCCTCAACTCTCACCGGCATGGTTTCCACCGTCAGGTTTTCCTTAATCTCAAGGTGATCCGACTCAATCACATGCGAAGGATCATGAATGTATTTCCGGAGTTGAGAAACATGGAAAATATTATGAAGGTTTGACAAGTGTGGAGGTAAAGCAATCTGGTAGGCAAACATTGCCGACTCTTTTGAGAATTTGGTAAAGACCAATGAATCGAGGTGTAAGCTTTTTAGACTTTAATGCTCTACCAACCCCAGTCCACGGAGTGACTTTCAGGAATACATGGTCCCCTTCTTTGAATTCCAATTCCTTCCTCCTCTTATCAACATAGCTCTTCTGCCTACTCTGAGCTATCCTAATCCTCTCCTGAATTATCCTAACCTTATCAGTGGTTTGCTGCACTACCTCCAGTCCTAGCACAAGACTCTCTCCCGGCTCACACCAACACAAGGGTGTTCTACACCTCTTACCATACAATGCCTCATAAGGCGCCATACCTATGCTAGAGTGAAAACTATTATTGTAAGTAAACTCTATCAAAGGTAAGAAACTATCCCAACTACCCCCTTGGTCTAACACGCAAGCTCTAAGAAAATCCTCTAAGGTTTGAATGGTTCTCTTGGTCTAATCATCGGTTTGAGGGTGATAAGCTGAACTAAGCCTAAGTTGGGTCCCCAAGGCCTGTTGCAAACTCTCCCAAAATCTGGATGTAAACCTGGGATCTCTATCTGAAACTATACTAGATGGTATGCCATGCAACCTCACAATCTCACTGGTGTAAATCTAAGCTAGTTTCTCTAAGGAGTACTTAATATTAATGGGAAGAAAATACGCACTCTTAGTTAACCTATCCACAATAACCCAAATAGAGTCATGCCCCCTTACAATCTTAGGCAAAGCAACTACAAAGTCCATAGAAATGCTATCCCACTTCCACTCAGGTATACTCAAAGGTTTGAAGCAATCCTGAAGGCTTTTGATGTTCTACCTTAGACTTCTGGCAAACTAAACAAGCACTCACAAAATATTCTATGTCCCTCTTCATCCTAGGCCACCCAAAACACTTTCTTTAAGTCTTGATACATCTTAGTCGATCCTGGGTGAAAACTAAGCTTACTCCCATGCCCTTCTTCAAGTACTAGACGTTTAATAGTAGGTTCACTAGGTATACACACTCACTCTCCAAACCTTACTACTCCATCTGTACCTAGAATAAAATCTCCACCACTACCCCCCTTCTATAGTCTCTTGCCTAGTCACCAAAAATGGATCTTCTAATTGGGCTTTGCTAGATCCCTTCAACAAATCATTACTTACTCTAATCATCCCTAGCCTCACACTATCAGGAGTCACCTCACAAGCTGAACTCAAATCTCTAAATTGAGTTAAGAGATCCATTTCCTTAATCATCAGGGAACTAACATGAATAGATTTTCTGCTTAAGGCATCAGCTACTACATTAGCCTTACCAGGGTGGTAACTCAACTCAAAATCATAGTCCTTTAGAAACTCTAACCACCTCCTTTGCCTCATGTTTAGCTCTTTCTGGTCAAACAAATATCTAAGGCTCTTATGGTCATTAAAACCTCAAATCTGGAACCATACAAGTAATGCCTCCATATCTTCAACACAAACACTACAACCGCTAACTCTAGGTCATGGGTAGGGTAGTTTCTCTCAAGAATTTTCAATTGCCTAGAGGCATATGCTACTACTTTACCCTCTTGCATTAACACCCCCACCTAAACCCATCTTAGAGGCATCGCAATACACTACAAAGGATTTACTAAGATCAGGCAACACTAACACCGGTGCACTAGTCAACTTTTCCTTAAGGGTTTGGAAGCTAAGCTCGCACTTACTATTCCTTACAAAGGCAACTCCTTTCCTAGTCAACTCAATCAAAGGCAAAGCTAATTTAGAAAACCCCTCTATGAATCTCCTACAGTACCCAACCAACCCAAGGAAACTTCTAATCTCACTTACTGACTTAGGAGCCTCCCACTTAAGTACGGCTTCTACCTTAGAAGGATCAACACCTATACCCCCTTTAGAAATCACATGACCCAAGAAACTTACTTCTTCAACCAGAAATCACACTTGGACATCTTAGCATATAATTGTTTATCCTTAAGAATTTGAAGTACTACCTTTGAATGTTCCTCATGCTCGTCCTTAGTTTTGGAGTAAATTAGTATGTCATCTATAAAGACAACTACAAATTTATCCAAATAAGGGTGAAAATTCCTGTTCATGTAGTCCATAAAAATTGCAGGAGCATTAGTCACACCAAAAGGCATTACCAGATACTCATAGTGCTCATACCTAGTTCTAAAAGCAGTCTTAGATATATCCCCTTCCTTAACTCTAATCTGATGATAGCCCGACCTAAGATCGATCTTGCTAAACACACTCGCCCCCACCAACTGATCCATTAGATCATCTATCCTAGGCAAAGGATACCTATTCTTAATGGTTATCTTGTTCAACTGGCGGTAATCTGTACACAACCTCATACTATCAACCTTCTTCTTTACTAACAACACAGGCGCTCCCCAGGGTGATACACTAGGCCTCACAAACTTCTTCTCTAACAAGTCTTCTAGTTGTTCCTTAAGCTCTGCTAATTCTATGGGTGACATCCTATATGGTGCAGTTGAAATCAGACCCGTACCCGGTACTAAATCTATAGAAAACTCTATCTCTCTCTCAGGTGGTAGACTAGACACATTATCAGCAAACACCTCAGGATACTCACACACTACAGGTATCTCACTAACAATAGCACTACTCTCAGATTTCAAAGAAGCTAGTAACATGTAACCTGGGCATCTTCCCTCAGAGACGCCTTTACTTGGTTGGCAGTCAAAAGGTCCTTATTCATACTCTCAACAGGGTGACCAAACACAACAGATTTATCAGCACAATTTAAAAGGACATGATTGGAAGATAACCAGTCCATACCAAGAATAATATCTAGTTGACTTAGAGGCAAACAGATCAAATGAACTAGGAATTCTCTACCATTAACATGAATAGAACAGTTTAGGCACACATCAGAAGTAGAAACTGACCCACTAGCTGGAGTTTCCACACTCAATACAAAAGGCAAGGAAGAAGAAACAGGTGATTTTAATTTAGACACACAAGCATGTGATATGAAAGAGTGAGTCGCACCAAAATCGAATAAAACAACTAAAGGATTACCTGCAATGAAACCAATACCTTGGATCAAGTCCTCGGATTGAGCAGCTTCAGTACCACTCAAGGCAAAGACTCTCCCAGTAGCTTTAGGTTTACTGGCGCTCCCACTGGCACCTCCACTCGCCGCTACCGTACCTTGTGTCTTTTGAGGACAATTGCGAGAAATATGTCCCTTCCCTTGACAATTGTAGCAGGTGATCTCTTTATCTTCACATTGATTTGCTCGGCGTCCCTCCTTCCCGCATTTGAAGCAAGTATTAGCAGTGGTAGAACCAACACTTCCACCCTTGGACGCTTGACTATCCGCCGGAGCGTAACTCTTCTTCTGTACTGTACCCTTACTGCCACCTCCAAACTTGGAGCTTCCTGTTGCGCGAGAATACAGTTTTCCCTTGTTAGTTGATTGGAACTTGTTCTGACTTCTCAAAGGCCCTCCACACTTGTAATGCGCCGCTCTAGCCCTACTGTCTTCATCATAAATTTTGCATTTGTTCACCAGCTCGTGAAAACGCGTCATTCCTTGGTAGTTGAACACTTGCTTGATCTCTGGACGAAGACCGCTGAGAAACTTTACATACTTTGACTCTTCATTAGCAGCTCCCTGATATGTAGGACAGAATCGAACTAACGCTTCAAACTTGGATACGTAGTCTGCCACGGTGCCATCCCCTTGCTTTAACTCAAGAAACTCTATCTGTTTCTTGTTACGAACATCATGAGGAAGTACTTCTCAAGGAACAACCTCTTGAAGTTATCCCAGCTCAATGCGGTGCCCTCATCGATCATTCTCTGATAGGTGCTCTGCCACCAGAATCCGGCATCCCCTGATAACATGAATGCAGCTAATGCCACCTTTTGTACCATCAGGCAGTCCATCGCTCTAAAGATCTTCTCGATCTCGAATATCCAGTCAGCAGCACCGTCAGGGTCATAACCCCCACGAAAAGTAGGTGGATGGTTCCTCTGGAACTGTGCAAGCCAATCCACCTCGTGATGTTGGTTTAGGTTACCAACAGCCTGCGCCATGGCCATTAAGGCTTCGACCATTGCTCGATCCCCCAACCCGTGAACCCGATTAACACAACCCAACATGAAGGATATTTAGCGGTTCGGTTCGGACATTTTCTTTCGAACCCGAACCGGTTCGGTTCGAGTCTCGGGTTTGCTTATCTTGAACCCGATGGACCCGAACCAAACCAAACCAAGAAAAGAAACCTTAATCTTATTTCATTTTCCTTCCCAGAGAGAACAAAAATAGGCGCAACGGCAACACAAGCAGCGGTGGTTCCCCAAACCCTATTTCATCTACTCCTCTCATTTTATGTTTCCTTATTTCTTTTTTTTTCATTTTATATTTTTAATTTCATTTCATCTTCCACATTTTTTTAAAAAATGGAAAATGTTATGACCCGATGACCCAACCCCACCCAACCCGAACATATTCGGGTTGGTTCGGGGCGGGTTACTCATCCAAAAAATACAAAACCCGAACCAACCTAACCCATTATCATTTTATCAGTTCGGACTTGATGTCACCACAAACCCGATCCGACCCAACCCGATTACACCACTACCTACCCCCATCCATTACTCTTCTGATTCACAGAAAAGTAAATAAGTCACACAAATAATTCAATCAAAACAAACAACACAATTCACTCAATCACATAACACTTTTGCACCACAGAAGCACAGTAAACTCATAACTCAAGGCCGGTGAACCGACCTGCTCTGATACCACTTAATGTGACACCCTTCTACCCCCAACACTTATACAATCAATAAATTAAAATATAGGAAAGCAAGTGTCCCACAACGGGTAAAAAGGTTCACATTTCTCATCGTTTAAAACGTCATTCATTTCAAAGTCAACTCATATAAAATAGAAATATAAGTCAACTGTTTTCAAAATACTTAAAGCAGCGGAATCTCAAGTATCAACATCAAAATATCCTACTGGCCATGTAAGGCACTTAAAACAGTTTACAAAATCTCTTCCTAATTAGAAACATAAGGTAAAACCCCAATAATATGCCCTGATGTCACAAGTATCAGAGCGACACTCCCTTCAATCAATACTCGACGCCGGTCGTGTCATCATCATCACCTGTAAAATTAACCACAGTATAACGGTGAGGAAAAGAATACCACTCATACATGCACGCAGAAGGCTACCCTATCCTCACCCACACATAGCACAAACATCATTATTTATCGCACCACATACTCAATCCTCAAGTAATTCATCATATAATAATCATCAATAATCATCATATAACAAATCATCAATATCCTCTTCATAATATATATATATATAAATCACACATCATAATTCACCAAGAAAACACATTCTCTATTCTCAACACATAATACTCATTTGATCAATAATACTCATATCATCATAATATAATTCTATCTCATCATCAAATGCAATGCATGTTCATCTATATTCATGCACACCAAAACTCATCCACCTCATCCCAAGGATTATGACTTGGAACTCCGCACAATGGGTGCACCTCGTCAATCTCCTAGTTGTTACCAATGATGGTCCACCGGTGTCACCACATAAGCCGGTAGGTTGCACCCCCTCGTTGGGCGGACAACGACATTCGACCCTAGGTTGCACCCCCTCGTTGGGTCCGTGCATCGAACACCCCATCATGGCCTCTGCACCCCCTCGTTGGGTCCGTGCAGTTCACCTCCTGAGTTGTACCCCCCGTTGGGCACGCACAACTCAGGTATCACTTCATATGTTCAAGGCATAGTCAACATCATAAGGTTAAATACATCATCATCATCATCATTATCATCATCATAAATCATCGTCAATCATCCTCATCATAATTCATCATAAGCATCATCAATCATCATCATCATAATCATGACACACATCGCATGCTCAATGCATCAATATATAATCATCAATCATCTCATACCTCTTAGGCTCATTACATCAACATGGCATCATCACACATCTCATACATCATCATCATATACTCAATACATCAATACATCATCGTTATCATCATACGTCACAATAGTATAAACATCTATCGTCAAAGGAGACATTCATATCATCACACTCACATCACAATCAATGTATAACAATCATCAACAAACACAAGGGTCACAAGTCCACTCTAGTAATCGATTACAAGCCCTCTATAATCGATTACCTGCAAACAAACACTCTGGTAATCGATTACAGCATCTGTAATCGATTACCCGCGACGCAGATGACAGTTTTGCGCGACTTCTACCACTTTTAAACCTCTTTATTCAACCTTTAATCAATCTTCTTTGTTAAAACATTAATCATATACGTTTATATAAACTAAACTCAGTAAAAACACCAATCTTTACACAGATTATACAGTTAATCCATCAAAACCCCAAATCATCAAACCCTTATTTACCCCTTTCGCTATTTTCACAATCATCTTCAATTTCATTCAAGAATTCATCAAGATTCATAAAATCAGTCATCAATCAACAGTTTTCATCATACCATACTCAACATATACATATATCTAATCGAATTTAAAGTCTCAAAGCTACCCAAGCACCCCACATGCACATACAAGCAGCACCCATTCCCCCACTGTACCTTAAGTGGAGATCGAACGACAACATTTCTTGGTTCTTGATGATCACTCTGCAGCAACCTCCTCTTGGGACGTGGTTTCTCCCCTCCTTAGCGTTTCGCTCTCTGACGATTTGAAAAATAAGGATTAGGGTGAACTGGTAACCCCTCCTTACTAAAATGCCTAATTGGGCTGGGCCCACTCTCAACCCCCTTATCCTCCTTTTAAATTTGAAATAGCTTTATGGATAACACTACTAATAATATTAATACTATTATTTATTTATCTCTCTATTTTATTAATTTTATTTTAATTAAATTTTACTTAATAAAATTTAGGATGTTACAATTTCATAGTAGAAAAATAACGGTTAAAATTAATATGGGGTTTTAACAATGACCAGTTTTTTTAAAAAAAAAATTGCATTGTAAGGACGTAAAAGAAAAAAATATTTACGAGTACTAAAAACAAAACTCAGTCCATTTACAAGGACTAAAAATTTTATATTACCTATTTTATTTTTATCAAGAATTATAAAATTATAACTTTATTATATATTTTTAAAAATTATATGAAAACAATAAAAATAATATTAAATCACTTTCTCAGTTTACCTTCTATTTTTTATAGAAAAAGGAGGATAGTTAATAGTGAAATTGAAAAGGAATATGTCATTTTTCTTTCATTTGGTGGTAAAGAGAAAATAGAAAAGAAGGACAAAAATGATGTGGAATTCATGTCAAAGAAAAATAAAAGATAAGTTTGACTGCTTGTTGGGGGACAACGGCCATGATCATTTAAAGCATAGCTTAAGTTTACTCATTTAATAAAAAATTAATTAAATAAGTCAAATTTTTAAAAAATTGCATTAGGTTTAATAGGTAGGTCTATTTATAAATAAAATTATTTTCAATAAAATTTATTTATATAATAAATAATTTGTAATTTTTTTTTCATTTTCTTATTTAAAATATGTCTATTGACCTATGACAGATAATATAAAATAAGTTTTTTAAATAAACTAATAGATCAAATTAATCAGGTTTAGATCTTAAAAAGAAACTCATGATAAATAACACGTCAGACTTAAGCCATAAAATTATAAAACAACGATTTTGCCGAGCTTAAGTCTAACTGAGCCTATCATTCCATCTTTAAATAGAGAGAAAATAGAAAATTTGAGAAGACAAATTCACCCTTTCTAATTTTACCCATCTATTTACCACTCTCGTCTTATTTTACCCATCCATTTTATTCTTTTTATTTTATTAAAGTAAAAAAACATTATATCAATAATTTATTTTTTTTATTTTTTTACTCAACTAAACAACTGAAAAGAAAAATGTTATTGGTTACTGGTATTTACTTGTTCAATCCAATTATCCAAACAATATAAAAAAAAATTATCATTTTACCTTTTTAATATATTTTCTCAATTTTATATTTTTCATTACTTTATTACCATTTTTTTTGTCAACATTCAAAAGAAGCACTTTGAATGTCGCCTAATTGCTGGTCGAGAAAGAAAGTGAGTGAATCAAAGACATGAAGCAGGCCTCAATCCCTTTATTTACATATGATGAGGGAAGATGAATGCACCTACGGACTAAAGTGCCCCCCAACTTGTACGAGTAACGAAAAAGATAGAGAGGGCCGGGGTATACTCTCGTTCTTGTGACTGCAGCTGGCCGGGAGCATCAAATTTCAAAAGCCCATAAAAGTGAGAACACATGAACAATGTGCAAGGTGTCCTACCAGGCTGGATTTGAAGAAATTGTATCCATGGAATATACTACTCCGGATTTGAATATAAGTAAAAATAATTAAATTTTTATTTAATAAAAAAGTTAGTTGAACTTATTAAATTTTCTTGATACTATGTAAAAAGTACTTACATTGCCTAAATTACCCCACATTCAATTTTACTGAAAATTGTTTTAACTGGACATACTCTCTTTCTATTGACATATGATTCATTAAATAGAGTGGTTGAAAGGTAAAATCTGAATTAAATAAAGAGCATTTTAGATTTATCTCATTAAATAGGGTAAAATTAGTTAAAATTTATTTATATTTTAGTCTATCGAATATGAGTTTTTTTTTCTTATTTCAAGTCCAATGGGAGTATATCATAGGAAAAAAAACTCTAGTTATAAATAAAAGAATTGAAGTTGGATGGAGTACTTGCGATGAGAAACTTTATTTTATATTATCATTTAATTTTATTTAAATTTCATTTAATTAAGTTAATTATTTTAAATATTATATTAATATTTTTAACTTAATAAAGTTTAAAAATAATATAAATAAAAAATATATAAAATTATAAAAGTCATAGATATTTATATAAAATCTTAAAAACATATTAAATGAAAAAGTATTTAAGATTTTGAAATGCTTTCATATTAATTAATTATATTTAATATCTCATATATAAGATATTAAAAAGTGGAAAAACAAAATTGGAGTAGTGACAAGCATGACTAATAGCTTATTTGATATATTCAGAAAATAATGAAAATTTGATTTTTTTTTTTTTTTTAAGAAGTGAAAAGAAATCACTTTCATTAAACATGTATTAAAGTTTGTAACTTGTATATAATTTATTTTTAGTCATTAATTTTAAAAATAATTTTATCGGATTGTAAACCAATCAAATATTAAGGGCCCGTTTGGTGGACAAGATATGATATGATAGGATAAATGGGTTGGATAGAGACAAGATCATATGATAAGAGTATGATAAGCTCTTATCATATCTTATGTTTGACGCACACCAGGATAAGAAGACAGATAACATTATTTTATCTTATCATATGTTTGAAATGGATAAATGATAGGATATGATATAAAAAAATATTGATATGACAAAATAACCTTTATTATAAAATCAAATTCAATTTTTGTAGTAAATTTAATTTAATTCTAATTTTTTGACTTTTCAATAAGCATACATGAATAAAAATTATTCATTTATAAGAAATATTTAAATTTAATAAAAAAATGAATTATTAAAAATAATATCAAATTTATCATAAAAGAGGAGAGAAGAGAGAGGGGGAGAAAGAGGAGAGAGGGTAAAGGGAGAGAGAAGAGAGATAAAGGAAAGAGAGGAGGAGAGAGAGGGGAAAGGGAAAAAGAGGGGAGAGAGAAGAGAGAGAGAAGAGATAGAGGATAGAGAGGAGGGGAGAGAGGACAAATGAGGAAAAAAACTATAGCATATCCCATTATTAGTGCAATAAACATATGATAAGTGATAGAATAAGATAAAGTTATTATGTCATGTCTCTTATCCTATTGACTAAACGAACCCTAAAATCTTGAGGACCCAGTTTAGAGACCTACTGACCAAGTGGCATATCCGTAATTAATTTAAAAGAGTTTAGCTATTTTAATTAAACAACACACACAAACAAAATTCACAGAAAGAACAAAATGTAACTAAACATTTTCTATGCATACAAAATTTTTTAGAGTAATGGGATACTCACACGGTTTTAGATAAAGAAACCTTTGAATTCAAACCATTGGCAAGTGTGAAATCTATCTTGCTATAATAAACTAATCTTTGGGTGTAATTTTAATCTGAAACATATTAGTTATTCCCCCATCTTTTCCATTATTGATCCGTATGCTATAATATCCTATTTATCATTAGTTTTTTCGTTACATATTTATCATTAGTTGGAGTCAACATACAACATGATTATCTTACACTATAATGGGTTAGTTTGTTTGTAGTTAAAAAAAGTATTTTTTAAAATTACTTAAAAAAGTATTTTTTAAAATTACTTAAAAAAATTGATTTTATTTTTAGAGATTCTTGTATAATCAGAAATAAATGTTCATTTGGCTATAATCATAAAAAAGCACTTTATTTGTTACAATAAATGCTTTCACATTGTTTAATAAATGCATTCACATTGTTAAATAGATTTCTTTCTCTTTTATTTTAACTGCTTTTTTCAAGAAGCAACTTAGTTGCTTCTTGAAAAAAGCATAAAACTAATTATTTTCTGATTCTGCTTCTTAAAAAAAGTTTAGACAAACATCTTAAAAATTTATATAAGTGATTTTTTAAAAAAAATAAGTGATTCTTTTAAGAAATAATTTTAAACAAACGGGATATCCTATTATATATTAAATTGAAATAACCTATAATATTTTTGTTTTATCTCCATCTATTTTGAAACTATTTGACTATCCTTTATCTTTGACAAACTCTTTTATTGGTCTTTCTACTAATTTTCTTCATACATATCAAATCATTTAAGATAAGACTCTACCGTCTTTTCTATATATATTAAGTGTTTATCCCAATTTCTAATGATTATATCCTAATTTTATTTTGTTTTGTGTAACAGCTCATCCATCATAATATTCTCGTTTTTATGACACTAAACTCACTTTTGATTAACTCAGCTATCTCATTTTATCTTCTTGTTACTTTAAATGATGGATTTAGGGTACTTAAATTGTGATGTCTATGGTATTTAATGGAAACCAAACACACTAATGCATGTTAGGCTTAACGTTATAACGTGATAAACTCATATTTTCAATGTTAAAAATAATTGTGTTGGGGAATCCAAACTTAAATTTGATAAGTTTTTAACACTAGAAATAGACAATGTTGATCCGAATCCATTTTTGTAACATGATTTTTTATAATGTTGTCTCAAATTCACGTTTATGGTACAAATCAAACACATTGTTAGTATTTTTTCACGTTTAAAATCCACCCTCTGTTGGAAGCTACTATTATTTCTGTTTTAAAATACATGCTATGTTCAATGTTGTACTACATTTAAACCATACTCTGCTTAATGCTGATCCTGGCTAGCAACCAATTTTAGTTCTGACAACATAATTCTTTTGTTGTCAAGTACAGCCTCAATAATTCTTAAATGTACAATAATTACTGTTCACTAAATTATAGCAGTGGCCAGTGGAGACTTAAACAGGAGAATTAAATATAGATTTCTCAATAATTCTCAAATTAGATAGTTTTTCTAACTGATTAGAGATAAAATTTAAAAAATTCTCATGTGAGTCATGTCAAGCATAGGTGACATCTTAAATTTTCAATTGCTACTGCCTCTGCAATGTGATATAACTGGCCCTGTCAGCCATCTGAGAGAAGGGGGAGCTGAACAAAACTTAAGCTTCACCGGCTTGCAGTCACTTTGTTCACAATGAAAGCTACATGTTTCAGAAGATACTGACAATTAAAGGCATGACAATGACAAGATTAGTCTAGTTTCATAAGTTTTTAAAGCATCTTCTCTCAATTGAACTGATATTTTGGACAAATACATCCAAAGCAACTGCATTTGATGTTTTTATACCTTTCCTATAGTTCTAGCTTCACCACAATATTAGAATTGGAATAAGATGCACTGGTAATATTGATCACAAAAAAGGAATATATAGTCCTTTATCATATATAGAATACATTCATCTCCCAAGATTCCAATTGTTCCAGATAGCTTGGGATTGTTGATCCTCCCGGTGAATTAATATCACTTAATAAAGAGGCTTTAATTAATTTATAGGTGGAACCTTGAGTAAGACAAAATTATATGTCATTTACTAGTAATTTCTTAATTAACATGGCAGCATTTCTCATCTCAATCTCTTTTAATTCATCATTCATGTATGTGCTCTGCCTAGTGTATAATTAATTACCTACAACTCTGATATTTTTTAGTGATCCTATCTATCATGCATCCCACAACTTTAATGGTGCTTCCAAAATCATATACATAGAAGAAGGAAACCCATATTGCTTGAGAACATAACTGGAGAAAAAAAAAAAAAGACAAAATCACATGAAGGTTTTGGAACACCCCATTAAGAACAAAGACATGAAAGTCTCAGGACAATACCACATGTTTAAAAAGATAGAATTTTCACGTCGGCAAAGTGAGGGACTCTTGAAAAGATTATGGACTGTAGAAATATATGATTGGAAGGAGAGAGACCGTAAGATCTCAAGCAGTGTTTAATAGTATCTATGCTTCATTTAATTCACAAAGCATATGGGTTTGTTCCCATTTCATATAGGCACAAAACGACCTCATGTCATTGTATTCCCAATAGTTTTTTTTTTGGTGCATCTACCAACTCTATGAATTTGTGTTCCCCTCCAAACCCCTTGTGTACCTACTAAAGATACATATTACATAGCTACCTAGCTACATGTGATTCTCTCTCTCTTTTTTCTTAATACAAACACATAACATAAATCATATATATATATATATATGAATAACCGACTCTGTTTTGAGTTTTGACCATTATCTATTGTGTTAACAAATGACAATACAGAATGTCCTGTGTACATTAAATAAATAGACAAGTAGCAGACCAAATTGATCACTACGTCTTCTTTACTCTTGTTTTTGTTCCTTATTATAACGTTCAAAATAGGGGGAAAAACATCATCCAGAGACAAGATGGCCATATATGCATCACCCATATAAAATTGAAAAAACAAACAAAACTAAAACTATTTGAACAGGTCAAGACTACACCATCAGGATTCATGTTTACTTAAATCTTTAATTAATTGATTATATTTCTCTCTTGAAGTCATTGTTTAATTGATTTCCTCACGTCAATATTAATTTTACTTTTAGATCACAATCCCCAACAAACACACATGTAATGTTTCATTTCCAATACCATTTTCCGAGTTAAGTATATTAAGTCATTGCACAATAAATGGTAGGTTGATACTTGATACCAAGAACAAATAAGTGATTCATGCAGAGATAATAAATTCATATAATAAAAACATACAATAACTCATACAACACACATTTTTCTCTTTATATTTCTCTATCACAATACTTATTACATCCCACATTTCTCTCTTCTCCCTCTTTTCTCTCTTCCTCTTTTAAAGTTGTATGTTATATGGTAGTATGATTATCATTTCTCATTCATATGTGGCCCATACTGCAGCTGTAACCATTTCAGAGAAAAGACATCCGTTATTATTAATGATGACTCAATATTATAGCACTAGGACCATTTTAAATATACATTTTCTGTTCAAGTTTCATTAATGTCCCACTATTTAATTTTTAAGATAATAGGGGAAGAAATTAATTTATTTGGGCAGGAGGAAAAGGCATAAGGTGCTTTTGAAAATAAGTGTACTTTAGACTTGAAAGTAAAGGATGAGAATGGACAAGTCTTTCAATTGTATGATTATGATAGCTCGGTTAGGTATAATATAAGGGAAGTCAATATGATTTTCGGAGGAGGCCAGCTGTATAATGGGTGGTTTTTTAATTTTCTTAAATACCGCTAAAGCTAATACATAATTTTCCTTACTATCAGTATATATATTGTATGCCACTCCCATCGACATAGTGGAAGTGCACCAGATATGCTGTCTGAATATTAGATGCTTATTTTGAATTGATCATCCTCAATTTGGATATATTCATATATATGGGAGGGAAAAATGGGTTAAAAAAAAAACAGAAGAAGCAATTTCGTATATATTTTAATAGCGCGTTTTTTTTTTTTTTTTGAAAAAAAGAGTTAAACCTTTCTCTCCTTATTTAATTAAATAAAAGCTCAAAGAAAAAAATTATGTATATTTGGATAGAAAAATCCATATCTGCTAAAAAAATTAAAGACATTTTCTATAATAATAAAAAAATTATGTGGTCAACCAAGCAGAATAAAAATATATTTTTTCTCTCCAGTTATTTGTCTGCATATGTTAACCCTATGTTTGTTTCCATTAAAAATGGGAAAAAGACAAAAAATATGAGTGAAAAAGTGGAAAAAAAGTTATTTTTCCCTATCTATTTAAGAAAGGAAAACAAAGAGAAAAAAAACTAAAGGAAGGTATAAAAAAGAAAATTCACTCCCAAGTGGGGTGAAATTGATTTTCACTTGCACTACAACTTTTCCATTAATTTTATCTCACTTGATCAACTAGGTCTTTCACGATTTGGAGTTCCATATCCTTTTATTGGTTGACGGTAATTTAGTGGAGAGAATTGCTTTTAGCAACCCCTTTTGCTATTCATACCCCACTTGCCCTGCTTTTGAATTTTTTTTCCCAAATTACCCTCATCCTATCACCCAACTACCACAACCTCCACCTCCCGACACTCCCACCACCGCTTCACTCTTTTTTTTTTCTTTTTTTCTCTTACAAAAATAAATTTTCGGTAAAAACATTTTTGGAATTGAACTTTTTTTTATATAATTTCAGTCTAGAGACAAAAAAAGTTATATCTCTAAAGATAAAAGAATTTTGTTTCGGTTTTAGAAACGAAAAATAATTTCATCTCTAACAAGTTTAGACTTTAGAGACGCAATTTTTTTTTAATCCCTAAAACTTGAAAGCTTATTAAAAAACTACACTTTCGGAAATTAAGTTCTTGAAGCTAATTTTATCATTAAGTTTTCAAAAATTAGTTTTTGGAAGTTTCCAAAAGTTAAGGGCTGTTCGGGGTGGTTGTGAGTTTTCAATTTTTATTTTTTAAAATTTTGAATTAAGCTTTTACAACTCAAAACGAAAAAGTGAAAACTACTTTTTGTGGTTTTCAAAATGTTTGTTTTGAAAACCACAAAAACAAGTTTTCAATTATTGGATTTGAATTGTAAAAACTTGATTTATAATTTTTGAAAACCAAAAATCGAAAACTCACGACCACCCCGACCGACCCCTAATTTCTGGAAAAAGATTAAGGGTGCAATGGAAAAATCATTTTTAAGGGGTGTGAAAAGTAAAAAGGGGGAGCGAAAAGCAATTCCCTTGAGTGGACTACACGTTTTGAGCTACTAACCTAACCTTAAACTCAAAGCCCATTTCTATATGCCAAGCTAAAATGGAAATCCACTGTTAGCCACTAACAAGATTTGAATAATTTATGGGCCACCACAACCATGTAGGAATCCTCCTTAGAAAAATTTTCACTTCTTTATATACTAGGTTGCATTTTCTTTCAACCAAGCCCAAACCCTTGCATGCAGTTGCTGTGTAACTATTACGCTTAGCGTACTCAAATGAAGTAGCATGAAAAAAATTTCATGTCTCCATCATCGCATCTGGTGGAAAAGCACCAAATCTGTAGGAACAATTTTATGCCACAAATACATTAATATCAACGCCTAAACACCTTTTTATAGCTTTAAATTAATACTACCTCCATTCCAATTTGATAGTTGTTTTAGGAAAATAATTTTTTTTCATAATGTGAGTCGTTCTCTAGTTTCTATGTGAGTATTAATGATAGTTTTCCATTTTTACCCTCTCACTTTTATGGGAAAAGAAACTTAAAAAATTGTGCACCATACTACTCATTAATGTATTTAGGTAAAATGAGAAAAAATGTGTAGTAAACTAAGAAGGGTAATTTAGTAAGATTACTATGTCTTTTAAGTCATTTATTATTGTTCTTAATTTGTGTGCAAAAACCTTAAACGACTATCAAAATGGAATGGAGGGAGTATTAACTTTTATTTGACATCCTCCCAGTCATGTCCACTTTCTCTTTTTCCGCATTCACCTTTTAGGCCATCTCCAACGGGGTGTTCATTGAGCATTTTGCTCTTTGAGCACCGCAACTTTATGAGAACAACAATTGGAGCACTAACAGCAGCATGATTTTCAATGGCACTAGTGACTAGTGCTTTATATTTTTTTTATTTTTGTAAGCATTCCTGGCGGTTTAAACCCCGGATAAATGCTAAAAAAGTTGTCGCGATATGACATAGTAGAGCAGCTTTTCAGACTTTTTTTTATTATTATTTACCCCGTTAATGTTTTTTTTAATTTTTTTTACTTTCCCTGGATTTGGAACCCCTGTTATTAAATTTTTTTATTTTTTTACTTTCTCGAACCCCCGTTAATTTTTTTTTTATCCATTTAATGTTTTTTTAAATATTTTTACGTTTTTTTTAATAATTAATATATTTAGGATTAATAAAAATAAAAATTGGGTGATGTATATTAGTGAGACCCATTTAAGATTTATGAATAGTAAAAAAGTGGGGTCCTGGGATGGAGAAGATGGGTGCTTAATAAGAACTTTCTGATGTGTACTGGTGGGACCCATTTAAGATCCATAAATAGTGAAAAAATGGGGTGCTGGGATGGAAATGACCTTAGCCGGCTAGACTAGAAATTCATGCCCAACTTGCGCATACACAAGCATGAGCTTCGTGACTCGTGAGTTGCAGTGTTTCTTTTTGGCTTGTGAAACCTTATCTATAAACTATCCCCCAAAATGCCTTATGGTGCAATAATATAACTGCCAGGTGTCTTTTTTTTTTTTTGACCAGGAATCTAACTGACATAGCTGTGGGTTTAACCCTCGGGTCTGGTGTGATGGTTAGGTAAAGCCCTCACAAAAATGATGGTTACATAATTCGAATTCCTAATGCTGCAGGTAAAGTCCGTCTGAAGTCACAATTCACTTCTACTACCAACAATGTTTGGTCTCCCAGGTGTCATTTGACAATGAAATAATTATAAATTTTCTACAATTAGCTACAAATTTCTATTTTTTTAGCTAACTAATTATTAAATCATGATACTTAATTATGTAGTTGCATAATACTGGTAGTTGTGAGTTAACTATACAAATTAGTTATGACTTTTCATATCTATTTATAGCGAATTGGTAGTTGTTAATATCTATACATGCATCGGATTTGGTAATACTGTAATACAGACCTACTTAATTACCAAATTATATACAAACAAACTAGAATGGTCATTTTATCATGAATCTTTTTATTTGGAGTTTCGATCACTGTGGAATTATTTAATATTAAATTTATATTTATTATGATAAAAACACCACTTTTTTTAATACTACATCCGTTCTTATTTAACTGTCCACTTTGACTAAAACACACATATTAAGGAATGCAATCATTACTCTTGTTTTCATGAAAATAAATTTTAAACTTTATATTTTACCCTTTTATCTCTCTTAGTACTATTGGCTCTCATTAGTTTTTAATGGTGAGTCATTTATTAACACAAGGGTAAAATGGAGAAAAGTATAATTATTAATGCATTGGGTTTGTAAGTGGACAGTTAAATAGGAGCAATTTTTTTTTAAAAGTGGACAGTTAAATAGTAACGGAAGAGGTAGTATAAACTAAAATGACCCTAGAAACAAACAACTAGCCGTGGATCCGTAGTACAGGTTTCTGATAGCCAGCTAAAACCTTTTTGTAATATTGTTGGGAGCAAAGATCCGAAAACCCAATTCCGAAGATCTGAGAACTGAATAAAATAAAGAGTTTAATTAGTATGCACTGACAGTGTAAAAGAGTTTTACACTGACGTTTAATCGTGATTCTTCATTTATATGACTTTTAAAATATTAATTAGTAAAGTCAACAAACTTACCATAAATCAAGGGTTGTGATTAACCGTCTGTGTAAAACTTTTTACACTGTCAGTGCACAGTCCTTTTTCTCTAAAATAAAATAGTTTTGCATTTATCCTTTCAACCCTCACTCTCACACCACACTATACTAATGATACAAAATAAATTAAGATCTTCAATTAATGTTTCATCACTTGCTTCAGTTGCTCACATGATACTCAATCTATTTTTGGTCGGTCACCTTTTTTGTAATTTTTTAGTATATGAATTAATATAAAAAAATCTTACCAAATCTAGAGACAAAAATGAGAGTTTAGTGGATTTTTATTGATAGTACTTATCTCTGGCGCCAAAGATATAAGTCTAATTGATTAAATAAAAAAAAAAATCCATGAAACAAGTAACACCATCCATGTACTTGATGTATCTTCTCATGTATCGTATAAATTCATTTACTTGCATATATACTATTTTATTCTGTACACAATAATTAGTATTAATGGATTCCTGAAGTTCATCTCAGCAAATTAACCCGTCTTTGAGGAGTTAGAAGTATTATAAATTTAGAAATATTCTGCTTTAACATCACAAATTCAGATGCACCATTTATAGTAAATGAAGAGTAGAATTAGCATAAAAGCCAGCTGGTGAATTGACCAATATGAATATACTGCTATTCCTATTCTGCTCTTTGCTCTATTTTATGGTTCTTTTGTTTTCTTATGATCTTTTGGCCTAATTGCAGATATTTACAAATTTTTTTCCTTTCCAATTTCAGAGAGCTGATGATGGTCCTCCACCCTGCTTGTGCTTGAAGCTTTCCGCAATATTTGTTACAATGCTCACAAGATTATTAGCTAGTACCAACCTAACTCAAGTTGGCCAATTCTTGATACTCATTACTTCAATGGTTTTAATTATGTCAAGTTGATTGTACTATAAAATTCCTAAGCAGCAATAAGTTTTATCCAAATATAGAACTATCAAGCTACTAATTAACCAAGGTGAACAACTTTATTTGTGATATAAGAATAAGAAAGAAAAGAAAGGTGGAGATGGAAAAAGATTTGAAATCCGGAACCAGATTCATTTGAAAACTGATTATTCCCTTGTTTGGCTTGTAGCTGTACCTTGTCCTGCTTCATTTTGTGGTTCCAAAGCAGAAGGGCCAAAACTTTTGGCAATTCAGATTCGTTTATGAGCTACAATCCACTATCCTCAAGCCATTTTATAAGCAGAGCACCCTCAGCATTTTCTTGCTCATCATTCTCTTCTTTTTTCCTTCTCTAGCTTAGCTTATAGTACTGAAAGAATTAATAGATTAGATAATTACTTATGGCCTCAAGCAAACAAAAGGCTTGTGATTCATCTTGGAGTGCAAAGCAGAACAAGCTTTTTGAGAAGGCACTTGCAAAATATGACAAAGATACCCCTGACCGTTGGCAGAATGTAGCCAAAGCAGTTGGTGGTAAATCAGCAGAGGAAGTTAAGAGACACTATGAGTTACTCTTGGAAGATCTCAGACACATAGAGTCTGGTCATGTTCCCATTCCTAACTACAAATCCACAGGAACTGGCTATGAAGAATGAGAGGTAATGTACTAATTAATGTTAAGTGTTAATTAACAAAAACACTTTCTTTGTTGCTGTTTTTTTCTCCGCTTTCTGTTTACACTGACTCATACTATTGCATTAACTAACTCCCTCCTTTCCAAAGTTCCATTCATGCACCATTTCTTATATATTGCATTTTTTTCCCTTTCTCTACCTTATTTTTCATCACAGCTATTTTTATTATTAAGCTTTATGAAATCTATGTAAAGTTTGTTTATGCAAACAAAAATTACCCTAAATATTATGTCCCATTGCATAATTATCGTCTCCAAAAGATCATGATTGTGACAAAACCTCTGAGGGTGACTGCCACTGGACCTAAGGAAGTAAACATTAGATATTTATTTAGATAATTGTATAATGCAGAGCCAAAAACAAAGACCTAAAACTGCGTTTGCAATCATCATGACGAGTCCCTCTCACGTGGTGTCCATTTTGTGACATCAAATTATGCAACTATTCTTTGATATTATGATATATGATTACACAATACAATTTTATTTTATTAATTTCTGCTTACTTGGTTGGCCCAGGCTTCTGAAGTATCTAAAGCTGGATTGATTTGAAGCAATGCCTGCGTCGCGTCATCATCAGCAATATATATATGCGTAGTGTTCCACATGATTAATCTGTAGAGATTAATATCTTCCTCTCTCTGTCTGTCTCCCCGTCTACATTTTCCTAGCTATGTAATTTAGATTATATTTTAATAAACTATATTATGCTAGAAACAGTGTTGATCGAGTACTCAATTATTAATTTCAAAACTTTTGGGGTATATAGGCATGGCTCCTTCAATTCCTTCCATCCCCAAGAGGATCCGCGCCAGTACTGACAAGTCCCATTCCCATGAATGCATGCAAAAAGTTCACTATTTATTCCCTACCTGACCTGATCAACTATGTATGACAAGTCAATTTGTTGGGGCCTGGCCTACATGGGGTTGAAAAAAATATAACCATACACTCATTATTATTATGGGAACTCTAAAGTTTTGATTGCTGTAGACCCCTCACTTTTTATTACTTAAAATTAATTTTATATATTATCAATTTTTTTGAAATTAAATATATAGTTATTATGATAAGGCTTACTAATCACTTTTTTTTTTATGATTCACGCTATATATACCCCCATTATTTTATTTAATAGAGAATGTAAACTCAAAAAAAAAAAAAAAAGTTTTGCGGAGATGATGAGACCAAGCATTTTTTTTTTGTTAATCTACCAAGCAGTTTCGATTTATGGTGTGCATTCAATCTCGAATGAGCCCAGCCCAATACTAAAAAATATGATACCTGAGATGTGGACCCTATTTGCTAAGACATATGAGTCTGCTTCAGTTCACATAGAAAAAGATTTACTATCTGACCAGAAAAAAAAAATTACTAATGAAATGGTAAGTGCTACTTATAGGACCAAAAAAAAAAAATGAAGCCCAGTTACCTATTCTCTCTAGGGAGAAAATGTTCTGTTTCCTCATCTGTTTCTAAGAAACTTTTTCTTTTTAAATTCATCAGCTACAAACATTCAAGGATAAAAACAGCATTTTTTTGGTTTGGTTAAAATATGACTCGAGTTAGTGAAATTGTATCTCAACAATCTTAAAATGAAGTGTAAAGTAGATGCCTAATTAAATAAACTTGGGAGATACGACTTCTAGGTCAAGTCTAATACCATGTTTAATTCCGTTTGTATTAATCAAACATACATTCACCAAAAAATGTAGTCTTGATGGACCGGTGGATTGAATGCACATTTAACCTCTTCAAACCGTAAATCAAGTTGTTGAAATGATCCTTTTCAAGCCAAATTAATAACATGAGGCATATAAAATCATGTAATCCTTAAGGATTCATTCGCGGAATGTGATAATCCCCAGGATACAGGGTCCTTCTCATTAAAAAAATGAGGAAATAGAACTAGTAAGAATGAAAATCCATTAAATCGAGGGAAAAATCAGAGTAGTAGTAAAAAAGATATCAAAGTGGAGGCTCACTCAATTAGGTTAAGAGAAAAAAGAGCTGATATATTAAATAAATATGGTTAGATGAGATGAAATAAGGGTTTCACCAAGTCAAACTAGTCTCTGAAAAAGAAAAATAAAATCATTTATTTATCACACGCTTAAGGAACGTGGAACATCATCCTCTCTAAACTTTTGAAATAAATAAATAATATAAAATATATAACAATTCCCCACATATTTCAAAAGTTTAAAAAAATTGAAAAGAAAATCTTCCTGAGTTAACGTCATGGGCATAAATGCATCGAATTCGAATCTAGAGTCTTTTGGACTATGAACCAGATCTAGAATGATAATACTTAACATATACGAGTGAGCCAGCAGAACATGTCATATGAATCGAAACAATTTGGTGTATGTTAGAGGTCTTACCAATCACATTACACCCCCACAATTCTGGCTGTTATCGTTGTGTTGCGTTGTAAAGTCGTGCGCGCGCCTGTCATTAACGACAGCCCTAGAGATTTTGCCTTAATCTCATACAAGCGGCCCCACTCGACACTCGTGTAGGTGATGTCATCAAATGTATACTGCACTTCATGCACACACCACCCGTAAAAGCTATGAAAATCATTAAAAGCCTTATAAACTTATCATCTCCAAAATGCAGTCTAGCACCTCTACTCCATAGTAAGAGACAAAATAAATAGTGCTAGCAGAACTTACAAATGACTTGTTTTTACCCATATGAACCTTTTACATGGGATCTCCAATACAAAGGTTGGGTTACCATCACCGTTAATATCAAATTAGCTTTTGTCTCATTCCCTCGATATTTTACTCACTAGCAGCTTGTTGCTTTGTGAGGAATTGGACAAATTTATTTTGACCACACATTGATTAGGGATATAACCCCATCATTTAGTAGCTATTAAGAAATAATAATGTAAACGTATACGTCTCAGTTTTCAATTATAAATTGTATTTACTCTTGCTATTGTCACATAACAATCATAATGTATATATATGAAAGGCACGCGTTCCTTCCACAAAGGAATATATACTAAGAGATTTCTTAGCCAATCATTATCACATCTCACCAAGTTTAGAATAGACTTGGCCTCCATTATAGATGAGACTACATAGGTCTATTTGAACTACCAAGTGACAACTCCTCCATTGAGGGTAAAAATAAATTCACTAAGTCTCATTTATTGAATTTATTCTCATCTAAATCAAATCAAATTTTCATCAATGTATCATTATAATAGTGGCAAAACATTTATACACAATATTATATTTCATGGTACCTATCAAATCATCCTTTACTTTTGCAGACATAGCATAAATTTTATTTTCTAATAAATTAATCAAATATAATACACTTCCAATAATTTGGACTTACTCATTAGAAAATAGAGTTATACATCATAAGAGATACTCAATTATTTACCTTCAAAGTGACTAAACTTCTTAAGAAGTTTCTCAATATAATATTTTGTGGTAGCATTAGCTATATCACACTTTCTTATGATTTCAACACTTAAAAAATTCAAGAACAATCTTAAGGATTCATTCGCGAAATGCGACGATCCCTAGGATACAATAGGTCATTCTCATTGAAGAATGAGAAGGCAGAACTAACAAGAATGAAAATTCGTCAAACTTAGGGAGAAAATCAAAGCAGTAATGAAGAAGATAACAGATCATGGAGGCTCACTCAATTAGGTTAAGAGAAAAAAAAAACTTATATATTAAATAAATACGGTTAGATAAGATAAAATAAGGGTTTGACTAAGTCAAACTAATTTTTTGAAAAAGAAAAATAAAATCATTTATTTGTCACACACCTAAGTAATATGGGACTTCATCCTCTCAAAAACTTTTGAAATAAATAAATAATATAAAATATTAAACAAATCAAACATGCATGCTCTAAGGCAATAATAAAAAGACTTGTCAAAGTGAGTTAATAATTTATTAGACCCACCTAGATTGACTCACCATAAGTTAGGTTCAAGTTAGAATAACTCAATCTAACTCGAACTTACTTTACCTCATGAATTAAATGCATCGGCATGACTTTAACAAGTAAAAATATGAACTGAGTTTTACTAATAAGTTATGTCTATGCTTTTTAGTTTATCCTCACACTTTTACATTATATTTTGCTCCAATTCCTTTCAACGAAACAAAATATATATAAAAGCTTTCGGAGGAAATAAATTATGAAACATTATGAAGGTGAATATTGAAGATTAATATTTAATATATTATAAATTCGGATGCCGGTTTAGGAAATAAAAAGGTTTAGATAATTAAAATGCACATGTTATTTAAAAATTGACGAGAAGTGTGTAAATATATTAATTCGAAGGGCATATCTTTTAGCAAATTGTTACGTATTTAAATGTTAAATATTCTTATTTAATGTTGTATTTTTTTATAATTTAGACATTTAGACATTTTTAATTTTTATGGGAGTAAACTAGCAAATTAGTCTCTGACTTTCTTAGGGTCATGCAGTTTAGTCCCTAAGAAATAAAAAACATCAATATAGTCCCTGACTTCTTGTTTTTTCTTTCACTATAGTCCAACTGTGTGTTTCCTGTTCATTTTTTTATGAAGTGTCATGTTTCGTAACACTGTATCACACTATTTGCCATCGTGGCACAAAAATAACGTCATTAGAGTTGAGACCTTCCAATGAAAAAGGAGAAGAGAGAAAAAGGGGAAATAGGGAAACACACAACAGTTGGAGTTGAAGCCTTTCAAGCTATAAATTTGACAAAACTACATCACTTTTGTGTCATAGGGGACACTATAGTGACAAACAGTGAGAGACAGTGCCACTAAACGTTACACATCTTAAAAAAATTAACGGGAAACACACAGTTGGACTATAGTGAAAGAAAAAACCAAAAGTCAGGGACTATATTGGGGTTTTCTATTTCTTAGGGACTAAATTGCATGACCCTGAAAAAGTCAGGGATCAATTTGCTAGTTTACTCATTTTTATGGAGTATATGTTTTTTTCACTATGCCAAAAAAGGCTTTTTACCACGGTTCCGGAAGCTCTTTTACCGCGGTGAGATAAAAGAAATTTATCGCGGTTAATTTTCGGAACCGCGGTAATTGAGTTAGCCTTTTTACCGCGGTTCCGAAAAGTAACCACGGTAAAAAGCCTGGAAGCGTGAAATTTCTGCAAACTTTTTTACCGCGGTTGGCTTTGTGAACAGTGGTAAAAAATCCCAAAAGCCTAGCTATTTAGTAGTTAATGCCTATCTGTTATATGAAAAATCCCAAAAATCCCAATAGAAAGCCAGATATGATTTAATCCCTCAAAGTAATTAACTCACGAGCCTTTACCTTCATCTACATTGCAACATAAAATAGACTTGAGCAAGGATCTAGACTACCCATTTCAACTACCTCATCATGAATATCCATCACCAAGTTCAAGAAACTTGAGCAAGGATCTAGACGTAAAACATTCTATATGATAATATTAAACCAACAAAAACATCTTAATATCAGAAACATCATTGTTCACCAATATTATCACCTAAACGCAGCAATTGGAATAGACCCAATACAACCAGGTAAATACCATAATCAGCTATTGAAAAAAGAAGTTGAACTAACCTTTTTGGAAGGAGGGTCTCCACTCAACGTCCAATCCAATTGCAATTTGCATCATCTCTCTTTTCTTTTCTTTCATAAATTTTAAGAGCCTTGTTATGGCATGGCAGCCAAGTTCATGATGATAACCTTGATCGAGTAAAACCTTTCAAAACAAAACAGGAAACAAAAGTAACTTTGATCTGCATTATCAGATATGCAGAGATGATGATAATTCACACCGCAATTCAACTTATTATCAGAGAAACTGCAACAAGGCCTCCATCAACATGGTAGTGGCACATGGCTCACAGCTGATAAAAGGAGGGACAAAAAGAGATATATGCCTTAAAATTCTGTTTCTACATATTAATAAGGTTGCCCCTATGATTAAACTTCTACTGAATTTATATACTCTTACATAAATTATACGCATGCTATACAACCCTCAGGAAATTCCAACCCAGACCAATATTAGTTACTCAAAATCCATCCATTCTACAATTAGAATCTCACATGGAAGTTTTCAGTTATGCTTCTACACTGACAGAGACTTCATCTGCTTCTGACTTGTCTTTTTTCTTTGGTGTTTCTTGAGTTTTCTGTAAAGCAGCTTTATTTGGAACCAAAATTATGAACATGTTCCGGTCACGTAAGTTTTTAGCATGCTCTGTTCCAAGCTGCACATAACCAAGTGTGGATTAGATATTAAATTCCAATAGGCAATAAAAAAAGTGTCTCCGATGACAGCTAAAAAAATATATCAGCATACTATGACCGTGAAATGAATTCACTAAAAGTATATGTCCAATGAACAAATGAAATCTAAATAGAAACAACGTGAAAAAAGGTGATTGATAAGTATTAAAGTGTGCCACTACCACACAAAATACAAGTATATAATCCTAGGACCTATTTATATAAGTTATTTCTTTTCTTGGTAAATAATCAAATTTTTAATGCTTACAAATATTAGGATCATAATATTGCAAAGTGGCAGCACATACCTCTCCAACATCATTCTGAAAACGTCTAAGAAGCTCAATAGCAATATTCCTGAATTCATTTTCACGACCTTTAAGGTTTACTATGACCTTAACCTGCAGGAATTGATCCCAAAGATCTCAATAAGTTTGAACATAATATATTTATTTTGTATGTTTAATACAGCAAAACAAAATAATTCATGTAACCTTGTCACCATCTTTCAAAAATTTCCGTGCAGCTTTCAAACGCAAAGAATAATCATGTTGATCTATGTTGTATCTGTTAAAAAAATGTGAAAAGAAATTAAAAAAAAAAGCACGATTATTGAATATAGTAAAAGTAACTGAGCATAGCTAAGACTCAATTGAGTTATGTTATCAAAAGAAAAAGTAATTCAGCATGTTTTATGCTTTAAATAGATACTGTTACATCTATCTTTATATTGTGGTGCATCACATGAAACTTCCTGTGTTTATCTTTAAGCAGCATTACTAAACCAAACTCCTCTAATGCATCTTGTCCTAACTGATCCCAAGTTAACAACCAAGAAACAGGCGATTAACAATAAAGTGCCTGACATATGCAACTTCCTAACGGTGTGTTTGGGAATATGGAGGGAAGGGGAGGGGGAGGGGGAAATAGAGAGGGAGGAGTAAAGAAGCATGATGCCCAAGAACCAAGAGATAACATGATTAGATTGTGTAGCAATAACAAAATATACTTGTTAACTTTTTGACCCTTCACTTATTAAAACATTAATAATTAAAGAAGCTTTTTATCCATAACCTAGAAAAAGTCTATTTATGAACCAAAGAACAAGAAATTCGATATTCCGTTTCACACTTTATTGTCTTTGAAACAACAAAAGGAAGGAAGGATGATCAAGGCTCCTAGCTTAGGACATTACCCCATTTTGAGCTCCTTCAAATCCATCCGACTAGCTACATTTAAAAAATCACTTGGTTAGCAATTTATTGTTTGTTCTGAGTTTTGTAAATGATTTAGATGAAAATATCAAAATCCAATAAATATAATGCTTACCAGTACTTTTCTTCTGTTGTCCTCTTTTCTTCTTTTGCAGTCATATTTATTTACTGTAAAAGAAGAAAATATACGGATCACTAAATTTCAAGGTCCAACCATTTTCAAGGCATAAGTAAATAAGTGCAATGGGCGGGCAGGCAGGCAAAAGGAAGTAGAAGTAGGCATGGCCTTTCACACAGAGATTCTTTTGATTTTGTTAAGTGAAAGACAAAAGGCAAATGCCTTTAATGAAAAAACTACATGTATGTGGGTAAATCTCTATTTTGATTCTCCATTATTGATTGCTAAATCATGTCAGAACATCCCCACCCCAAAAAATATTTAAGTGAACCTTAATGACAGAATGACCTACCATCCAAATGAATATACACTACCAAATAGAAGCACATCATCCCACTCAATGCAAATGATATTCCCACCTACAGAAGCAGAACCCCGTATCTCTTCTAGAGAATTTCCTAATTGTTCCAGAGCAACCAGAAAGAGATCACCACTCCCCCTTACCTCGTAAAAAATAGATCACCAAGTAGTTGCATAAGGCTAGAAGCAAGAAAAAACTAGACACCAAATTTGATTATTCATCTATCAACCCAGTTCACAACTACATACATCACCCTTGATATGAAGGTTGTTAATCATAATTCGTGCAGTTCCAACGGCAAGCTTAGCAACCATCAAAATGCTCATTTCACTCGTGTCCCAATCAAAGCCCATTTTCAGGACTCGCTGTCAATATCAACACTCATAGGACAAAGCATGATTCATAGGCCTTAGACAAAGAAAGAGGACAAGCACAACTTGCAAAGCAATTGGAATTCCAAATATAGTCACTTAGGTGGAATTTTGGTCAGCTAGCTGAATCAAAGATTTATAGTATCAAGATCAACTTCTTAGAAAGCTGTATTAAAGAATATTGAAGCAACAAACTAAGACCTGATCACCAGAGGTTGACCATCGCATCCCTTGAAGACCCAAACTTGGAGGACATGATCCAAGTGAAAACTCCTGCACCTCAACTCTTTCCTGCATAAAGTATTATTTTAATCATAAAGGCAGCTGCAAAACTAAATCATATATCTAAACAAATAATCACATATGTAAAAAGCATATCTAGTGACAGCTACCTGGACGACGGCACGGTGGAGATGCAGCGGAGACGGCACGGTGGAGATGCAGCGGAGACGGCACCGGACGCTACCTGGACGACGCGCAGCGGCGGCAGACGCTACTTGGAGGACGCGACCGCGACGGGCACAGGCAGGCGGCGCACGCGGCGGAGACAGACAGCGAACGGACGTTGTAAGGAAGAAGAGGGCGACAGCGACGGTTTAGGGTACAGGGCGACGGTTTAGGGCGACGACGACGACGGTACAGGGCGCAACGGCAACGCGAACGGAGGTAGAGGGCGACGGCGACGAAGAGAAGAGGGAAGAAGAAGGAATAAGAGGAAGGATGCGCAACACATAAGAAAGGAAAGGGTTTAGGGTTCTTTAAAACCCATTACCGCGGTTCCGTTAACGGACCGCGGTAAATAACCCTTTTTTCTAAAAAAAAAGGAAATTCTAGGGTACCCTCTCGTGAGAGAGAGAGTTTTGGTACTTTCTTTGATCATTTAATCAATTTTTCTCAACTTTCTTAAATGATATTAGTATTTTTATACTTATAGGACAATATTTAACTATTAGAATTTGTATTTTTAATTTTTGAAAAGACTTTTTGACCCTCTATAACTATTATCATGTATTTTTTATTGTATTCCCCTATTTTTTCACATTCTCATTTGTAATACACATGTGTCTCATTTAAAATCTATTTTATGTCTTCGAAATAATTTAGGACAGAGTACACGACTTCTTCCTACGTAATTTGGGCGTATTCAATAAAAAAATGACAAGAAGGTACCAAAACCCTATCTAACAGGAGGGTACCAAATTGCGACCCAAAAAAAATTTAATTGTTATTTACCGCGGTTGCTTAAGGCACCCGGGTTAAAACTAATAACCCCGTTTTTTACCGCGGTAATTTAGTCTTTTTTTAAATGAACTACGCGTTTATTACCACGTTTATTTTACGGAATCGCGGTAAATGCCATCTATACTACATTTTACCCCGGTTGCTTATTCTAACCGTGTTAATTGGAGCGCGGTAACCGTTTAAGAGAACAAATTTCGCGACAACACTAAAAAATATGCTTTTTATTAGTATTAACTTGTTAGCAAAGATTGGAAGCTTTATTAAGCATCCTCAATTCATTCATGAGTGCCATCAGTTACTTAGTTTCTAAGTTAGGTGTAGGATTTTGATTGAAAGCTCCCAATCTGCAACAATTAAGAAAAGAGAAGAAAATAAGCACGCTGTTTTACCCTCTGGGGGTGGTTGAATAACCATTAATTGTTCAAAAATGGCATTGTACAAGCTATTGCTTACTCCTATAGCCACGCACGTCCATATCTGCCAAAACTATATACATTGATCACATAATTATTAGCCTAAGTTATCAATATGTCCCTGCTCAATCGACCCTTGAATTGGTGGCAACAACTAAGGTTAAAAAACTTCATTATATGTAATCGTACCAAAAATAAAAAATAAAAAATTGATTCATATATCAGACACGCTAGAGCAGTTAAGGCATCTTTATTGTACGTAGACGTGATCTTGGAATATTTTACATGGGTGTTCTTTTCATCACCTTTACAGGTAATCAAAATTATACCTACCTTAACCAAAATACTTATATAAGTTGTTTTAGTATTCTTCTTATCCACATTCCTTTTAAAAAAACGCCAAAATATTAATGAGCTGATGTCATCGTTCTTTTTCAGGAAATTTTAGAACTCTGACACTTTGTTTATTTGGTAGGGTAAAGAGAAATAGAGTGGAGATAAATATGATAGAGATAAAAGAGATGGAGTGGAGATAAATATGATAGAGATAAAAGAGATGGAGAGAAATAGGTGAGAAATAGAGAATAGGTGAGAAATAGAGAAGAAATTATGTTGTTTGGTAAGAAAGAAATAGAGATGAAATAAAATAGAGAGAAATTTTATTTTTGTTTGGTATGAGAGAAATAGAAAGGAGAGAAATAAAATTATAATTTATAAAGACCAAAATGCCCATAAAAATTATTTTCAAGTTAATTTTATAAAAAAATTAAATATTTAATATGTTTGTTGAATTTATAAGTAATTTATATAAAATCTTAAAATATTTAATTTTATGAATAATATATAACTAATTTATAAGTTGAATTAAATTAAAAACAAGTATTTTAATTAAAAAAACGTTGTACAATTTCGGTAGAAATGATGCTTTGTTGCTGCAAGATTGTAATGTCACTGTAGGACAAAAAAGAGTAGCTTTGGTCCAAAACATTCTCTCACATTAAAACACAAAATTTCTTCTCATTTCTTCGCAATCCAGCGAAGAAATTCTGCAGTATGGGCCATACTTCTGAACATTTCTCTCTCTCCTTATTTCTACTTTACCAAACATATCAACTCATTTCTCTTCCCTCTATTTCTTCTCCCTCTCCCCTAATTTCTTTTTAACCAAACATGTGTAAGTTTTCTTTTTAATATCTTAGGGTTGATTCACAATCCCTAAAGTTTGAGTATATATATCTGAAAATCTTTATATAATTGAAAAATCTTTGACCTTATTTTTTACTCGTTGGTAAAAAAATAGGAAAACCTTATACGAACCAATTCATCATCCTTAGATTTTTTTTAAAAAAAAATAACTTTTTCTCTTATCCATGGATAGTGACCGGACTTTACCTATAAAGGTTAAACTCATAGTTATATATATTTATGGGGATTTTCAATAAAAGGCCAAAAAAATCTTTTATCATCCAACTTAAAATGATTCATTTAATTAAATTACTCTTAATTATTTCATTAATATTTTTTTCATTTCACTTAATGGAAATGGCAAGTAATAAACATAAAACTGAAAAGAAAAAGTCATCCTCCATCGCCTTAAAAGAAGTTTGAAGGGGAAAATGACCTTAATTAGATTCAAGGAGTTCGGTAGTTATTTAAGCAAATTTTATCTTTTTTACATTAGGTAAAAATGATTTAATTATTATTTGATAATAATGTGTATAAATTAATTAACAAATTATCTTGTATTTTTGTTCTTAATAAAACATCGTGTGTGCTAGTATTTTTTTTTTTTGTAAAATCTCATGTATATATACTCCACAAAAGATAATTAATGTTATTCGAGTTAAGTATGTAGGAACTTTATAAACAACAAAATTCTATACTTCCGAGTATTTATTTTATTCTTAATAAAACATCGTGTGCTAGCATTTTGTGTTTTTATATTACTTTCCATTGTATAAATTGGTTCCGCCTGCGTTGATGGATTTTCATAGAGGGGGCAATATTTTATTCAAGACAACTATGTATGTGATAAGTACCCACAGACAATTCATGATTTCATGTGGCGGAAGGTAGTATCAATATGCGCTGGACTACGAAGAAATTAAAATGGATATCGCAATTCGCAAGGGGTTGAGTCCATTCGATAAGTAACATTAAATTTTGGTTTAACACATACACACTCCATGTGTAAGAGTTTAATTTAATTTGAACATATGATGTTTGATTTTTTATTGCACGGAGGGAGGGTTTAAAAGACCTAGGATAACTTCTTCTATGGATTAAGAGACACTACTAGTGGGTTTGATATATTAAAATCACTTCATAAATGTATATATATCCGAACCAAAGTCGTCTCTCTTAATAGCGTTGGTCTCAATTTTAATTTACTGATTTTAACTAAAATTAAACACACTTTACAGCTTTAATCAAAATCCAAATTGTGAGATATATGGTTTCAATGTGAAGTTTTTTACCCATACTTACACCCCAACATGATTGTACCTCTCTACGGCCTTTAGCTTATTTTTTAACTTACAAGTGTCACTCTCACTCATCTCATAGCTTAGAACTTGGAATTATGAGTGTTTGGTAAAACTAGCTGATAATTAAATTAGCTGGTAGTTGATAGGTTAACTAAAATAGCTTGTAGCTTATATGCTAGAAACTCCTAAAATAAGCTAGTAGCTTGTGTCTTACCAAATATTTTTATATTAATCAAACTAGCTTATAAGCTAGTCAATCTAGTTTAGCGAACTCACCTTGTAGCTTTCTAAGGTTTTAGACTAAATTTATGAACTCACTGGTTCCCTTAACCTAATGCTTTAAAACTTGGAGGATATTCATGTGATGATAATCACCCCCAATTTAACCCTTAACCTAATGCTTTAAAACTTGGAGGATATTCATGTGATGATAATCACCCCCAATTTAAACTAGTGTTTAAAAAAACTATTTAAAAATTTAGTTGAAATTTTATAAGTTATTAGCTGAAAATTAAAATTTATTAATAAATTTGAATTATTTGATGAAATTAACTGTTAAAAAATTTGATAAAATTAACTGTTGAAGAAAACTGATAACTATAAAATAACATAAAAATGTATTTATATAATTTTTTATATAAACTCTATTTTATTTTATATGTATATAAAACAATAAGGCCAAGATATTCTTTCAAAGAATAATCAATGTGGAGGTTAATAAGAATCCATGTGAACTTGATTGGTCTTAGTTCGACTCTCCTCCGTCTGAACTTGATCTTCGGGTATTTTACATAAACACCGATCGATCACAACAAAATAATTAAAATAAAAGGGGAAAAATAATTAAAATAAAAGGGGCTGTTTGGATTGGCTGGCCATGTGATTTTTCACAAAACAAGCATTTCAACAGTATCGAATGCATGATGCATTTAAGAAATTCACGTTGAAATAAGATCTGTGTTTATTTCTTATGCTTAATTGGAATAAGATAAGGTAATATAATGATCCAGTAACAATTAATTTAACTAAGATAGTACAACTTTATTATTTGCATAATACCAAAAAAACCTTTATTATTTGCACAAATTTGCAACTTTATAGACAATGTTTGAACCAACAAATGCACACGGGATATTAACACTATTCTTCACAAGATTGACCAAGATAACAGCGTAATCACAATGCAGTCCAGTCGTACTCAAAGCTCAAGCAACCCATAATAGAATAATTTATTTTAACCCTCACTTCTAAGGATCTATCTAAAACAGAGAACATCCCTGACCCCAATAAATTCCAAAATAAATACTAATTTCAAACATGATGAAATTAAAAGCACTATTAAGTATTAAGTATTAACTAACTATGCCACAATCTGAACTGGGTATCTATCAATGCAATCTTCCCATGGACTCTTGGGTGAGGCCTTAACATGCCTCATGGCCTCCCACACAGCACTGTTACACTTAAACCCACTTCCAAATGCAATCTGCCACACTCTCTGCCCCTTTCTCACCCTCCCTTTTGCCTCAGTATAAGCAAGTTCATACCAAATTGAACTTGAAGAAGTGTTCCCAAATCTATGTAAAGTCATCCTAGATGCCTCCACATGCACAGGCAGAAGCTGCAAATTCTTCTCAAGCTCATCAATCACAGCCCTCCCACCAGCATGTATACAGAAATGATCAAAAGCAAGTTTAAAATCAGGGATATAAGGCTTCACTTTCTCATTGAATAGCTTCTTACCCACCAAAGTAACAAAAAACAGAAGTTGTTCACTTATAGGAAGAACAAGTGGACCCAATGTAGTGATATTAGTCTTAAGAGCACCACCAGCAATAACCATTAGATCCTTTGATAAAGAAACTCCGGTTTTCCCTGCTTCATCCTGTTCTTGATAAACACACCTAAAAGCCTTATCTTCTGCACCTTTATGTGTCCTCACAACATGAACAAGCTTGTATTTTGCTCTTCCCTTATCAGAACCTTTGTTAGAAAGCAAAACCGCAGCCCCACCTACTCGGAACAAACAATTAGGAATCAACATGGATTTTTTGTTCCCAAAGTACCAATTTTGAGTAATGTTCTCTGTGCTAACCACAACAGCATAAGTGTTCCTATGAACCTGAAGCATGTCTTTAGCAAGATCAATTGCTATCACACCCGCACTACAACCCATACCACCCAAGTTAAAGCTCTTGATATTACTCCTCAGCTTGTACTTGTTCACTATCATAGCAGAAAGAGAAGGTGTGGGATTGAACAAGCTACAATTCACAACAAGGATTCCAATGTCCTTGGGGTTGATATTGGTATTAGAAAAAAGATTATCCAATGCACCAAACATGACTTGTTCAGCTTCTTCTCTTGCAGCAGCCATAGAAGGTTTTGGAGGGATGGAATGCATGGCTTCAGGGACATATGTTTCTTCTCCAAGACCAGAACGTTCTAGAATCTTCTGCTGAAACTCGAGGGAAGAGTCATCGAAGTCCCCTGTGAGCTTCGAATGTTCCATGAATTGTTGGAATTTGACATGGAGATGGTGAGGGGGTCGATAGCAAGAGTAGTCCACCAAGTAAATGGGTCTTGGGCGAGTGATTATGTAAAGGGTGAAGCCGAAAATGAGGGTGGTTGAGAAGATGATGATGGTGAGGAGATTGTATTGAAGGTGGAGCCAGAGGTTGTGAATGTCTTGTGATTTTAATTGAGATGATTTGATGATGGTGGAGGATATGAGAGGAACCAAGAAGAAGGTCCACATGTGTTTGATCAAGTAATGGTAGACAAGTTTGAGATACTTGAGCTTTACACTATGTGAAAAATCAGGTAATGTCGTTTGAGGCTCTCCTCTGTCGTTGGAGGTGGGAGGGGAAGGGGAACTCATCATGGATGAGAAATATGTGTGTATGATATGATGTAATGTAAGTGGAGAATTTGGGTTATGAAATGAGTTGTGTGAGTATATATAATAGGGGTGGGATTTACAAGTTAGGAAAGGGTTGATACAACTGCAACAACGGCCAGAAATAGAGAGAGATAAGGAACACGTAGGACAATGTTTTGGTGGAGGATGGCAAGGAGGAGAGGAGTTGAAACAACTAACAAGGAAACTTTGGCTAATTTGGGAATGGGAAGGAAGGAATATATATACTAAAAAATTGGGAGAAGAGATGGTTGATGGTCAAAGGCAGAGCGAGCCTCTTTTACCCAATTTGACTTTGAAACAGTATTGTGTACTACTAGTCGCTCAGCCCATATTAATTATACAGGGGTGCAAAATGTTACCCAAAATAGTGATATACTAATTGTATCCCTGTTTATGGAAGGAAGAAAAAAAAAAAAAAAAAAAAAGAGAACTGGAAAAGTTGTGTCATAATCACTACCACTCTTTGTAGTACATGTATTATCACCCAATTTTTAATATGTCATGTGATATTTTTATTTACGGTTTATATTGTATCCTTCACGTGTATAATTAACTCTTTAACATTATTATACTTAACTAATAAAGTTTTCATCCCACATGCTTGATACAAACGCATAATTTAGAATTAGTTTGTTTTCTTATAAAGTTATACCTCTATAATTTAGACAAATATATACCTCTATAATTTAGACATTAATATGTATTTATATAAGGTTTTCGTCTATATATGTAGAATGCAAATATTTATTTATGTGATTTAAAATTAACAAACTTTCATATACAAAGTTATTGAAAGTGATTCTCAGAATGAAAAGAAGAATATAATTGATGTCTTGTTTCATCAGAGTTTAGACAACTTGCATAAATATACTAGTACACTGAGTAACAAATACTTTGTAACTAACACCAAAGCTATATATCATAACTGAACTATAACTAACTATTTATTGATTACAGTGTGTGATACTCTCCCTTAACATAGAGAACTAGAGGTTCTAAATGCCCTTATTGCCTAGCTATAAGGGATTGGAATTGAAGCAAAGGGAGGGCCTTAGTGAATACATCAGCTAACAAATAGTGTGAGTGAACATGAACCAATCTAATATTATAGCGGAATTCACTTTCTCATGTAAAAAATGGTAATCGATTTTAATATGTTTTCTGCGTTTATAGAAAGTTGGGTTTTTGCCAGTTAGGGATGGCAATGGGTATCCTGAGTAGGGTACTATAGTGCTTGTCCCGTACCCGCATTTAAAAAAAAAAAGGGTCGTACCCGCGCCGGTACCCGCGTGGGTAGTAACTTTAGTGCTCGTCCCCATACCCGCTGGGCACCTATATGTCCGTACCCGCGCCTGTTACCCGCACTTTTATTAAGTAAAAAATTAATAACTTTCTAAAAATATATTAATTTAAAAAACTATATCTCAATTAAAAAAGTTACTCGAAGATTGTCCAAATATAATTTTTAAATATCAGTTATACAATAATTCAATTATATTGAAACACAATATGTTAATATTGTTCTAAAACACAACAAATTATCTAAAGTTCAAAATTTTTATTAAATATTACAATATACGTTCACGTCACAAAATTTTATAAACTTGGATATCATGTGTTAAAATTCTTCAAGATCTGCAAAAAAATGATTATTAACACTAATTAGTCTTATATTATAAAGTTAAAAAACACAAATAGATAGTTATAAAAATATATTTTTAATTAGTAATATATTGTATATATTAATTTTAAAAATATGTATAAATATATTAGATATTTTAATAAAATTAATATATCCCTATATATAATTATATATGATATTTTTTATTAAATAATTATATATATGAGTGCGGGTATGGGGCAGGCTGGGCATCAAAGTGTCCGTACCCGCGCCCATGCCGGCTTTACGGGTTTTTACCCTGCCCATTGCGGGTTTTTACCCTGCCCATGCTCACAAATGATTTTCTTGGACTTCCACGATATAAGTGAATTGCCAAAGAAAAGCACAAAAGGGGTAAAATATGATTTGTATTTTTGGTAAATCTTTCGTCTTCCTCTTAAATTTTTAAAACTTTTATTTTATATCCTTATACTTTTAAAATACTTTAATTATGATTTTTAATGATAATTAATTCTGTTAAGTTGCTACTAAATTCAATTGTTTAATAAATAAACTCGGCATCCAATCCATATCGATTAAATGAGACTCACATTAAAAAGTAATGTGAAAATCTATTAAACGGGTCAGCAACTTAACAAAGCTAGCTAATTAACGTTAGGGACTACAATTAAAGTGCTTTAAAAGTATAGGATATAAAATTAATATTTAAAAAGTTAGGGCAAAGTTAATCAAAACTACAGGGAAGAAAAACATATTTTACCCAATAAAAAACCTAGAACTTGATCTCCTTATATCTACGAAAGTTGCCCAACGTGCATCTACATATGCTTGAGGTTCAAGGAAGAAGTTATTTAAAACAAAATGGGATGTGATAGAGAGTCCCACATTTATTAGAGATAAGGTCAAATTATAGTATATAAGTATAGAGCAATCCTATTTCACAAGCTAGCTAGCTTTTGGAGTTGAGTTAGTCCAGTCCAAAATTTAAGATGATGTGTATAATTAGATTTAGGCTTAAAAATATGTTTTCAGTACCTAAAAATTACACTCGTTTTGATTCTCATCCCTGTAAAAATATTATTTTTGGTTTTGGTCCTCACAAAATAAGAAAACGTGACATTTTAAAATATGGAGATGATAAGCTAGTTGCTAGCTTATTAAATTAGAAGTGTTTTGTAGAACTAGCTGATAAGCTAATTGGTAAATGTAAAATGACATAAATTAAGGACATAACTACATAAGTTTTATTATATAAATTCTATTTATGTTTTCTATATAAAAATATATTATTATGTAATTATAATTTTAGATTTTTTTAAACATAATTAAATTCTAATTAAACTTTTAGTAATAAAATATTTAATTAAAAATTAAAATAAATAGTATAATTTATATAATAAATAGTATAATAGAAAAATAATTTCATAAAATAGTAAAAAGAAAATATAAATTTAATTAATTCATAATTTTTTAAATTACTTATTATATAGGTAATACTAGGTAAAAAGAAGTTGAAAGATTTTTGTCACTAAAATTGAAAATAGGTAATAATAGGTAAAAAAATCGAGGATAATAAGAAAATGTATTAAAATATAAGGGATAGTGATGGAAGAAAATTAAATAAGCTACAAGCTATAAGCTAGCTGAAGTAATTTGTAGCTTATAAGCTAGAAGCTCCTACAATAAGCTACTTTGAAGTACCTATTTATAAGAACCTTTTTGAAGGTGAGCCTTGGTCCTTTTTATAAGAACTTTTAAGATTGTTTCATGCATTAATTATTATTTGACAAAAATACCCCATTAATGGAGGTAGGTGAGTAATTAATTAATTAGTAGAGAGAGTATGACATAATTGAGTAGTTAAATAGAAAGAGAAAGATAAATGAGTCTCAATAAATTCAAGGGTAATTTAGTAAATATGATACACATTCATGACAAATTTATTGTAATCAACTAAATTAACCAACTTCCTTAATTCGTGTGAAGTAGTTAAAAGGTTCTTATAAATAGGACCGGAGGGAGTAGTCAAATAAGTTAGTAGCTAGTTTATTGGCCTTGCCAAATACAATAGTATTATGGACGTCGAGGACTAACCTTGTCAATTTCTTATTTTGTGAGGATAAAAAAAAAAATTACAGGAACAAAATCAATCAAATTAAATGTATTTTATTGGAAAAAAAAAACATATTTTAGCTTATTTTTTATTTACGTGAAAATCACGCATTTATTAAGGTTTTCCTACTACTTCCTAGACCCATTTGAATTATTCAATAGATTCATTGTTTATTATTTGTCACTGTTAATCATGCGTCCTTTTCAGAGAAATGGTTGCTGACTGATTCTTTAATTCAACTTAAAAGAAAGGAGAGATGTGATGTACTAGTCTTTAAGAAATAAAAATGATGTATTCTATGACTTTAATTATAAAAATCTTTGACATTATATATATATATATATATTTGATCTTAATTATTTGTATATCAAATCATAGATCCGGATCCTCTCTAGCTCTCAGTCAAATTTGGCTATGGAATAACTAGGAAATCAAAATTTGTAGTTATTCTGTAGTTATTCCACAGCTAAACTTAGCTGGGGAGGATCCTTACACATCAAATCATGTGAAAAATCTTTAAAATTTTGGTAAGACTTCTTGTAATTTGATTTTAATTAAAAAATAGAGTATCCTTATTACCTTTTTTATTATACCTCTAACAATGTAATAATTAATAATATAAAATGTAACAATGTAATAATAATTAAATTTAGAGTTACATTATGTGATTGAAATTTGAATAGGTATAAAATAAGTAATAGTTTAGGGGTGGGGAAAGGTAAAAAAATTGAAGGCTAAATTGAGGGCATCTTGGTTTGTTATACGTAAGAGGGAACTTATGGCGCAAACATGAAAAATGATGAAAAATATTAATGGAAGCAATGCATGATTGATGGGTATAAACATAGTCTGTTTCTATAGCATCGAAAGTAATATAAAGAAGAATTAGATTATGTCATTAGAATATCAAAACAAGTTAAAGGGTGAGGACTTAGAGCAAGTATTTTGTTCTTAGGGGGAGTTTGCTTCAAGGTATGAGATCATATTTTCGAGAATGTTATTTCCTGGTAAAAATTATATGTATATTTGGTATGTTTTTTATATTCCTCGGAATATTTTTAAAAATGATTTAATTTAAAAATTGAAAAAATTTAAAATAGAAAAAATATTATAAAATACAATAGAAGTGGGAAGTTATTTTAAAAATAACTTCCATTCCTATGGGAATATAAAATTCCCACTCATTCACCATGGGAATAAAAAGTGGGTAAAGATGGGTAAAATACATTCCCGGGAATCAATAATACCCAAGAATCTTTTTCTAAAACTTAAATCAAACGTAGGAAAATCACATTCCCAAGCTTACTTTCCTAGGAATATTTTTACATACCTTGAAACAAACACACTCTTAGGTAATGGAGCCCAAACCTGTGCATGCCTTAAGTCCTAAGATATGATCAGGCTGGTTAAGGCATTATTAGGTCAAGATGGCCAGTTGGGTCGAGATGCTCCCATTGGGCTCGATCACTTATTCCCTCACATTTGAATTTCAAGTGCTCGAGCAAGTCACATCATTTATGTTAGGTTCCACATCATTCTCCCACATCTCATAGGGCAATTAAGGGAAAATTATGGTTAACGGAATTGTAAGTCACTTGCAGCTAAGGCCTATATATAAGCATACAATAGTCAAGTCAGGTACATCTTTTTCCATACTATGTATAGGGGTGTAAGCGGGTTCAGGTTGACCCGCCGACCCGAACCGATCCAAACAAAAATTTGGGTTGGGTTGATTCTTGTGACGGATCTGGTCGGGTCATTTTAAAGAAGAAATCGAGTTGATTGGTTCGGGTTTCATTTATTTGAAACCGAGCTACACGACCCGAATCGAGGGTAGCTGCTAAGGGGGTTCTTTCATTTCTTTCGTGCACCCAGATTTCATTTGAGAAATATTTGTGCCTTGGGATAGAAGACTCTCTCTGTCTCTCACCTTCACACAGTACACCCTCACCTCACACCACGCCCTCCCCAGCCTCTCTCTGTGGACGCCACCATCTCCAGCGTGGCCTTTGTCTCAGGTAAGTTTTTTTTTTCAGATTCGTTCTCCTCCCTTCATTCTTCTCTTTTTTTTGGTCTTTATCTTCTAATCTTCCACATCATCTTCTTAGATTCTCAAGGATACAAGGAAACGTTGTTCCTCTTCTTCTTTGCGCACCCGCGACTGAGTTCAGATCTGTCGTTGGTCGTTCGCCATTCTGCTCATTCCTCATCTCCGGTTTCCTTGGTAGCTTTGGTTGCCTCTTTTCATGAACATTTATGGCATGTTATAGATAGTGTTTATTAGTTGCAAATAGATTTGTGTAATCCATTTAGCTTTTGTAAAGAGATGTAGCTTTGATCAATTGAAGTGTAACTTTCATTTTAATCTTTATCTTTGTTAATTTCTTTTATGAGATTGTTTTTGCTCCTGTTATAGAATTTTAATCATTGTTTTCCCTTTGTTAATTTCTTTTATAATAATTCCCTATCGTTTTCCCTTCTGTTATGGCATTTTAATTCGTCGTTTTCCCTTCTATTATGGCATTTTAATGTCACTGTTGTTCCTCATCTCTGTTTTTGCTATTTTTACAATTTAATTGTAAATTATGAGACTGTTTTTGCTTCTTTTTAGTCTCTGTTGTTTTTAAACTTTGCATCTAACTTTACCTTATTTTTAATTCGTGCAGAATGGCAAGAGAAGATATTTCAGCACCACTTGGAACTCAAAATCAAGTGGAACCCAAGTGGGAAGTGCTTAATCCCCATCTCCAACAACAAATACTAAAGGAGGTCTAGAGGTAATGAACCCACTCTGACGAATCAAGAGCAATCTATGTCGGCCCCTACCCAAGCTCCAACACAAACTGAGTCGTCTACACAAGAGATATGTGGCAAGAGGAAACCTAGTAGGCCTTCTTCTATTTGTTGGAATCATTTTAAAAGGGACAGGGATAAGGTTGTATATAACTACTATGGAAAAATCTATGCATGCAATAGTTCTAATCATGGGAAAACAAACTTGAACAAGCATTTGAAAGTGTGTCCTAAGAACCCATCCAGGGAAATTGATAAGAAGCAAAATACTCTTCATCTTGGAAAATAATGTGAAACCGATTCTGGTAATTCTATTTCATTCAAGCTTATTGAATTTAGCCAAGAACAGACTAGGAATAAACTTGCTAAGATGATTATTGTTGATGAGCTTCCTTTCAAGTTTGTTGAGAACTCATGATTTAAAGAATTCATGGCTACTGCTCAACCTAAGCTTAAAATTCTAGTCATGTAACTGTTGCTAAGGATTGCATGGATTTGCATATTGACGAGAAAGTGATATTGAAGTCTTTATTGTCTTGTAACTATCAAATGGTTTTACTTACAATTGAGACTTGGACTTCTATTCAAAACATGAAATATATGTGTGTGACGGCTCATTATATTAATGAGGGGTGGGAATTGAATAAGAAGATACTGAGTTTTGGTTTGATTGCTGACCATAAGGAGGAAACCATAGGCAAAGCTTTAGAGAGGTGCATTAAGGATTATGGGATTAGTAAGATTTGTTGTGTGACAGTAGATAATGCTAGTTCTAACAACACAGCTTTAACATATTTGAAAAGAAGTTTGAATGATTGGAATGGGACTACTTTATTGAATGGGGAGTATATGCACTTTAGGTGTTGTGCTCACATTTTAAATTTGGTTGTTTCTGATGGGATGAAGGAGATGGATAGTTCTATTGCTAAGGTTAGGGCTTCTTGTAAGTATGTGAAGTCATCTCCGGCTAGATTAGATTCTTTTAGAAAGTGTGTTTAAGAGGCTAACTTGGCTACTAAGTTGATGGTTGTGCTTGATGTGCCAACTAGCTGGAATTCCACATATTTGATGTTGGAAACTGCTGAAAAGTATGAAAAAGCATTTAGTCGTATGGAAATGGATGATCCTTTTATCCTCCTTACGTTTCCAATGAGGGGGGACCTCCTACTAGTGATGATGGGAATCATGTTCATATTTTTATGAACTTTTTGAAAATTTTCTATGATGCTACATTGCCTTTTTCTGGATCATTGCATGTTACCTCTAACAATTTCTTTCCCCAATTAAATATCATACAAGATACGTTTGTATCTTGGATGGAGGAGGAGGATGAGGTGTTGAAACGAATGGCTTCGAATATGAAAGTTAAATTTGACAAGTATTGGGATTTTAATTATGGGAGTGTGAATTATCTTTTGATTGTGGCTGCTTTCCTTGACCCAAGGCATAAATTGTATTATCTTGAATTTACTTTTCAAGCAATGCCTCTAGAAAAGTGTACTGAGATGGTTAAAAAATTGAAAGACATAATCAAGAAGTTGTATGCTCAATATGTGGAATGGTATCCTCTTCCCCCTAATACTCGTGATGTTATTGTACCATCATCAGAAGTTTCTTCACAAACAACACAAGTGACTCAAAGTATTGATAGTGGAGCTGGAAGGGTTAATATTAATAACAAGTTTAGAGAAAAAGTGAGGAAGAAGCACGATGAGCACAAGAAAAATGAGTTGGAGAGATATTTGGAGGATGAGGTGGAGGATGATTACCCTGGGTTTGATATTTTAAAATGGTGGAGAAGCAAGAGTGGGAAGTAATATGTTCTTTCTTATATGGCTAGGGTTATATTAGCCATCCCAGTGTCCACAGTATCATCTGAGTCTGCTTTTAGCATTGGAGGTCAAGTTCTTGATCCATTCCGCAGTTCATTTCACCCTAACATTGTAGAGGCTTTGATTTGCACTCAAAATTGGTTGAAGCCCCTTAAAAAGGCTTTTGATTCATAACAACCAGAGTTCACTGACCGAACTGAATCTGGTGTGTTTAATTTCTATTTATCATTGAATTGAATAATATGTGTGTGGGTGTATAATTTTCATTCATTATTTTTCCTTGTAATAGAGATGTCTGGGACTACAGTCTTTGCAGCAATTGAGAAGGTTGGAGTTACTGCTGCGTTTGTAGGCTTGCAGTAAGGATGATTTGTCTAAATTTAAATTTACAATATTTAATTATAGCCTTGCTTACATTTAATTTATTCTTTACATTTTTGCAGGGAAGATTTGGCTAGTTAAATCACTAGCAGTAATGGAGGAGGAGTGAAGGACAATTACTGTTTTCTGTTTATGCTTACTGTTACTATTATGAGCTTATGCTTGTGTGTTTATGCTTACTGATTATGTTTACTACTTGGGATATTTCTGTTATTATAAGCTTATTGTTATAAGCTTATTGTCTTAAGATTAAATGCTTAATAGTTTTTTATTTAGTATGTTGTTTGGGACATTTTGTATTTCTATTGTTAATTTATAAGCATTTAAGTTGTTAGAAAGTGATGACCGTCTCTGACTTCCAATCCCAAGGTTGGAATCTCCACATTTTGAAACTCCATCAGAAAATGATGAAAGTGATGGTGAAGCCTCACAATCCAAATTATGTTAATCAAGCTATAAATTATGTAGCAGGAAGTTAATTGAATTTTTTTCATTTTTGGCCATGATGTTTGCATGGTATTATGGAACCATTGTTGTCAGTGGATTAGATATGTCAAGGAGCCTGAAATGGAGATCAATTTTGATGTTGTCTTAGTATGGAATTTTGCAACTCTACCAAAGCAGGACATATATTACACAAATTTCCATTTAATGGGTATTTTTCTTTGTACTTGGCTAGTTTACAGGAACTCTGAATTCTATTTTGATGTTGCAATTAACTTTATTTTTAACATATATCATTTTTTAGGACATTTTGATAAAAAAAAAAACTTCAGGTGATCTAAGTCTTATTGGCCTATCTCTAATGAAAAATAATAACTCAAATTTTACCTGATTTTTTTCATAATTTTCTACGATTTTTAGTAAGCCAGGAAAAATAATAATTTTTTATTCTAACTTGAGACCTGACCCGAACCAACTCGTTAAAGGTTGGGTTGATTCGGTTCAGGTTACATAGTAAAAAAGTCAAAACTGAACCAATCCAAATCTCATCCTCAACCCGACCCAACTCATTTACACCTCTACTAGTATGTAGCAAGGATTGAACTCTTCACTCCAAGAGTTCCTGATTGAACCGCCTTGATCACCTTCTAACATATTTATGCGATAACTTGATCTTATTGTGAGGTTTCTATGTGAGTAAGAAGGATAAAATATAGTCATATTATAGAGAAATAGTCAAGATCAAATGTTATTTAATAGAGTGGTTACATGGTCACTTAAAAAATTGTGACTTTATTTTTTTATCTTAATGGTTAAATTTCATCTTTCTCATTTTCATATACGTGTGTGTTTATGGAGAAAAATGGTGATAAAAACAATTGAAGGAATTCTTATAGCCGGCAAGTAAATTTTAGTTTCATACGATCATGGCCATAAGATTCAATCCTCACAAGATGTAGTAATAAAGAGCACTAAAGATAGCAAGAGTGATTTTTTTTTCATACATATATTTTACATCTCTTGCAAATCTCTTTTATTATCCTTCTCTTTCTTTTTTCTCATCACATTCCAAGACATACATTTTAAGATTAAAATCCTCATGTTAAAATTTTACGTTCAAAATTATGTCTATATTTCTCTTTATAAGTACATAAACCTCAATTTTTCTTTATGCCCCTATTATCACATTCCAAAATTAGGGTATCAAAGTTTTAAGACATTTATTATCAGTTTTTAACTCCTTTTTTGTTTTAAATAAGCTACAATTCTAAAACTAGTTTGAAAACTTTTTTATGAAAATAAAAAGGGTTAAATATGTTTTCAGTCCCTCAAGTTTGACTCGAATTTGGTTTTAGTCCCTAAACTTTAAAACCATTGGTTTAGGTCCCTCATATTCTGAAATCACGTAACTTTAGTCCCTCATGTTCTGAAATCACGTAACTTTAATCCCTCTCCTTAACATTGTTAACTTTGACGCTGGCGTGACAAACGAATTTATGTGTTAGATTGTCCAGCCAGTTACAGTGACCATGTTGTGACAGTTGAAGTGCACTTCAGCTCATCCAGTCAGATTTTATTTAAGGTTTTATTAAATTTAACTTCACATTTTTCATGAACATGGAAGGCCACAAAACTGACTGGCAAAGACGGATCTATGTGGGGCGAGCAAGGGTCTGGCCCCCTCTTTCAAAAATTTTTTTACATATGTATATATATATATATATAATTAGTTTATATTATATTTATATCATATTATATTATACTATATATATATATATATGCAGGTTTACATAAAAAAAGAAAAATATCTTTTACACTTTCTCTAATAGTTTTGTTTTCACTTTTTAGACTTTGTAATATAAATATTAATATAAATAAAAAGACAAAAGTTTGAACTTGTTGGGAAAGTCAAATCCTTCTTCCACTTTGACAGTAAGCTATTGTTTTTCACATACACTATCATTTCCAAGCTTCCAAGCAAGCTGCTGTAAGTGCCAAGCGCTCAAGCTTCTCCTCCAGGCATCAAATCGAAGTTCCATCATTTCATCAAATTTTTAGTCTATAGTTGCAAATGCATCAAGTAAACACATTTTATTGATTAGAGATAAAAGACTTTTCTGTTTTTGTTTATGTTATCCTCTGCTCACAGTATGCGAAATCCTCTGTTTATGTTAGCTAGCCTGTCTTTAAATTTTTCATGCATGAATGACTGAATGAGCACAAGGCAAGGTACTAGGCAGCTTGGTACCATGTCACTTCGCAACATGTTGTTTGTAAAATGTAACAAAGGAATAAAATATTGTTGGCTAAATAGCTAGTACCCTGTCATTACTCATTAGACACATTACAACTAGGTAGCTTGGTTTTAGATCTTGTAAAATGTAAATAAGGAATAAATATATTGTTAGCTACCATGTCTTTAAATTTTTCACACATGAATGAGCACTAGGCAGTACAGTAGTTAGCGTCTAGTTAATTTGTTAGACAATCACTTTTGTAAACAATTAATATTTATACTAAAATTTAGTATAAATATTACATGCAATACAATCATTTTTGTTTTTGTTAGATATTAATTTATTAATTAATTTATGTTGTCTTAGTGCAGTAGCTAGCTTATATTGTAATTAAGTAGACATTAATAAATTATTACAATATGGTCCTTCTGGAGGACCATATTGTAAATTCTAAAAATATTTTGAAGACCATATTTTAAATTCTAAAAATATTTTTTTTACTAACATGTCACTAAATCAAGGGGTACACGGTGAGACACCTATTAAGGTACCTCACCGTAGAATTCACCGCGCTGGCTAAGAAATAATTCAGTAATAAAGGACTAAAGTGACAGGAATTGATGAATGGACTCGTCCTTTCAATAAGGCCTTGATACATGCTTCTTGTCTTGTAAAAGAAACACCAACTCTGTTTCTCTCTCTTTTTTTTTTTTTTATTATAACTCTGTTTCGCATTTCGTATCTTACCCAATACGTCCATTAACCAATTCAAGTTACAGGATTTCTTTAACATGTGCAGTGGCGGATCTTTAGTATGACAGACCAAAGTTTTTTTTTTCAAAAAAATTATACACATATTATATAATTACTAAAGGGATTTAATTGAATTACTAAAGGGATTTAATTGATATACACAGTTAGTGTAAAGAAATTTTACACAGACATCCAATGATGTGTTGTCATATCATTTAATGAATATGACACCTCTTGTGTTATTAAATTCAATAAATAATGTGGCAACACATCATTTGATGTCTGTGTAAAATTTCTTTACACTGACAATATATATATATATATTAAACTCTTGTTAAAATTATACATTTTACAATATCCACAATACCCTTAAATTCCAAATATTTTTTGTAAGTTTCTTCTTCTCAACTATAATTTTAAACCTATTAGAGTATATTTGTAAGTTGATTTTTAGAGGGAAAAGGAGAGAAGAGGTTAACTTATTGGAAGTCATTTTCTTCTTGTGTTTGAAAATTTAATACTCTAAGTGTGTCTTATAAAGTCTTCCCTCCTCCTCTCCTCCATTTCTTCTCTTTAATTTTACTCCTTTATTTTTTAAAAACTACCCCATTAAGTATGTTTAATTAAATGATTACGTAGTAATATTTCTTTCCTATTTTCTTATGGATTTTTTTGATAGAACTTTATGGGAATTTCAAAATTCATAGAAAATATTTTTACATAACAAAAATTTTCCTATGATTCTTTTGTTTTTGCGGGAAAATAGAAAAATTTTACAATATTTTTCATAAAAAATTGGTGTTTTTTTGAGAAATTAGGTACATGTTTTTATTAATGAAAAAATCACAAGAAATTTACGTTGCAAGAAAATTGTAAATATGATTTAACAAAGCATAGTTAATAATGATATCTAAAAACATATGGTTTTAAACATTAATGGACTAAAATTAAAGAAATAAATAAAAGGACCAAAAATCCAATTTCGTTATATGATAATGACAAAAAAAACATATTTAACTCTCATTTTTATATTTAATCTTTATATTTAATATTGAGTTAACATTAAACCTTAAAATTTAGATATATAAAATATTTATTTTATACATTAAATTTCAAGATCCGCCACTGAACATGTGTATTATATTCTACTCTAGTTTTCAGTATAAAATCACATTTTAGCTCCTAAACACCTAGCATAATTGTATATAAAAAAAAGCAACAAAATTTAAAACAATATAGCAGTTGCTTGATACATTAATCATTAACCATTTATTTATAGTGTAAATTGTATACAAAGCCCTACTTATAGAGCATATTGATTGGCTTTACTTCTGTCTTTAACTTTCATACGTTTATAGTCTCTCTCTTTGTTTTCGAGTTGCTTGCTACGCAATATCATATCATGATTTCGTAGAATTAATTGTTTTCCAGTTCTTAAACAAAATCATAATTTCCTAGAATAAATTTTAAATTAGCTCCGTCAAACATACTACTTTAACATACTTAATAAAACATTTCAATCCTAGAATCAATTCTAGAAACTGTAATTATTTGTTCTTTCAGGACTAGAACAGACACCCTGTTCCCGAACGAGATAAAGCTTTCCTCGGACATTTCTATTACTAACGATAAATCAATTGATTAAATGGAGAAAGCAAAGAACAAGGAAGACATAAATCAGTATAAAAAACTCTCAGGTCTCAGGGTCATAATTTCTGACTATTCTTTGATGAACTGTTTATAAACAACCAGTACACAAATTCAGAGGTCAAAAACGAGAACCACATTAGGAACACGGAAACCATAACAGATACTCAAACCATAAGGGATATTCCAAAACCTAGAATCATAACACTAGCACATAACCATGGGGTACAAGATCTCAGCCTCCCCCTTTCACCAACTAAAACCTAAATTCAACGCAAACTTAACTCCTCCAGCTTCCGTCGGAAGCACCACCTCCCCTTGAGTAGCGGGATCCACCATCTCCATACCCACGGTCTCGCCCACCGCCATAACCACCACCTCCTCCTCCATAACCACCGCCACCACCGTAGCCTCCGCCACCGTTGCGGTTGTAACCACCACCACCACCTTCACGTCGGCCACCACCTCCGTATCCTCCTCCTCCACCACCACGGCTATAACCTCCGCCACCATATCCGCCACCGCCGCCACCACTTCCGTAACCGCCACCGCCACCCCCGCCCCTACCACGGGACTGAGCCTCGTTCACAGTAATGTTACGGCCATCAAGATTCTGGCCGTTCATCCCTTCGATAGCATCCCTCATGGCCTGCTCCGTAGCGAAGGTGACAAATCCAAAGCCTCTCGACCTTCCAGTCTCACGATCGTTGATGACCTGAACATGAAAAAACAAGAGATCGCATCAGATCGGGCTCAGATTCGCATAAAAAATCAATGAAAAAACAGATTAGAGCCGATCGATCTTCGCCTTTGAACCAAAGATGAAGATGAACGTACCGATTGGTGTGATTAATAAAAGAATCATTATAGTAACACAAGTATCATAGATCAAGTAACGCAAAACAGATCAGAGAGCACAGATCAGAGAGGATCGAGAAAATCCAAATCCGAATCGTGTCAGATCCGATCCCTGCAACAAACGGACCTTCGATTCGACGATCTCGCCATAGGGAGAGAAGGCTTTCTCGAGGGCATCGTTGTCGGTGGCCCAGGCTAGCCCACCAACAAAGCAACGGTACTCAATTTCTGCAGAAGCCATGGAGAAAGATAAACCCTAGAAACGAGGACACGAATGGAATAAAAGGAAAAGAGAAGGGGGATTAGCGAGAATCCACCTTGAAGAGAGAGCACGAAGAAAAACGGCTTCCCCTAATGCCTTGTTATATAGCTGAGGATCTTTTAACTAGGGTTAACCTCCACCATCCTCTACGCCGCGCGATCTGAACCAGGGTTAAACTTGGAGCCTTGTGGAACGTGGATATGCTTCCCCGTGTTTGGTTAAAGATTCTAAATTTCTAACCATCACTACTGTCAAAATAATATCTTTGGATAACACTTTTTTTATCTTCAATTATTGATTGATTCTTTACCCCTTTTGCTTTACTATATTTAACAAATTTGGTGACCATTTTATTTCGTCATTTAAATTTATTGCTTTTAAAAATAATATTAGAATAAAAAAATAGAAAAGTAATCAATTCACATTCTTTTTTGACGAAACAATATCAATTTACCTTTATTCATGCTATATTAATTGCCAATTCAAATTTATCTAAATAATGAAAATGAATTTATACCTCACATATAAACAAAAAGAAATAATATTTTATTCACCTGCTTAAATTGTTTTGCAATGTTTTCATTGGACCTGTTAGAGTCCAAATTTATTGTTGAAAAAAAAATGTCAATTTTGAAAAGAAAAAGATTGAAAGAATCAACATAATTGAGAATAATGAATTCTAGATAACGTGGCCAGGCTAACCAAACAGAGTTATAATTGAGAATGAAATGACTATTATAAGGAAATAGGATTGAAAATTTGTAATTACTTTTTTTTAATGTTTTCTTCTTTTTTATTTATTTAATTGAAAAATAAAATACTATTAAAAAATTCGCTATTTTTAAATAATATTTTCTCCTAATTATTGGTTCTTTTAGTGAGATGTTATTTTTTTCAAAAATAAATGTAATTTGATTGATAGTAAGTGGCACGCATGAACAATTGTCAAATGGGTTTTGTGGTTGTGGATAGAGTTGGGACACAATTAAATATATAAAATAATGTTAATGAAAGAAAAAATGTTATGTGAATAGTACATGTAAAATGTTGAATGTGTAGGCTAGATATATAAAATAAAGATAAAGGTTATGAATACAAAATTTTGCGGGATAATAAAAATAAGGGGATGGAGCCGACAGAAAAGGCAAAAACAGATATTTTAACAGCATCATAAAAATCTGACGTGCTGACGTTTGTACAAAGAAAATATCTTATAGGTGGAAGTACACGTGTGTCCCTGATCTATAAGCAAAATCCCTTTACTACCACTGGGCTCTCAGCTCAGAATCAGATCCGGCCTGCTCTTGACCACTTGACGTTTGTGAAGCTGAAGACTTAGGCGCGTTCACACATCACTGACCCCTTTTGGTTTGGACTCAAAAAAACACACACTGACTTAGGCGTGAAGTTTGGGTTAGGTTTTTACACTTGATTAATCATATTTGGGTTGAGTTGACTTGATTTTTTCAATTTAATGTTATTGATTCAATCCAACTCGACTCAAATTGATTAAGTTCGAGTTGGGTTGGGTAATCGGATCATCATAATAATTAAAAAAATTAAAATAAAATTATTAAAATTGATTTTTTTAATCATCATTTAGACTTCCTAAATTATATAAATATATAGTTTCATAATTTTGACACTTTGGTTATATAATTATTTTAAAAAATTTATAAATTGAAACTAGAAAAATTATGAGATATATTTTTTATACACAATTTAATTTAAATATTTAATGAGTAAACCCTCAATTTGATCCCTGAAAGATTCGAGGTCAGTCACATTAGTCCCTGAAAGATGAAAATTACATTTTCGTCCCTGAAAGTTGAAAAAGTCATTCAATTTAGTCCTTTTTAGGGATTAAATTGACATTTTAAAAAAATCTTTAAAGGATTAAAGTAGACGATTTTTTATCTTTGAGGGACTAAATTGAATAATTTTTCATCATTTAGGGATGAAAAAGGTAATTTCATTCTTTCAAGGACTAATATGACTGACACCAAATCTTTCAGGGACCAAAATGAGGGTTTACTCAATATTTAATACAAGGGAGAGTGGATATCTTATAATTCTTAAAATTTTCCTTATTCAATATTGTCCACGTGACTTTCATATATTATATATTATTTTAAATTATAATAAATAAATTAATTAAAAATTTAGTAGTAAATTTCTAATTGATATAGAAGTTTGAAATTTTGCATATTCTTTAACTTTTCTAGATTTTAAAATATATTGATTATGAAAGGAATTGAAAAGTTTCACATGAAAGTCTTCTTATTCTTTGAATGTTTGTATTTAACTTTTAAAATAGATAATCTTTTATAATTAATTGTTTTCTTAAAAGTACAAACAAATATAAAATTAATGTTATCACCTACATGCATGAGTGGCCAAATATTAATTTACATATGAACTAAATTAAATTTAAATATGTTATATATTATATAAATTTTAATTTAATTTTTTTAATCATTGTTTTTAAAAAATATTGAAATATTAAATTTATAAGTATTAATTTATAAAAAAGTGGAGATTTAATTTGAATTTAATATACTGATATTATTAGGAGATAATAATTTTAAATTTAGATTTAATATGTTAATTTTCAGATATAATTTCGAAAAAAAGCAACTAAGATAGGCACCTATTCGATTTTAAATTCAAAAGGTAAAAGGAAAAATAAAAATTAAAAGCTCATGAAAGTCTTTTGAAATGGTAACGTGAATGTCATAATACTACAAAATAGTAAAAATATTTTTTAATATTATCTTAATTTTTTTTAAAATGAGGGTTTCATATTAAAGAATTAAATAGCATTTTATTACATGAAATACATGAGAAATATATCTATGTTTATATAATTAATATTTTTAAATATAAATTTTAAAATATATGTGTATATATTAATAAAAAATAGATTAAAAATATGACATGTATGGTGTATTAAAAATAAATAATTTAAATCAGATATGTAAATGTGATAGTATAATTAGTTTGAATTATAATTTAAATTCAATATATGAACATTAAGAGATTATTGTTTTGAATTTGAATTAGTAAGTCATAAAAATTAATTATTTACCAACAGGTGGTTAGCTTAAATGGTACATACTCGATTCCCCTTATACAAGGTATTGAGTTTGAGTCTTGTGTGTGGAAAAAAAAAAACTCTACTAAGAAAGCTAACATCACTAAGACATGAATGTTTCTGACTCGAGCAAAGTTGTCTCCCTTGAAAGATACATGTGGTTCCACTACAATAGAAAAAAGAAAAGACGGTGGTTCAGCGTCACAAAGGAGTGTGGTTAAACACGCAGTCTTTTCCTGCGTTGTCCAAGTGATCATGTGTCACGCTGGAACTCGTTGCCACGTGGAGAGAACTTGGAGTGCGGTTACACAACCGCTCTCTTAGTGGTTCATTTATTTTTTAATCTGACTTGGAGAGCAATTTTGTAACCGCAGTCTTTGTACATTTCTTTTATTTTATTTGCGGCTTTTTTTGGTACATCCTATGCTTTTCAAAGTATTTTTTCATCTAATTTTATTTAAATCATTATTATAATTAGTTATATTTTTACTTAAATATTTTAATAATTATATATAAAAAGTTGTAAATCTGGTAATAAATAAGTAAATTATATAAAACCTACATAATAATTTAGGACTGCTAAGTTTTTCTTCTTCCCTCAGCTTCCTCGAATATAGTATAATGATATAGCAAAAACTAAGTTTCAGAAGAAAAAAAATGACATAGTTTCCCTTGTTTATTCAAGTTCCCCCAATTTGAGAAGACAACACAGATCAACAGATAATGCATATCAAAACGCAAATAATTAATACATGAATATATGTAATGATAAAGTGTAATATGTGTGTGTGTGTGTCAAATGTAACATATTATTACATAGAGTAAACCTCCATATCAGTCCCTAACTTTTTTCACGTTATGCAAATTGGTCCCCGACTTACCTAAATTGTCATGTTAAACCCTGACTCCCTTCATCGTCAAGCAATTTGGTCCAAAAGCCTAACTTCCGTTAACAGCCTGATTATTTGTCACATTAGTTGCCATGTAGGAGTGTCATCTGTCATAAACGACATCATTTTGATGCTGACTAAGAAGACAGGGACTCGAAAAGTCAGGTTTACCCCCTTATTCAGACTCTTGGGGTTGAATCAATTCACTTTCACGAATTCAAACAACTAGAAAACCCTAAATTGCTCCGCCCCTAACCATAACGAGCTTTGTTGCAGACGGTTGACTTGCGAAGCATCAAGGCGATTTGAAGGCTATTCTGGTGGACCATATACTGCTACATTGAAGGTTGTTTCTCCTTGGTGATTTTGCTTGAAATGGATGCTCAGGTATGGAATTTTTTGTTCGGGATATAGGGTATTTGTAGTGAGAGAGAAATTGCTTGTAGTTGTTGTTTGGTTGTGTAGTAGTCCCAATATTGGTTTTTAGTGTTTGTCTGATTTTTGGAAGGGAAGTGTGATTAATGTGGGGCAAGAGGGAACATTTTCTGTGTTGTTTTGTGGGAAAGGAATAAATATTCAGAGATGAGTGGTCCCTAATGTCCGTTTTTATGGAATCATCACATTTGTATTTACTGTTTCCTTTTTGCCTCTATTAGAATTGGATATTTGATTAAAAAATTAAATATTAATTAATTATTAAATTATTGCATTGAATTTAATTTGTTTGGGGTTTGTTTTAAATGATAGTTATTTATGTTTGGTTGCAGCGGATTGAGGTATATATCCACCATGTGGGCAATTTTGTGGAATAAAATGGTGGAAGGGGGAGGTATAGATGGGGAAAAATGGATATTTGGCAGATTGTGATGAGGACAAGTTGGATGTGTTAAGCTCTAGGAAATACAGTAAGGAACTGGGATATGAAAACATAGTGGATGTCTTTTGGCTGGATCCTGTAATGAAATTCAGGGATGGATTAAGGAGTCTGAAAAGTGATGGTGATTTGTTAGAAGTTGTTGAAGTTGCTAAGAGACATGGAGGAGAAATGCATGTTTATTATGAGCATGCTATATCAGATGCTGAGGTGGTTGACATGGAGGTGTTGCAGGAGATTGCTAATATTGAAGCTGAAGTGGTTGGAGGATGTAAACAAACTGTTGATGGAAGGAATGATGGTGATGGTGAAGGAAATGGGGTCGGTGTTCATGAGGATGTTGGTGCTTATGAGACTAGAGTGGATGTTGTGGATTGTATTGGTGAAAATAGACTGCCTGATATGGATTGTGTTGATATGGATGATGCTAGCAAGGATTATGGTCCTAGGGATAGTGTTGACAAGGACTGTGTTGTTGGGGATGGTGCTAGTGGGGACGGTGTTGACAATGACTATGTTGTTGGGGATGGTGTTGATCTGGCTGGAACTAGTAAAGGTGATGTTATTGATGGGGATGCTAGTAAAGGTGCTTTATTGATTTTATTCCTCAATTACTATGTATTTTTTATCCAGTCATATATTATTTTAACTAATATAGTATTCTAACTACAATAAGCATTGACCAAACAGGAAAACCAAAAAAATGACAAGAAGGTGCAACAGAAAAATAAGAAGAAAGGTGATGGAAAAGTGAAAGGGACAGACAAAGGGGGAAAAAAAAGAGGAAAATTACAATAAAAGAGTCATTTGAAGATGAATAAATTGAGGATGGTGTAGGCCATAGGACCACCTACCAACAGGGAGAGATTGACATAGACATAGGTGAAGATTCCTAGAAATCTGAAGTGTTAAAGACTCCAACTAATTCTGATGATGAGGCTGATTCAAATGAGGTTTTTCCAGAGTTTGATGAGAAGGCCATTTTTGGTCATGTGAGGCTAGAGCTTGGAGGACTTAAGGACTAAACAATTCAACTTGGTGGAGAAATTTTGTGGAAAAAGAATGACAAGGTTCACGCAAGAGCATGGTGCAAGAATGAAACATGCAACTAGGAAATCTTCTGTGCATACATCAATGCAAGGCACTGCTACCAGATAAAGACTTTCCTGAGTGATCATACATCCAGTAGAGATTTCAAGAATAAACAAGCCACAAAAGCATGGGTAACAGGGAAATTGGTAAAAAAATTAAGGAAGACCCCTAAAATGAAATATAACGAAATTTATGACTACATAAAGAAGAAGTATGGAGTGCAGTTAGAGGATACCAAAATATGGAGGTCTGTGGTAAAAGCTAGAGAAATAATGGAAGGTGGTGAAAGAAAGCAGTTTGGTCAGCTTTGGAAATACCTTGGAGAACTATTGAAGAGGAATCCTGGATCAAAAATTAAGATGGATACTCTTCCCCATCCTGAGGGGCCACCACAGTTTCATACGCTTCACATATGCCTAGATGGATGTAAAAGAGGGTTTAAAGCTGGATGCAGGCCACTAATTAGCCTTGATGCGGCTTTTCTCAAGGGATACTATGGAGGAAAACTTTTTTCGGAAGTAGGACAAGATGCTAACAACCAAATTTGGGTGATAGCATATGCAGTTGTAAATGTTGAAAACAAAGACAACTGGAAGTGGTTTCTAACATTGTTGCATGAAGATCTGGGGAACTACAGAGAAAATAAGTGGCATTTTATTTCTGACATGCAAAAGGTAAACTGATTCGTATGACTTATTTGAATAGTCTTGTGTTGTTTTAGGGATTTACTTGAACTATTATAATTATGTTGGGGACTAATCTACATGATTTTCACTGATCAGGGCTTAATCCCAACATTACAAGAAGTGATTCCAAGTACACCACACGAGTTCTGTTTGTGGCATCTTTGGTAGAATTTTACAAAGCATTGGAAAGATAAGGAGCTGAGGATACTTTTGTGGGAATGTGCAAGATCAACCACCCCTTCACAATTCAATGCAAAAATGAACATGGTGAAAAGAGTCAATGAAAATGCATGGGCTTATCTGGATAAATGGCGAGGTCTTCAATGCAAAAGTGTTGGCAGCAAGATGCAAGCCCATTATAAGCATGCTGGAAGAAGTGAGGGTTTGTATTATGACAACTATTAGTACCAACAAGTTAAGAAGAAGTTCAAAAACGGAAAACCTTGAGAAAAAGTTCAAAAAGGGAGAAAGAAGGAATAAGGGAGAGCATTTGGGATTTTGAGAAGACAGAGGTGTAAAACATTGTCGTTTAACAACCTACATGGCAATTAACGTGACAGATCATCGGTTCGTTAATGGAAGTTAGGCTTTTGGAACAAATTGCTTGACGGTGAAGGAAGTCAGGTGATTAACATGACAATTTAGGTAAGTCAAAGACCAATTTGCATGACGTGAAAAAAGTTAGGGACTGATATGGGGGTTTACTCCTATAAAATGACTATTAATGAAATTTTGTGATTTCTTTACTGAATCACTTATCAAGTGCCATGTGTATGTTTTTGTGGGTTTACTCCTATAAAATGACTATTAATGAAATTTTGTGATTTCTTTACTGAATCACTTATCAAGTGCCATGTGTATGCTTTTGTAATTTTCTTTTATTAGTTTTCCTAGCATATGCCATTTATTTGGTTGTTAGATAGTTTTATTGAATGGGTTTACTCTTTCTTTTGGAAATGGTAGTTTAGATAGTTTAGGGGTTGACGATAATAAAGTGAATACTTGCACAAGCATGATATATACTATTTTGAATGTCCCATACCTATAATTGGCATGAGTTTGAACACGTCATTAACGTCTCTATTAAATTTTTTTATTTCATTTTGAATAATGCTTGGCAAAGTATGGATCGGAATTGGATGCATGTTGATCGTTTATCACAAGAATATGTGGATGGTGTCAATGAGTTTATTAGATTTGTGGTTGACCATGCCAATGGCAAGAGTTATATCCCATGCCCGCGTTGGTGTTGTTTGAATAACATGCAAGTTACTGAGGCGGAATTGAAAGAACATCTAATTTGTAATGGGATTGATAAGAAGTATACATGTTGGACAAAACATGGTGAGAAAAGGGTTGAGAGTAATTTTCATCATTTCGAGTTTGATTTGAGATACACCGACACAATGGACATAGATAAAGGTGATCATGCTGAAGATATCTCGTCTGTCCTCGAGGAAGATCTGAGGGATTGTCCTATGATGTTTGAGAGGTTGAAAAATAATGTAGAGTTACCATTGTATGGTGGGTGCTCTAAATTCACACGATTAGCTGTTGTGCTGAAGTTGTATAATTTAAAAGCAGCTAATGGATGGAGCGATAAGAGTTTCATGAACTTACGCAGTTTGTTGACTGAGATGTTGCCGGAGGATAATGTACTTCCCAGAAGAACATATGAGGCTAAACAAATACTTTCCTCCATCGGATTGACTCATGAGAGAAAACACGCATGTTCGAACAATTGTATTTTAATTCGAAATAAATATGCATCGTTAAAGGAGTTCCCAAAGTGTAATGCCTCGCGTTACAAGAAGAAAAAGTCTACACCAGCAAAGGTGGTATGGTATCTTCCAATAATACCGAGATTTAGGCGCTTGTATCGTAATGCAGAAAGTGCAAAACATTTGACATGACATGTTGATGGAAGAATTAGAGATTGCAAGCTTAGGCACCTGGCAAATGCTCCTCCGTGGAAGAAATTTGATGATGAATATGATGACTTTGTAGCAGAAACAAGGAACTTATGTCTTACATTGGCAACCGATGGAATGAATCCACACGGTCTTCAAAGTAGTGCCCATAGTACTTGGCCAATAATTTTGATGATTTACAACTTGCCTCCTTGGCTATGTATGAAGCAAAAATACATTATGCTCTCTATGTTGATCTTTGGGCCCAAAAAACCGAGAAATGACATTGATGTGTACTTGGCCCCTTTATAGAAGATTTGAAGTTGTTGTGGGAAACAGATGTGGAGGTATATGATGGGTTTATGAAAGAAAGTTTCATGTTGAAGGTTATGTTATTTGGTACTATAAATGATTTTCTGGTCTATGGCAATTTGTCTGGTTATAGTGTAAAAGGACAATGTGCATGTCCCATATGTTGTGATGAAACGGATTACATTCGGCTGCAACATTGTAAAAATAATTTTTCATAGGGCATCGTAGATGGTTACCATGGAATCATCACTTTAGAAAAATGAGTAAATCTTTTAATGGGACCACGAAAGACCGTTGATATCCTTATATGTTAACAGGTGAACAAGTGTTTGACAGGGTAAAACACATGTGTACGAAGTTTGGTAAAGGCTTTGTCAAAGAGGTTCCTACCGCGAGTTGGTGATAAATGCTAAAAATATGATAAATTTGTATATAATTACAGCACTTATCAATGGTAAAATGTTAGGTTTATTCCCCAAATTACCTCTTTTTAGTAATAAATTCAGATTTTGTGATTATTTGATTTAAATTTGAATTTGATTATATTTTGATAAGAAATCTGTTAATTTTGCAGATAAAGAGGAAAGTTTTAAATGGAGAAACAAGATAGCATTTATTTGAAGAAAGAATCTGCAGAAAGGATTCTAAATGGCAGCAGATCAAGATAAAATTAGCAGTTATTTTGATAAAGATTCTGCGGATAAAATTCTTAATTCAAATTCAAATCAAATTGAAGACAGAATCAGCAAGAGATCAAGCTAAAAAGAAGGAAATCGGGAAAGCAAAGTAAATAAAGATAAGATCAGCAAGAGATCAAATCAGAAAAGAGGAAATCAGGAAAGGACGGAGATATGCGCTCCCAAGTGGAGCGCAAGAATTAAAATTCCTCTTTGTTTGTTGCGCTTCATCTGCGCTGAGCGCAAGTTGAAGCGCAGGAGCACGGGATTCTGTTTCCCAAAAGAGCATATCAAGATCTCAACAGGCTTTCCAAAGTTCTATTCAAAGGACCTTTTGCAAAGATCAAAGGGAGGTGGCGGAGCAGAGCTGGAGCTAGAGAAAAGTGTGACAGTTTCTCTATTGGTTTGTAATGGCTACCATGAGTAGCTAAACTCTCCCATAGGATTGAATGTAGTCGATTCAATCCCCAATTATATTTGAATTCTCTTTGATTATTTATGAATCCATATTTTTATAATATTGGTGTTTTTATTCTGTTCTTAATGCTTAGCTTCCACCTTTGTGCCGGAGTTATATGTTGGTTTTATGGGGGGCATTGGAAAGTGGTTTTGTGAAATCAATAGCGAGTTTGGGGGAGCCTAGGAATAGGAAACTTGAATTCTGATTGGTGAAAACACTCAAGTTGTCACTGTGGGAACCAGGATGGCTTGATAGCTTTTACAAATTAATCTTTAATTCGGGGTAATTTATCACTGTGGGAACCAAGGTGAATTATTTCTGAGTATTTCATATATGTGGGAGCCTTTGATGAAATAACTTTTATTTGTGCTAACATATTATAATGGCATATTCATAAATATCATTGGGTTTCAAATACGAAAGGGGTGCGATGGACGAAGTTCAATCCTAGTTCCAGTAACCTGCTCAACCATCTCAATTTACTGCTTTTCTTTATTTACTATTGCAACTTTCACAAACAACAACCATATTCTCTCACTTGATAGTTGTGACCACTAGGATTTACAATTGAACCGTTCCCTCTGGATACGATCACTTACTATTATATTGTTGGATTCTTGGTACGCTTGCCAGAATTTCAACAGTTGGAAGAAAATGTCAATTTTCTTTGAATTGCCATACTGAAAGTCTCTTCATATGAAACATTTTCTAGATGTGATGCATGTTGAAAAGAACGTATGTGAGAGACTCATTGGAACATTATTGAATATGCTAGGGAAAAAAAGGTGGCATCAATGCGAGGCTAGATTGATAAATATGGAGATAAGAAAAGATTTAGCACCGCTGAAGAAGGGAAGCCACACTTTTTTACCTCCGACGGCGTGTACCCTTTCGAGGAATGAGAAGCGGGCCGTTTAGAAGTCGGCTAGAAGGATACATTGTTGAGCGGTATTTAGTTGAAGAAGCCATTAAATTCTGTAATGAATATTTGTCAAATGTTGAATCCATAGGGCTCCTGAAGACCCGCCACAGTGGAAGGATAGTAAGGGAAGGTACCACTGGAGGGCAGTCAATAGAGATGCCAAGACTACAATGAGGTCAAGCACACATGTATGTCCTACACAACACCACTGAGGTTGAGCCATATGTTGAAATGCACAAAGAGATACTCAAATCCCAAAATATGAACCGAGGTGAAAATTGGATTACAAATGAGCATAACCAGACCTTCGTATCATGGTTCCAGAAGCATGTTGCCAAGCAATTGAAGGAAAATAACAATTTAGTTACTGAGAGGATTAAAAGGGCCTCGTATAGATTTTTTTTCTTACAGTTCCTACCTTATAAATGGATACACATTTTACACGAAGCAACACGATGACCATAGTACAATGCAAAACTGCGGGGTAACTCTTGTGGCTCAGTCACTGCATGTCTCAAGTAGTAAGGATAGAAACCCTATTTATGTGAATATATCATACTTTAGGGTACTCGAACATATATAGTAGTTGGATTACATTATTTTTCAAGTCCATGTGTTTCAGTGCAAGTGGTTCGAATTGATGAGTTAGGGTTAATAAAGATAATCCCTTTATTTTGGCATCTCATGCTGAACAACTCCTCTATGTTCCCGATCCTATAGATAAGACACGGTCAATTGTCCTCTTGTCAAATAAAGTTAATGCAAATGTAGAAGGTGAAAACATGGAAGAAAACATTGAGGATGATCCTTTCACGGGTATGAAAGACTCATTTCCAAGTGATTGCACAAGGGACGATGATGAATGCTTCTATGCAAGAGATGATCATGACGAGGGTATCTGGTTAAATCCATTATTTCATAAAATAACGGGACATAAAGTCCACATCTTACTAAAAAAGGAAAAGAGTTTCATAAACATGTTTGTTTCATAAAATAACTATTTATTGCAATTCTTTTCATGGTTGTTCTTTCATATTTTAATTGTGTTTTTTTTATAGGTATATGGCATCTTCAGGTAACATGGAGGGAGGTTCCCATGACTCCCCAGCAGAACAAGAAGGTTCATGGAATATGCAAAATGAAACAAGTTACTTGAGCGAGGAAGGAAGGGACAACACCTCAGGTATTGAAGTCATATATTAAAATTAGCATTTCATATATCCTTATCTATAATCTAAATGCACGATTTTCCTTTTGTGTTTATGTAGATTGGATGGAACTTGAGAGGCCAACCGATTAACCCCAACAAATCCAAATCTACGTAATTTGTTGGGTATGTAACTAGAAGAGAGGTGCCAATTATTTACTTTGATTAGGGTCAAGTTCCTGTAGAATCAAAGAACCACATATGGGAACAAGTACATGTAAACAAACTTCATTTGGGTTTATGATTGATTACAAATACATCACTGATTACAAGTATAGGTAAACAAGTACAGATAGAGTTATCTCCTTTTTGGGTGATTCCTTTATGACATTTTGTAGAAGCCAAATGATACGCTCTATAACATAGGCTATCTACGCTTTTCTTTGGTTTTCTTTGTTTGTCCGGATCAGGGATTTGTTTGTTTCTCTTTATTTGAACTGACCTTTTCGCTGAATGTATTTGGGTTTCATTCGGGATCTAGGAATGTTAGGTTGGGAATGGGGTTGCGATGTTGATGGACTTATTTGAAAGTTGAAATATTCGAGATGTGGAATTCATAATTAGGGTTTTATTAGAAACTGAATTTTCAGGGCCTTTTCATTTGACCTTATATTCTAGTTGTTTGTTTATTTGTTGTGGGAAATGGGGTGATTGGTGGATGAAGGCTTGTCAGCTTTCTGTTTGAATATTTTGCTTTTCTTACTTGTCAAAGTGAATTTTCTTTTTTTTCTTTGTCTTTTTTTACTTCTTTTGAATAAAACTTTACGCTAGAGTTGTAGTGTTTGTCCTGAAGTTGAAAACTTATGTGGAAAGTTGCGTTTATTGTTATATTATGATTTGAGATATGATAAGTTGTTTGGAATATGTGGCTGATAAGTTAAAGACCATTAATGGTCAGAGTGTAGTGTCATATATGAATATGAGTAAAGCTACTGTTAAAGCAATGCAAAGGTTTCATTTTAACAAGATTAAGACAACATTGTGTAATTTTGATCAATGGTTCAACTGAGTAAATGTTTCATAAGTTTATTTCGATAATGTATTTCATGAGGTTTAATTTGAATGAGGATCTTTGCCACTAAACATTACTATTTTAGAATACATTTGAATGTTTGATTGTCGTAAGAAATTTGAAATGAAGCGTCGAATCCAAATTGTCATTTTACTTAAGTATCAACTATCAAGATGCAGAGTATGATGGAACTTATGAACAAATTTAGTCTAGCTTCATTCTTTATTCTATGTTAGTCTAAATTTCTAAATTATTTTTTCCTAAGGTATGGATCAATTATCTAGTTAATAATTATTAATAATAGTTCTAGTTCGAAGTATAGTACTGTAGTGACTTATTAATTTAATTTTTGGTTAAATCAAAATATGATAAAAACAAGCAGCTAACTGAGTTATAGCTATGGGTTTGTTCTCTTATTATAATCCAATGTTTGAGCTAAAGGAATGACTTTTATAAGTTGAAATGTTCAACTGATGCTAAAGTAGTGTGTTGTATCTTATTACCAATTGATCTAGTTGGTGTAATCTGAGATCAGCAAGGGCATCATGCACAGTTTGCATTACTGGGAGGAGATTTAACATTAGTTGAGTATAAGTGCTATTGAAGATCTCATTTCTTACAGTGATGCATGTGATTTTGGTTTGTGAAAGGTGAGGTTGAACATGTTGTTGAATACAAGTTTGAGCTTTAGTTAAGTTTATCATGTCCTCTAGAAACTCATTTCCAAGTCCTATATCAAATTCCACATTCGACTTGGAGAAGGAAGCTAGAACGTTTGGATCAGCATCATAGAATTTGATCCTAGTCATGTTCATAGATTTTATACGGGTAGACACTTGGGAGGGAGAAGGTAGATTGTTGGCCATCAGTCCGTAGTTGATTCCAACACCAAGGCCACTACTTATTTGCACAAATGAATCTAAAAAAAATTCAGAAACATCAGGATTTTTATAGAAGAAAATATCTGATCACAAAGTGTTTAATCCAATTAATGTCTTGAGAGAACACTAAGATACAAAATCAGAACAAATAATATCCATATAAAAGCACACTTTTTTACATATTGATAAGTTTGTCTATAACCAGAGAAGAGTTAGTAGGTGTACCACATTGTTTTGCCAGCATATGTGGCTGATTTACATAGTTAACATAAGTATATGCACAATGTTGTCCTCTTTCTGGCTATATTTTAAATAGATGATTAACCTGTTGAGCAATCTTTAGTTCATTTTGTTGTGATCATGATATAAGGAGTTTAAGCTAATGCAGACATGCTGTTTTTTGAGTCATATCAAATCATTTAATTTATTGCATCTGATTTTGATAAATGAAGCCCTGTCTTGGGCTCATAACTTTTTCAAACTTATCTATCTCTTTATGAGAATTGTGATTCATGTCAACCAATTTGTACCGTGTTTGGTTTTCTGGACTATTAGAGATTAGTAATGCATATGGGTTTTAATTAGTCCAACAGTAACAATTTTATAACATGTGAGATAAACTTTGTTGAATATAAGACCAACAAGTTTGGTGATAAAGGGAAAAAAAAAGTGAATGTTGTTACTCTTCTTTCTCTACATTTTTCTCAACTTGGTTTTAGTTTTTTTCTTCATTTCTCCATCATTCGCTCATCCAAATTTGCCTTTGTCATTGCATGAGATATGATACATTATTGTGAGCCAGCAAAATGTACCAAAATTACTGTCGCTACCAGATTTCTGTGATTGGCACTTATATTTTCTTTGTTTTGTTCGATAATTATTTTATGTCATGACAGCCAGCAAAACTTTGACAATTATGCAGCAAAACTTTGAGGTGACCGAAGAACACAAGAATTTTGTCCTTTCTTTAGCTGGTCAAGATGTTAGGGGCTTCCGATCAAGGCATAGGAAAAAGTATCTTATGGATGAAAATGGCAACCTTATTCTGCAGCCACCAAAGATGTATGCTCGATTGAATACAATGACTGTGTAAGATCCCGAAAATCAGGATCTAGAGAATACAACGGAAGTCTTAGGCTGTGAGTCCCTTTGCAAGAAGGAAGTCAAAAATAAGATGAGGACTTAGAGATTTATGGTTAAAATAAGACGAGTTATGTAGTCGGTTAAGAGTTGTGAGTTGTAAGGAATTGAGAGGGGAGAAACCAAGTATTAAGCCAAACTTGACCGTAGAGTTAACTTAGGAGGAGTCACACCTGATGGTGAAAAGGATGGCATGGTGAAGAGGTGAGTAAGGAAGTGGAGAGAATTGGAACAAGGGAATAGAGGAGCATAGCCTCATGAACAATTAGGACCCATAATCTTAACCTTATTGAAGTGAATTGATGAGTTACATCATGGTTCATGTGAAGTGTGCCCCGTTGGGCTTCAACCAAGGTTGTTGCTGAATTTTGAGTTTTAAGCCCTATGACTTTTGCTCACAAATTCACAAATATCTAGAGTTACAGGTGTCCAATTGAGGCAATTCCACTTGGATTAGAAAGCTAAGATCCGGGGCTTCAGTTTGATATGTTATATGATAGGGTTCCGATCTATTTTTCACCTTCAAACAAGCGTATTCTTACTCAAGCGAGAATGTTGTCGCTTGAGCGAGAATATCAGCAGAAACAGGGGGAATTTTTCTGGTTTTCTCGCCCAAGCGAAAATGTGCGACCAGAAAGCTATAAAAAGGATCGCCCAAGCGAGAAATCCTCGCTTGAGCGAGAGAACACGATTCCAGCTTTATAAAAACACTGTTAAGGCTCATTTTCTTGATTCTTTCTTCCGTTCTTTCACTCTAGAGATGGAGAGAGCGACTTCCTAGAGAGAGAATCAAGCTTTGGAGCTAGAGGAAGCCAAGGATCTCCTTCCCCAACCTCCCTCAACTCATTTCCCTTCTCTTTGAGCTCCATTAGAGATGAGTAAAACTCACACACTCTCACTCCATCGGTGTATGTTCTCCCACATGATCCCTACCTCTTATCTTCCCTTCTTGAGCTTGCATGTGGATGTATGTATGGTTGATTTTATCATGGATAGTTGTGTGAGCATGATGTTAGGGTTTTGTTGAGAAATTGTCTTAGGGCTCTATTTTGGGTGTTTTACTAATGATTCACAAGTTTAATGATGATTTTGTAAACTAGTGAGCATACATGAGTTATGATTGTTGGAGAACATTGCCTGTTTTGGTTGCTCCTGCATTTTACAAGTTTTAGCATAGATTATACAAATGTATTTTCAACTAAAGTATTATTCAACTAGAAAATGAATTTGGCTTTGGCCCAGAATAACTAAGTCGGCTTCGGCCGTGAGTTAAAATAAGCCTTGATTGAAAACTTGACTTCGGTCCAGTAATGGGTGGGATTCGTCCCCGGGGAAGACGTTCCCCGTAGTCTGAGCTCAGTTCTAACTCCAGTTAAAGTAAGAAGATCATGCTTGCTGGGCACATCAGTGAGTTGCATCATGAGATTGTTGTGCATTTAGAATTGTATTGTATGATGTATGTTGCTACATATGTATCCTGAGTGTATTTACATATATTGTTTTATTAAGCTATGAGAAGTTTTGACTATGTAAAGGAATCAGAATGATTTATGAACTTCATGTTGACTTGTATTATGTGTTGCATCTCATATGATTTCCTCCCCACACTGCTTGTTGCATGCTTTGCTCGCTGAGACTGTAGTCTCACCCCACGTTTCGGTATATTCTAGTTGTGCAAGGTGTTCTAGCTTCATGTGCAGAAGAGGAAGGGAGCTTTTGGAGTGGAACCACACTCCTAGTGGTCAGATAGGGACTCTTGAATAGAAATAATTGTAATTGATAGTTAATGATGTAATTTTGTAAAAACTTTAGATTGGCCATGGAGGCTTGATTGTAGTTGAAATTAGGTTATGTTATTATAAATTGTACTGGTGGTTTTTCTGGATTTCAGATTAAGATAGAAATTAGTAAACGTCCAGTTTTTAGGGGAAACTCTGCCGAAATTCCGGTATGAGCTCTGTGAACCATAACACTCCAAGTGTAGGTTTATTCCCCAGGTTTTGATTGAGGTTTTTGTAATAAGAATAATGATGCTTGATTTTGTGGAAGCTTAAGCAACGTTGGATTGCCTAAGCAAGTGTGTGATTTGTATGACGATATCGAAAATGGTGCAAAATGATTTCAGTAATTCGAGAATAGTGTTTCCAACGGAAATTATTCTTTAGTTGAGAAATTAGGACGTTACAGACTGACTATTAGATGGATTTTTCCAATCAAAGCTCCGGAGAGGATTTCAAGGTAACGCCCATTTTAAATTTTATAGTTGCCACCGAGGCTCAAATACTATTATATATATTGCACTGGTTGGATTTCTGGGTTTCAGGTTGACAATGAAATTTTTGGAAATGTCCGATTGATAAGGGAGACTTTGTTGAATTTTCGGTATGAGTGTTAGAAACTTAGAAGCTAATTAATTTATTACTAATTTTTTATATTGTCATTCTGCAGAAAGAAAGCACAGAAAATGCAGAGAGGGCAAGGGGAATGACCTTGAGGTATATGAAGTCATCAAAAGGTTACACACAGTCGGGACAAGATATGGTAAGTATATGATATATATATATATATCACATATGTATATATGATGCATGTGCAACCAATGTATAACTTTTGCTTTTCAAACAACTCATATAGATTACATCATCGGGGTCAAATGTAACTTCTATACCCCGAGATGAAGTGTGGAGGGCTGCCAGAGTTAATAAGAACAACACCATTGATGATGAAGAGGTCCATAGAGTGGTAGATGAGTGTGTAAATGTGAACTCAATCTTCTATTTGAATATTATGTTTTGGTGGTTTTCTTTTTATTCTTGTTGTTAACATTAGTTTGTTGGAAATTTGGATTTTAAAAACAGGTAAAGCTAACACAGACATTCCCTCATGAGCAGTTACAGGCCATGGGGAAGGATGACATTCTTTCCAGGGCACTTGGTGTCCCTAAGCACCCTGGTCGTGTTTGGGTTGTTGGATTTGGAGTTTCACATAGATCCATATTTGGCCCATCGCAACCAATTCCACAAAAACAATGGACTGGTTGGCAATTAAGGGCACAACAATGGATGATGCAAGTGAAACAGTGGGTGACTCAAATACCAGGGGGACAGGCGCCACCCATCATGTCTATGCCAGGCCAGCCACCCTTCATGCTCGTGCCAAACTAGTCACCCTTCATGTCCGTTCTAGGTCAACCACCCTCCACACCCGTCACAAACCAACCACCTTCCATGCCCACTACAATCCAAACAGCCCCTCTGATGCCTACCCCAGGATAGTCACATCCCTATGAGGATGGGCCACATTAGTCACAACCAAATATACCACCACAAAGCCAGAAAGGTAATTGCACACCAATAGCTTCCTTGGAGATTCCTGAGATACATTATTGTATTTATTTACATTTATTATGCTGAATTATGTCATTGTTTGAAATATTAACAATTTTGGTTGCCACATTTTGCGTGTAGGGTGACAATCCTTATTTCTTGTTCTTGAATTCCCCACGCAACCATGTTGCTAGAGGAACTGTGTATAATAAAGGTGGGTCACTCTACACACCAAGAGCCTTCCTCCAGGCCATCACAAGGCGTCTATTGATGTAGTTCAATTACACAAGGAAGACTCTCCACTACCTGTTCCTATCGAGGATGAAAACCTCATGACTATTCGAGATGCCATAGGTACCTATGTAGCCTGGCCAAGGTCCCTAATAAATCTACCACCACGGGTAATTTTTATGTTACTTTCAATATGATTTAATTTTTTTATTATATATTCATGGTTTATAATTCTCTAACGTTATTCAAACTTCTCAGGTTCCACCACCTTTATCAAAAGGAATGGGAAAGGAACATTTCCAGACAAAGGAGTCCATCACTTCACCAATGAAGGGCTCCGTTCATCGCACTATACCTGAGGAGTTTGCAGGTGCTGAAGGTATCTTAACATTTAAAAACTTGAGGATTATGGTGCATGGAGACATGCATGTTCATGTGGTGGAGAATACATATTCCAAAGTCTATTGGGGGAAGGAGTTCAAGGACGAGATTGGGACAGACGAGATCATAGAGGTTACTCGTCATCGGGTGTTCAGTGGCTCCTTCCTTTGTTTTTATATTAGGTAATAACAACATATTTCCCTCATATTCCTTCTAACTTTAACCTGTTTCAATATAATTTTGACTGTGAAATGTGAACCATAACTATTTTTTATTTTATTTAAGTTATTTGTGCGAGGCATACTTGCATAACACTGGAAAGGCAAGTAAGTTCTCTTTTATTTCTCCTATTGAGCTGGAGGAGAAGAAAACTGTGAACAGACACATAGTACAGGCATTGCAGCGTTATGCAAACCAAGATCACTTGGTTTTGGTAACATGTAATGTGGGGTGAGTTGACATTTATTGCATTCTTTTACTGTTTATGGATGTTATTGCTCCTATCAATGTTTTGTCGTGAATAATTAAAGATCATGAACAATAATGTAGGGATCATTGGGTATTCATTACCATCAACACTTCAGATGAGACAGTGTATTATACGGATCCACTCCGCCAGCATTATATGAAGTGAATGGATATGCACAACGTGTTTCATAAGTGTTGATTTTTGTATGCATGTGGTTTCATTAGACACATTCACTATTGTTGCTTCTTTGGTGGTTTTTATTAGTGTTGTGAATAGTTACCGTACAACCCATGGAGTCAAGGTCAAGCGGACTAAGATGCATCAAAGCACTTAGGTGAACGTACACATATGTACTAATAACTTCGAACTTAGTGTTATTCAAATATAAATAACATATATAAATACCTAATCATTTTTGTCTTTTTGTCTTGAGCATATATAGTGTCCCAAGCAAATGAATGTCATTGATTGTGGTTATTACGTGGGTCTATTCATTAGGGATATTTTGCAACATGGGCACACTAAGATCCCAATCAATGTAAGTCATCCATCCAATAAAAAATTAAAAAATTTTGTTTTGTATAATGTGAGATAACTTACTATTTTTATTCTTATTGTCTCAGTATTTGCCAAAGTCACGATGTCTTACCTTTCCAACTAGCAGAATTCAACAATTTATTTGGGAATGATGCGGGTAGCGGGCTTGTGCAGGCCGGCCTGGTTAAAACCCAATTTATTAAAAAATGTTGCTCATTAAAAGTTGTAAACGATTACAATTTTAGAAAACTAAAAAAATTACAAGTAAATGTTGTAATATAAACCTCAATAATTGAACTGTTAAAGAAAATCAGATCTTTTACCATGCTATTACATGTTCATACTATAAAGTATGGATTACCGTCTTAGTTTGTATTGGTTCTAATTGTTTTTCTTTCATTTAATGTTTTTAATGCTTAACATTTAGTGTAGAATTGATAAATAAAAGAAATTACCACTCTTGTAATACAAAATATGAAATATCCATCATTTCATCAGATACATGATTAATATTATTACCAAATGATTCTCCATGCACATATCAAGTTTAAGATAGCTTGAAAGATGACAAGAAGAAAGGTTTGCCAATTGGTTCTCAATTTAACCCACCAATAGTAGAAGGAAAAAGAATTATTATATGGTAAAGATACCCTAAAAATGTTTAGCTTAATTATGTGAACTAACACCACCAGACAACCAAAATATTAACTTCTTTTTCTAACTCTTGTACTTTCTACCAAAATGAGAGAAAATGAAAAACTAGAAAATCAATTCAAGTTGGCCGCATCCTTGGACCCTGTTCATTAGCTCTTTTCCTTATATTTTAATCTTCCAAAGCATCAATTGAATGTGACAGTGGAAATTTCAAAAGGATACAAAGTACATAATAATATAATTGCATAAACACCACATAGCAATTCAATTTGCATTAGACTTCTTAAAATGGATATTATACTTTTGACAATCAAAATGCACTTGACAATTATACTTCTTAAATTAATTCGGGTTGCCCGTTAGTCCACTCAGGCGGCCCGGCCCAAAACGTATTTAGTCCGAAGTTTTTTCTTTCAGGCTAAAAAGCCCGTAAAAATATGGGTCTCTAATTTAAGAGCCCAAGCCCTCCTATTTTGCGGGTTCGGGCGGGGCGGGCCGGTCGGGTTGACCCATTTTGACGGCTCTACCTATACCCCAAATTTTTAGATGTTGTTAGTTATTTGAGGAATTAAACAATCATTGACTCAAAGAATTAAGGAAAGAAACGAAAACAAATAGGAACATAATCGCATCTACTATCTTGTTTTTTCTCCATCACCAACTACCCCTTTCTTACATTTACTTCATCTCATATCAAGGAGAGCTTCCTTTATCAAGAAAATAACCAGAATCAACACCTCAACCCATAGCCTCAACCCAATATTTCCACCAATCCCAAATAACCAAATAATCAAAAAAAGGAAAACCAAGAAAGAGTGAGTAACAGAACACATAAAAGGGAAATCTCATAGGCAGAGTAATTAGAAATTTGAAGGTTGAGAGAGAGAGAGATAAGCTTCTACCACAAGTACATTGCGCGTCGTCACCGTGCCTCTTTGACCTCTGCGTTGTCGCCCTGCCGCTTATAGCCACTGTGTTTCGTAGTTGTGCCTCCTCCGGTCTTCCTCACCGTGCCCCTAAACCATTACCATGCGTGGTTTTATGCTAATCCTTATAATGTGAATCCGGAAGCAAATGGCCACATACAGTTCCAGTTGGCCAGTCGGGTAACACTCAGGTACCAGTCGGGCAGCCGAGTAGTTCCACTGGTCAACGGACTGGCCGAGCAACACAAAAGCTCGAGTCGACCAACATCAGCCGACTAGCTTCTTCCTAGATGGTCCAACTTGGCATCAGTCAATCGAATCTCTTTCGAGGCGGCCATGTTGTGATCAGCCGACCAAGTTATGTCCAAGATATCCAGTGAAGCTTCAACCGGCCAAACCCGCTCCTAGCCGACTCGGTGTTTAATTCCAGTCAGCCAAATGTGAGGCAATTCCAGAACTTCTTTGAAAATTGGCTTTTCATTTCTTGTATCGTTCTTTTAATTTAGGAATAAATGTAACATGTAATTAACGAGTCTTTATTTCAATGTCTAGGAGTTATGATTTTGAACAGCCACTTTAGTCTATAAATAGAGGTTGAATTGTATTTGAGATGAACAATTACTGAATCGGTAACTTTATAATTGAGTTTTTTTTCCCTTTTGTGAGAGATGGATTTCTCTTAAGAACTCATCAAGGAATCCTTCCTTGTGGCGTTCAGATCTTGGACTTATCAAGGGTAAATCACCACCCTTGTGGCGTCGCTTGACTCATATTTCATCCTTGGAAGTGGCGTCATCTATCCCTTCATCAAACCATTTTCATCCTTTTCCATTTTCTTGTTTACCCAATTCCCCATTTTTGTTAACTTATTAGTTTCCAACCTAAATAGATATGAATCATTGAATCCACCCTCCCTGGATCCATATCATTTGGTATCAAAGCTACAACTCTAGGTTTGGAACTGAGATGGATATTTTCTTTGCAGGGTGTTTAATCGAAGGCCGTGTTTATTTATTTGCAGTCAATGAAGGAAGTTGTAATAATGTTGTGAGCCAAAGAGTGGTGGGGAAACTCAACATACCAACTAGTCTTCATCCTAAACAAGCGAAGATTAGATTCACTATTGGGTCGTATGTGGATGAAGCTACATGTGATATTGCTTCCATGGAATCATGCCATATCCTTTTAGGTAAGTATTGGCTACAGGATAAAGACCTTATACTTGTAAGGCACATATTCATGTGGTTCATGAAGGACGCAAGCTAAGGTTGAAATTTATGCACCTAAGCCAAGTCTGGGAGGATCAACGTAAAGCTTAAGGAGAAAATAGAAATAGAGAGAGAAGAAAGGAGTGAAAAAAAGAGAAAAGAAGAAAGAAGAAAGAGAGAGAAAGAGCGAGAAAATTTTAAAATCTAATGATATTTTCCCTTCTGTTTCTGATGTTATTTTACAGGGGCAAAATGATGGGTCTCTAAATGAAACACACCATAAATTGCCATGTTTGAGGAAGAATTACGTGGATATCATCCCTAGTGCTCCACTATACATCCATCCCATTGTTAAAGACCAAACTTATGAGGATAATGAAAACAAACACATGGAGTCATTTGCTTTGTTATATAATAATCATGTTGTACATTATCATAAGCATATTGGGTCTGAATTATATTTGTTTGAAAAAGAAAATCTACAGGACGATTTTAAAAGAGGAAGTGCTCTTGATCTCGATTTTTGGGTCTGTGCACCCAAAAGGAAGACTTCATTGATGCATGAATTTTTACAAGTTGCATTTGATCTTGGAGGATGGGTCTATTCGTTTCAATTGTAAGTGAATAAAACTATTAGGAAAATAAATCCTTAGATTCGAGGATGAATCTTTTCGAAGAAAGAGGGAATGCTATGAATCTGGAAGAAAATGGCCACAGACAGTTCCAACCGGCCAGCTTCTTCCTAGACGGTCCAATTAAGCATCGACCGATCGAACTTCTTTCGAGGCAGCCATGTTGTGATCACTCGACCAAGTTATGTCCAAGGCGGTCAATGAAGCGCCAATCGCCAAACCTGTTCCTAACCGGCCCGGTCTTTAATTCCAACCAGCCAAACGTAAGGCAATTTCAGAATTTGAAAAATAGCTTTTCATTTCTTGTATAGTTATTTAATTTTAGGAATTAATGTAACATATAATTTTTACTAACCCACCAAAATCGTCATTGATAAAGAGAGTTATCAAATAAAATGATAAAAAAGTATCCAAGTGACAAATTTCATCTTTTTCTTAAGAAAAAAATTCCTGGTGCGTATTTTTAATATAAAAGATGGAATAATTAATTTTTTGCTTAAATATGTTTTTAGTCCCTAAAAAATTAGCGAATTTTGTGTTTAGTCCCTATAAAATTTTTCACCTAAGTTTAGTCCCTCATTAATTTTTCGTTTCCAAGTTTACTGCTTACCGTTAATTGTTGTTGTTAAATGATGATCTGACACTGTTACAATACACTAATGTGTCTGTCTGTCACGTTGGAATTTAAAATAATTAATTTTGGAATTAATAAAAAAAAAGTATAGCAAAATAATTAATACAAAATTCAACTTATATAAGTGCCCACCCGGAAGTTATTCAGGCTTTTAAAATAAGTGACCGAGCCCTACATTTTTGCGAGCTTTTGCAGGCCAGTCCGGTCAGGCTAGCCCATTTTGCAGGCTCTACACATTAGCGCAATGTAACGGTGCCAAGTCATCAATTAACAATAATAATTAACAGCAAGGACTAAACTTGAAAGTGAAATATTAATGAGAAACTAAACTTAGGTGAAAAAATTTATAGGGACTAAACACAAAATTCGCTAATTTTTTATGGACTAAAAACATATTTAAGCCTTAATTTTTTTTATATTATACAATCACTCATTATTTTCTGCAAATCAATTGCACTGTTAGTATTCTATTTAAAAATTTAAATAAAAATTTTTAAATTAAAATTAATTACTAAAATGTATTAAATGCTGCTTGACCAGACACTTGTTATAGACGTACAATCATTGAAGTAATATAGATACCTCAAATTCATTCAACAATACAATTATGAGCAATAAAAAGAAAAAAAAAGAGAAAAATATGATATGTGATAAATGATATAGTAAAAAAATATTAAAAAAAAATAGGTTATATGAGTTATTGTATGTTTTTTATTATATGAATTTATAATCACCATAAATCCTAATTCTATAAAGAGCAATGTTATTCGACACAAATTGAAAAGCACGAATTTGTATGACAAAAGGTTATCCAAGTGACAAATTCCATTTTTTTAAAAAAATAAAAATTCCTTAGTGCATATTTTTAATATAAAATATGGAATAATTATATAATTTTATTTTTATATTATACAATCATTCATTATTTTATGCAAATCAATTGCACTATTAGTATTCTATTTAAAAATTTAAATAAAAATGTTTAATTAAAATCATTTTATTATATTAAATATATGGAAGAATATTGAATTTTTTTTTGAAGTGGTTAAAATTAATTACTAAAATGTATTAAATGCTCCTTGACCCGTTAACGAGACACTTGTTATAGACGTATAATCATTTAAGTAATATAGATACTGAAATTCATACAATCATACAACAATATAATTAAAAAAGATAAAAATAGAAAAGAAAATAAAAAAAGAGAGAGAAATGTGATATGTGATAAGTGATATGATGGATCGAAAAATATAAAAGGAAATATGTTATATGAATTATTATATGTTTTAGTTGTATGAATTTATTATTGCTATAAATTAAAAATTCTAGAAAGGGCAATGTTTTTCGGCACGAATTGAAAAACACGAATTTGCATGACACATGCCTTGTATATATAAATGACTTATTCAATTATATATCTGTATCTTTTATCATGATAAACAATCCATCACATTGACGTGAAAAAAAAAGCCATCACATTGCTATTATTCATTCGCACCATTTCATTTAAAAAAAAAAAAATCGTTCAATTTATCATGTTCCTTTTAGCAAGGCAATCTCTTCATCTCGAAATTATTTTTTATTGATAAAAAACTATATTAGCAGGCACACATAAATTATATTGAATTATAAAATAAAATAAGGTAAAATTAAATATCAGTCGTCTTAAAAAATACGCGCCAACTAGTAATATTGGCATGAATCAAACATGATTTTGAGATAAATCAAATGTATTATTAACAGTGTTAGAGCGCGAACTTTGCATGGATATTCATTTATTTGAATAACTAAATGGTTAGATCATGAAAATTTAAATTGAAACGATTTTAAACTATTTTTGTACAAGGAAAAGGAAAGAATTTTTTTTTTGGGTCAATAACGAAAGAATGTTTGAAAAGAGTGGTAATATGCACTCGGTCTCCTTAAATATAAAACTGAAATGTTTTGATTGGAGGCTAATAAGTAATAACTGATGGAAAATGCTTCATGTTGGGCTGATGGGCTGAGCAGAATCTTTCGAAAAGTATTTGGGCTTCATGTCTGATGATAAAACATATGGCCTAGCCCGTAAAGTATAAAACCTTTTATCAGAGAATTGGGTTTCGTAGTATTTTATTCTGACTACTTTAGGCCCATCCCCTTTTTTCGTAATGCAGTATTTAGTCGAAAAAAAAAAATTAGCCTTTTCCCCTTTAGATCATTGATATACTTTTTATTTTAATTATACTCCATCCAATCCTTATCATAACATAGTTATAAATGAATTATATAGATCAATAAAAATAATTAAAAAAGTTAATTTGATTAGTTTAATAAAAATAATATAACATTCTTTTTTATCCTTATTTAATAGTATATTATCACATTGAAATCTGAACTTAATTTAAACTTCTACACACAAGATTAAACTCTCACCTACTTGTTTTATTTTGTCACATGTGCAATAATACTTTTAATTTTTCATTAATCCTTAATAATCAACCAAAAAACAAATACATTGAAAGACTTTAATAAAGAAAAAAAATAAAAAATGTTACATAGAAATTTGAAAGTGTCTTATATAAAAAGAACCAACATTCTAAATGATAATACCTACAAAAGTTCATTAATTATGAATGATAAAGATAAAAAAAAATTAATAAATACTTCTAAAACTTGTAAATGGTCTTATACAAAGGATCAAAACAAAATTCTCAAAAGATTAATATAAAAAAATTAGATAGCATGGAAATATTTAATTTATATTAAATTTTTTAAAATAATTATGTTTTAGAACAAAATAGAAAAATTAAGTATATGATTAAAGTATTGAAATTTATTACTTAATAGGAAATAATTTTTTATCCCACTAACAATTCTATCCAAAAGCTGAAAATATCAATAATTTATAACTTTTCTTTTCATTAATAGTTTCCTCTTTAAAATTTTCTTTCCTCTCTTCCAGCTCTCTTCTAGGTTTTTATCTTCTTTTTTTTTTTTTCAGTTCTTATTTTTTTTGTCTAGTACACATACCTGACCCTGAATTATGCATTGATTACCAAGTAGCGAATAAAAAAAAAGTTGTTGCAAGACTGGCTTATTTGTACTGTGCTATGTTATCTCTTTATCCAAATCACTAGAAATAGTATTATATTATCATCTTTATAAGAATTAAAGTTTTATTAAAAAATAAAAATCTTTATATAATAAAAAAAATATTGGATTTGACTTTTTTTAGAGTACAAAAATAATTAACTTTCATTAAAATTCATGGACTAAAATTATGATTATATAAATGTATAATAAATTATATATATTTTAAAATATTGACCATTAATTCTTCAATCAATCATGATTATTTCATATTTTATTTTTTAAAATATATTTTACAATTTAGAAGAATCAAATTAAAAAACTCCTCTAAACGCACCAAACATATCCCTCTATATATTTGTGTGGGATAAGTAAGCGAAATAGAAAGTCAAAGAATAAAAGTCAAAGTGATAGGTTTTTAAATTGAGTTCTTTCAACAAGCAATGTATTTGACTTACAAATTCATCATAGTTATCATGTTATTATTTGATAAAAGTTCAACTTCAACGTTCAATAAATAGCGGCGGGTCACTATTAACTTCTGTTGCTCTCAACGGTTTTGTTGCATCTTTTGCTTTCAATTGCCGTAGTTCGGTTTTAATTTTTTTGGTTTCCTATTACATAGTATTTTATAAACGAGACATTGATTATTAATTATTCGAGATATAACTGAATATTGAAGATATATAACCAGGTATCAAATTCAATGGTGAGTTTCGCCAAAAGAAAAATTCAAAGGTGAGATGTCTTTAACATTTTGTTTACTTGAATTTTAATTATTTGAGCCAACACGTTCGTTCATTTTAATTATATTAATTTGATTTGTTTTTTCGATATTAATGATAAGACTGGTTAAACAAATATAATAAATTTGATTGTTGGGACGAGCTGAGTAATACTTCCTCCGTCCCTTATTATAAGACCATTTTAACTGTTTCACACAGTTTAAAAAAAAGTTAGTTAATAGATTAAAAGTTTCGTTATATATAATTAACTTAAATTTTTTATATCTATTTTTTATATAAATATATATGATACTACATTTGCAATTTGTATCATGAGTGATGGCCACACATTTGAATCTCTCAAATCTCAATGTGATTATATCAATTAAAACCATGGAGTAGAGGGCAAGTTGTTCCATAATATATGGTGGTGGTACGAATGCATCCGATGAAACAATTTTAGTTCTATCTATTTTCTAATTTCTAATCCATTTAATTTTTTTAATTGATGACTTTCTAATTTTTAATAATTACTATTAATCCTTTAAACAATTCTTTGCACTATAGATTTTTTTTTTTAAAATAAAATTGAGCGATTTTCACGAGGTGTAGAAAATAAATACCAAACAGCAGCGCTGTTAGATTAGACATTTTCTTTGGTTAAATTTTACAATTTCAAACTTTGAAAACAATAAAATTAATTGGATGAAAAAAATTCGTATATCCCCGACAAAAGCATTGTCTAATAATTGTAGTTTAGGCTTCAAGTATGTTGACACATCTGAATTAATTATAGATTATTATTGCGAAATCGTCCAAGTTTGAAGTTTAAAATTAAATATTTTTTAATTAAGTTGGCTCTACAATTCAACACTTAATTATGTCTAATTTTTTCTTTAAAAATGTATTTCCTGTAGTAGCCTTTAATATATAATAATAATTTAAATAACTAAGATAAGCCTTACCTAAATACATAGGTATTTATAAAAATGATGGGTTGGCATAGATGACGATGGCCAACTACTTGCGTTGATGACAAATTCAACGGACGCTTTTTAATGGCCTTTACACGCATAAAAGTAATAATGTTTATTTCTAATCTATAATATACTACTTTCTCTGTTTAGTAACTTATTATGTGGGTCTTCAAATCTTTCCCATTTATCTATGTAATCAAAAAAATATATTTCCCATTTATCTAAGCTTGGTGACCTTTGTTTATTGGAGTTTTATGTGTAATATGTATGCTTCCAAATTACACAAACTATAAGCTTTAATCATTCTTAGAAACGAATTAGGATACATTTGGTTTATAATTGATAAAAATTAATTTTAATAAATTTATAAAATTAATAATAAAAATAAATGTTACATAATTTATAAAATACACTGAATGAGAGTAATTTATAATCAATTTCAATAAAATTAATTTATATTTATAATTGGATTTAATTAGTATATACTGTCAGTGTACAAAAGTTTTACACAGACATTCAATGGTGTGCCGCCACATTATTTAATGAATATGACACATCGTGTGTTATTAAATTCAATAAATGACATGATAGCACAACATTGAATGTATGTATAAAACTTATTTACACTGACAGTGTACATATATTAAACTCTTTATAATTATAACTGGAAAATAAATACTATCTTTATTTTTATTTAATTGTACATTTTGTGAGAATCATACTTGTCATGCCACGCGTGATTGATTTGGATGGAAGATTTCCTTCTTCCAGCCCCTTGCGTGTCTGCAATTAGTTCTGGAGTGGAAAGTGGTCACCAACTTACATGGCAGGCTCTTAAATGAGACCTTCCATTTGGGTGTTTATTTTGAGTGTGTTTATAAAACATTTAGTTAGACATTTGGGTGTTTAAAGTTGGCATTTTTTTTTTGACGTAAAAGTTGACATTTTAATTAAATAAAAATTGAACTTGATAGTTGAAATTAATTTATAAACATAACCGATAAAAGGGAGGTTATTAAAAAATGACTTAATTTATAAAACATTTAGTTAGACATTTGGGTGTTTATTAATGCATCAAAATTTTCTATTATTAATTATTAATATTTTTCTCAGTAAAAAAAATATTATTAATTATGATTTTTCCAACATGTGCAACCTTACACAAGATAATAAATTAAAAATGAAAAGGTTTTATTGGAAATTAGAACTATCACAACATTCAATGCATTGGTAATATTAAAAGTTGTAATTTCCAATAAACTCTTTTCACTTTTAATTTATTAACCCGTGCAAAGTTGCACATGTTAGAAAAATCGAATTACTATTACTATTAATTGATAGAGAGTAATTTAAAACGATTTTTTCTTTATAAAAAATATTTTTTTATCAATTTTTATATAATTTTTTATGTTAAAAATAGGTTCCAATTCTTTTTTTAAAAAAATAGATATACTATATGAAGTCTGTTGTCTCTTAAAAAATAAACCCACGTCTTATAATTTACTTTAGGCCTACAAATATATCGGGTCGGGTCAACCTTGTTCATTAGTTTGGTAAGATAGTATTCTTAGGTAGTTACTAGCTTTTTTAGAAGTTACTTGAAGTAACTTTTTTAAGAAAACTCTTTTTTTAGTTACTGGTTTTTTTATAAGCAAATGAAAATAAATTAAAAAGGGAGTACAATGAGTATTCCAACCCATACAAACATAAATCCAAATTACAAAGAGTAAAAGCTACCTGGGAAGAATTAATACACTAAAACCATACCCAGTTTAAGCAAATAAGATACCCATCAGAAATTAAATTACAAATGAAACCCAATTACAAAAGGAAACCATTGAAATTCCCACTTAGATAACACCAGCACACCACCAATTGGCATAACCCGTGATTCCAACAACACAACAACAATCAAACAAAGACAGTGCACCAAATAGTAACATAGGTCATAACCAGTCATACACAATTAAGGCAAGTTGTAAGATATTTAGACCAGACAGAGAATGGATATGAAAATGATGGATCCTTGGTTGTTATCCACTTCCAGGACCAGATTTTAATTAAATCCAATAGTTCAGCAGGGTCCAAAATTTTACTCCGAAAAACAGCAAGGTCCTTAGTTAACCATAGTGACCAAATGGTTGCCATCCAAATCATTGACCACTTAAGATGATTCTGACTGCTACAATTTGGTAGTCAAACAAACTGATCAAAATTATCATGGCAAGAAACATAAAGAGCAGACATAAAACCACACCAATCCAAACATAATGTCCAAATTCTATGAGAAAATCCTTCATTAATTGATAAGACACTCCTTCGAATAAGATTCTGTTTACTTGGTAATTCTATCTAGGAGGGCAATCCATGCAAAGGAAGACACCTTTGTAGGCACAAGATTACACCATAGGGATTTGTTAAGCGAAAAATCAACAAACATGTATTCGTTTGTAAGGTTTTCAGCTACTAGTTAATTTTTTTTTTTTACAATTTTATCTATAAAAAACTTTCACTTATATATCATTATTAAATATTATATAATTTCCAGTTTGTTCAATAACTAGTTTTACCAAATCAATTAAATTTTTCAGTGTTTATCTTTCAATTAACATTTTTTTAATTTCACAAAAATTTAGGGTGAGAAGATGGTGCCCCAGTTCATGGCAAGAAAAGTCTCTGAACTCATATAACACTTACCTAGATACTTACATTTGCCTTACTCCAAGAGATGTAGTGAAATACAAACTTGCAACCAATCAGGTATGAGACCTTATATATCTTGTTTCATTCGACCAATCCCTTGAAATTACATTTTAGTTAATTTTGTCAAACACTCTCTTCATAATACATTTATAAATCGTACAAGGCTATGTATGTTATGTTCATAATGCATTTATATATCGTCTCGGGATTTTTGGTGATGAACACTCCTCCACACAGTATTTTGTTTTTGACAAAAATATGTGACTTGGATCCCGCTACTTTTTTTGCACACCTTGAATGAATTAATAATTCACACATAACATTAAGTCATTAACTATAATATCCTTATAGTGTAATTGATATCTATTAATTTTTAATCATTCTTTTCTTCATTTCTCAAGTCTGAAATATCGTTAAAAAAACTAATTAATGACCATACTAATAAAATAAAAGATTTTTTCCTAAGCCCATAAAGTATAAACTCTAATAATTTACATCTCATTTGACTTGTGTGCCACCAACTAACTAGTTGCACTCACCCTTGTACAAACTAATTTTACAACAACAACAACAAAATATATATATATATATGTGTGTGTGTGTGTGTTTTCTAGAATATTAATTAAGAATAATTTAATGGATATATACGTGTATCGTCATCCAATGATATACTGTTACATCGTTTAATGAGTTTAATAACACATTAGGTGTCACATTTATTAAATGATGTGGTGGTACATCATTATATGACAATGTAATTTTTTTTTCCTTTGTTAGTGCATACTAATTAAACCCAATAAATAATACTTTAAGGGTCTTATTAACGTGTACTTTAAGGTCATTGATTAATGAATCCATCTATAGAAGTTTTTATATAAGTTAAAGCACAATATTATTGATTGCATTTGAAACATTAAATGTTATACAATCTCATAAAAACTTTCTAATTTCGGTTTTTAACTAATAGCCTTCGGGCATTCGTTAGCATTTTTCATACTTTGAAGAATATGAAGCCACCAACAATTTAGAGTGTGTCTTATAAGTTATTTCAACTAGGTAAAAACTTAAATTAGTAACTGAAACTATTTCATGAGAATTTGGCAAGGTAACTTTTTTAGGTAGCTACTAGCTTTTATTGAGAAGCTACTTGATATAGTTTTTTTTTAAAAAAATCTTTCTTTTTCAGCTAATAGCTGAAAATATATTATAACTTTATCCCTCAACAACTCACATCCATCATTATTTAATAATTAATGGTGTTTTTATACGTCATTTTATCATTTTTAGTTAGTTTTACCTCAGGATGTAAAAAAAATCCGTACCCGTGGATATCCGTGGATATACCGGCAATGGGTATCCATATATTTATATAATGGGTGGGGACGGATATTATACTACCCGCCCCGTGAGAACCCGAATACTCATTAAAACATATTTTTTTATTAAATATATTTGAATATTATGATTTTTTTATTATTTTATAATGAGATATAATTTATTTTATGTTATTTTATGATGATGTTTTTAATATATTAACACGTAATGATATTATATAATGATTATTTATATATATAGTATGATATTATAATATATTATATAACATTTCCTCTTTTTATTTTTATAAAATTTAAATTTTTAAACATTAATGGATACCCATAAATACTTCTGGATACTCACTATCCTCATAGGTATCCATTAATTTAATGGGTATGTATACAGATAGGCACTACCGCCCCGCCCCGCTCCGTCTCGCCCCGTTGACATTCCTAGTTTTACCAAATACTTTCAATCAAATCAACTAATTTTTAAGCTTTCAGCTTGCTTTTCAGTTAATTTTACCAAACACACACTCTTGATTTGGAGAGTCTTTATTTTAAAAGCTTGATTGGATTAGATCAAATTAGGTCAAGCAAATGGAAATCCTCTCTACTGTTATAAAATTTCTGTAAGAGAGTGCTTGGAGGGAGACACACATGTATGTATCACTCTCTCTTAGTGGAAATTTTCAATAATTAGAGATAGGAGGAACACATGTCAGACAGCTCATATTGACAGTTATAGTCACATCATACAAGTAATTTGGTACAAGATTTTTATACATAACAGCATTAGAGTTTTGTATCTATTTCGAAGACTATATATAACAAAATAAAATAAAAAACTATTAATTTGGTTTAATTGAAATAAAATCTCTTTTCATTTAATAATTAATCTTCATGTTTTCAATTCCAATCTCAGGGGTTGGTTGAGTGGAGTAAGACATGATCTCCTATGTGATAGGTCGCATGTTTGAATCCTCCCCTTGGATTATGGCATCATCTTCTCACCCTAAATTTCTTTGTACCAAAAAAAATCTTCATGTTTCCCTCAATCCTCTTAGCTCAAGTTACACAATTTTTTTAGATATGTACATTTAATTCATTTTAAAATCAAACTAATTAAAGTTATTTTGTTTATATTTTTTTTTTCAAATTCTTTGGCACGTTTTGCTCCTCTTATGAAAAAAAAATCTAAACAATGATTAAAACACTTCTACTTAATTTGCTACATAATTTTGCTAATATAATAAGATTGCTTATGTTCACCACTATTGCACGTCTTTCAAATTCCTATTGAATTTTGTTTTATAATTTCTTAAAATAACAGAACAAATGCCTCCTCATAGATATAAAGTCGTAGTTTTTGTAATCTTCTTCTCAAATCGAGGGTAAAATGTTTTCCAACGCAGACAATAATAAAAAGAGAGATCACACCATAGTTATATTACTCCCTCCATTTCATATTGATAATCGTTTTAGAAAAATAATTTTTTTTCATAATATGAGTCGTTCTCTAGTTTCTATGTGAGTATTAATGTTAGTTTTCCATTTTTACCCTCCCACTTTTATGGGAAAAGAAACTTAAAAAACTGTGCACCACACTATTCATTAATATATTTAGGTAAAATGAAAAAAGTGTGTAGTAAATTAATAAGGGTAATTTAGTAAGATTACTATGTCTTTTAAGTCATTTATTATTGTTCTTAATTTATGTGTAGAAACCTTAAACGACTGTCAAAATGAAATGGAGGGAGTATCATTTAGGATCAGTCTAGGGTGAAACACCTCATGGGTATGTCTCACCGGTGACACACAAGCTTACCACCGTTGGATCAAGTTATTTTTAAATAAAGGGTCAGGATTAATAACCGGTAAATTATATGATCAAGTTTTTAAAATTTGTACTTGATCCCCTCCATTTTTTTTATAAGTTTACTCGGTCAAGTTATTTTATTTGCATTGAAACCTTGTGGTTACACTCCGTAACTAATTTTCATTTTATCTCATTCCATTCTTATTTTCATTTTTCATTTTTACAAAGGACACTCTTACCCACCTAAATGTTCAATTCCATTCACGCAGAAAAAGAGACCATACATGCAAAAGCCATAGCCAGCCATTGTTTAGCCAAAATAAACAAAATAAATGTTATTGAAAATAATTACAAGTTACCTCTAAGGTTTCTTCACGTTTCTTCACTTCGGCCTGCCAAAGAACTACCCTGTCGCACCCACGTTTCTTCACTTGGATCAGTGCGATTGCATAAAACAACAAAGGTCACGCCCAATAAGCTCTGCTACAAAGATCATCCCTTAGCGCCACCTACTAGGAAATCGTCCCTCTCATACGAAATGTTATTTTTCCCAATTTGCGGCAACGAAAACGTCTCCATGATATTTTGTTTTTTCTCTATGCATGGGTTCTTCAATTATGTTCCATAAAAACGCCTCAATTTTTCAGTTTTATCTAGGCCTCTATGAGCAATTACCCTTATTATAGGGAAAAATAACTAACTGCAAATTTTTTACCTAACAGGTTAACAAACCCATAATAACATGTAAAAAACTATTAAAATGGGTGTTCCACCAGTGACACACCCGTGAGGTGTTTCACCGTAGAAGGACCCTATCATTTAATTATGTGCTCACAACTTTGTTTTAGTTACTTTTTATTTTTATTGAATTTTAATCTCTTACTAATTCAATGTTTAAATTCAAGAGACCGACAAAAGAAATGACTTGAGAGCAGTCAATGTATTATATGAGATTGCATAACATTTAATGTTATAAATGTAAGAGTTTAATATATACACACTGTCAGTGTAAAGAAATTTTACACAGACATCCAATGATATGTCGCCACATCGTTTATTGAATTTAATAACACGTGGGGTGTCACATTCATTAGATGATGTGGCAACACACCATTGGATGTCTGTGTAAAATTTCATTACACTGACGGTGCATACTAATTAAATCCTAAATATAATTAATTAAAAATATTTTGTATATGAATTCCTTAACGAATATCCTCAATATCTTCGTTAGCCAGATTCATATTTAAAAATTGAAATTAAGTTTTGTTGTTTGAAAAATGACTTGGCAGCCAACATTCAAGCATAGATTGATATTGTGGGTGGTGTTGTTGTAGGATCTCAACTAGGGATGATAATTGAACACAACGTACCCGCATAAATTATTTGTAATGAGTAAAGTAAAAATCCGCTAAGCGGATATAAACGCGAGTACGGGCACTATGGTGCACAACCCCGCCCCATACTCGCGCGCGCACACACACATATTACTTTCGTTAAAATATCTAATATATATTTTTTTTTTGAAGAAAAAGGGCCAAACAGGCCTAAAAAAACAAAACTAAAATCCTCTCTGGATCAGGGATCCAGCACAATCAGAAATGTACACCAAAGTAGCAAAATTAGGGATAGTCCCATACGTCCTAAATTCACCTTGCATCTCCATGCCCTTTTTTACAAAACAATCCGCCAATCTATTTCCTTCACGAAATGTATGCTTCCAGACCAGAGAATCAAACTTCCTCGCACTATCTTGAATCCGATGAACAATTGGAGAGGCTTGGTGAGTTAGCGGACAATCATTCTCAGCAAATTTAAGAGCGATCAAGGAGTCTGCTTCAACAATTGCAAGCTTGCTACCCAATTGTGTAGTTGCATCCAGGCCTCTCAAGATGCCCCATAGCTCCGCTTCTAGAATCGAGCAACTCCCCAAATAGTTTGAGAATCCAGTCAGAAAACGACCCCATTGATCTCGTACTACGTCGCCGCAAGCAGCCAAGGTTGTTGCCGGAGAATAAGTTTCGTCAGAATTGATTTTTACCCAACCATGGGGCGGGGGTTCCAATTTTTAAACTTATAAATACGATATTACACATTAAAAATTTATTTTTAAATATGATACATATTACAAAATTAAATTAGAGTCACACCATAATCACAATAGTAAAACATTTGAAAATTTGGAACTCTGAATTGGGGACAAACACTATGGTACCCTGCTCAAGGGGGACTTATTGCCATCCGTTTTAAAAGCTCCCGTTTTGAAAACCTCAAAATATATCTCTTGTTTTTAATTTTGAGTTGTAAAATCTTGATTAGAATTTTTTAGGCTTAATTACACTTTTGGTCCCCTATTATCATCAATGCGCGATTTTGGTCCCCCTACTTTTTTTCCCGATTTTGGTCCCCCTATTATTCCAAATTCGCGATTTAGTTCAAAATCTTGATCCCCCTATTTTTAAAATCTATGTGTTAGAGGGACCAAAATCACGAAAAAAAAGTAGAGGGACCAAAATCGCGAATTGATGATAATAAGGGGACCAAAAATGCAATTAAGCCAATTTTTTAAAACTAAAAATTGAAAATTCACAACCACCTCAAACGAGGCCTATGTTGTGGATTTTCTGTTTTTCAATAATGTATTAATAAGATGTTGGTAATGTTAGATAAAAATTCAATGCCCATATAAATTTTGTGAGTTCTTTGAAAATATGAATTTTATCTGATAAAACTACAATTATAAAAAGTTTAAGAAATGCATATCATTGATCCATTATAGTTGTAATATGATTAATTTATTGAACAGATAAAGAGAAAAGATCGGTACGTAGTAGTACTTTAGTAGTAATTGACAAGTTGACTCCCTTATAAATTTTACTAAAATATCATGATTTTTTATTTGATCTTTAATTTTCAATTTTTTAAAATAATCTTCCATAAATTATATTTTTTACTAAATGATCCTTCTATTATTTTTTATAATTATATTTCAAATGATTTCTAAAAAATTATCATGATTTTTTAAACTGATCCTTCACAAAATATCACAATTTTTAAATTATTTTTTCATAATTTTTTTTCAATTAGTCTCTATTTTTTTATCACATTAACACTTTATGATAGAAAAAAAGTACCATTTTAGGAAAAAAAATTATTTATGAAGGATTGTTTTAAAAAACATTAAAACCGACTGAATGAAAAAAAATTAATATTTTGGGACAAAAATCATTACTATTTAATAGTACGAGTTGATCGAAAGTGTCTTGCCAAATATATGATTCATTGCACGTGTTGTCACTATTCACATATTTAAAAAAATCAATCAAATCAAGCTAACCTTTACCTATTTTATTTGTTCGTGATTAAAAGCATCTTGATTGTTCTCTTTCAATGACTTCAGAGAAACAATTTGGTTGGTTGTTAGAAATGCTAGTAGCTGTATGACAAGCAGTATGTCTTTAAAGTCAGACATTCAAAAAGGCCTTCTTTCTCAATGGTAAAGCCCATGAATCATATGTTTGTTTGAATATGCAACATTTTGTTGACCAAAAGAGAAATGCAACATATTTTTATTTTAATTTTTATAAAATTAATTTATTTCTGCTCCGTAATTTTTTCAAACCGAATCAAAAGAATAGATATAAACATGATTAAGAGTATGCATGATTTGAAAAATTCAATGGATAAAAATAGGAACTTTTTTACATAGTCTAAAATTAAAACACTTTATTTATAAAAAAATATATTTAAATCAAAAAGAAAATGACCAGTATAGATAAATGTTTATATATTAAACCTAAATTTTAATAAAATATTTCTCTTAATCTATTTTCTTTTGTGTTAACCACATGTATCCTCTATTACCAGGGGCAATTCTATTCGGGGTTTAGTCACATTAAAGGCTCCTCACCCCTCTCTAAGAGTGTGTTTTGTGGGGATCGAACATGAGAACTCATCTGTTTTTTATTTTTAATATATCATGTTGTGTGATTTTTTTTATTTTAGGCATCTCATTTTTTATTATTTTTATATATTTTTTATTTTTTAAAATAATCCTATTTAAATTAAGTTAATCACATAAGATTTTCATTGTTAACATCAATTTTTGTTACTATGATTTTAATGTTCATATATTTAAATTTTAATACAGCATATCAAATTACTAGACATAAAGGATGGTGCGTTTTAATTTACATATATAATTTATTTTCAAATTTTTTTATAATTAAAAAATGGCTTAAATACTTTTTTAGTCCCTCGAAAATTAGCGAATTTTGTGTTTAGTCCCTATAAAATTTTTCACCTAAGTTTAGTCCCTCATTAATTTTCCGTTTCCAAGTTTAGTCCTTACCATTAATTGTTACTGTTAAATGATGATCTGACACTGTTATACTACGCTGATGTGTCTATTTAGGCTGACGTGGCTGCCACGTTAGAATTTAAAATAATTCATTTTAGAATTAATAATAAAAAAATTGTAGCAAAATAAATAATACAAAATTCAACGTGGCAGCCACGCCCGCCTAAATAGACAAATCAGTAGAGGATGTAGAACTATCAATTCGGGCTGCCCGGCCTGGCTTGATGCGAGTAGCGGCCTTTTTCGGGTTGAGTTGAAAATCTCGGGAATTATTCGGCCTTCTAAAATAGATGTAAGAGCCCTACATTTTTGCGGGTAGCCCAGATTTTTTGCGGGTTTTACGGGCTACCTGGCCTTTTTGCGGGTTTTGCGGGTAGCAGACTTCATTGGGTTGGGCTAAAAAGTCTAGGAGTTATTCAGGCTTCTAAAATAAGTTCCTGAGCCCTACATTTTTGTGGGCCAGCCCGGTGATGAAATTTTGGCAAGCGTACCAAAAGTTCAGCAGTATAATAGTAAGTATAAAGTATCCTATCCACAGGGAGCGGTTCACTTTGCAAGATTTTAGTGATCGAATTACCAAGTGACAGATTTAATGCTATTTTCTCTTCTATTTCAAATCTTCTATAAATCTGCACAAAATAAAAGATTTCTAATCAAAATATCATCAAATTCAAATTCAAACCAAATAATTACAATTATTACAAGTATTCATAAAAAGTGATTATTTTGGGGCATAAATTACCATTTTAGCCTTGATAAGTGTAATAAAAACATAGAAAAATATCACATAATTTACACTTATCAAATACCCCCCAACTTAACTTCTTGCTTGTCCTCAAGCAAGATACCTTTTGCATTCAAAATCAAATCACCCTCATGTACAATTCTCATAAACAACTATAAGGAAAAATTTACATCATCTCTTTGTTAGGCAGAAGTAACTTTTCAAATATCAGAAAAAATCAAAATCAAGAGATGTTACCAATCCTCAATCAAGAACAGAACACAATCAATAGTTAAACTTCTCAAGAGTAGCAATTAAAGCAATAAATGATAAACCAAGGAATTTCAGTCATGCTCACGGGTACTGTTTCCATCAATGTTTTCACCACAGTTGAACAACTAAGATTGATGGTCGTTTCTAGTTCCTAAACATGCTCATGGTCAATATGGATCAAAAGGTATTTTTATGGTTGTAATGAGGCTGGACTATCAAGAAATCATGGTTTTTCTGGATAAACAATGAACACTTGGAATAGAGAGCATCTTTTGATGTTGCTTGACTTGAATTTCTCTCCTTCCCCCATCTCCTTCTTGATTTATTTCAATTCTTTGCAGGCCTCTTTCTTTGTTTGAAAATGCACTCCCCCCAACTTATTCAATTTATTCACTTTTTTTTTATTTTTGGGGGAGTGATATTCTTTTTGCTTTCATGTACCTGCTTTTTGAATTTTAATTCACCAACCTTTTCTTCCCATTGTCTCCACTTGCACCTTGCTCTCTATCCCAAATGTGTAAGGGACAAGATATAAATATAAATTTTGGCTTGGGTGCACAAGAATAATCATTAAGGCTCAAATGGGTTACCAAAAATTGGAAAAATTATATCAAGGGTTGACTTTTTGGCACTGAGCAAATATATTGAAAACAAAAAAATTGCCTTTGTCACTTCCATATTTTCCATAAGCAGAATAAGATCCAAAAACTCAATCAATAAAAATTGACAAGCAGCGGTGAAAAACTCTCAATTCAAGTGTTTGGGCTCTCAACTCACCGACTTTTTGGCTAAATTCCTTGATAAAGCATTTACTGATTTTAATTAACTACCCTGATAGGTTATCCTGTGAAGCATCCTAATTCTAACTGATTATGGAATTAATCACAAAAACCTTTTCTTTTTCCTTAATCTGGTTAGTTAAACTTCTTAATTTCAGAAATTTTGAAAAATTTTCCCTTTATTTCCTAATTCCTAAATCCTAAAATTTTTAAAAAACCTAAAAATTGAAATGAAAAATAAACAAAAATCCTAATTAACTAAAAAAAAATTTAATCTTATAAAAGAAAATAGAAAATAAAATAGCGAAAAGAAAGAAAAACACCAGTGTCAATCTTCATCCTCTGTACCCTGTAAGTCCTTGTCATTTTCTCCAGCTGCTGCTGCTTCACCTCCCCCTGAAAGAATAGGCCTGTCCCCAGGCTACTGCTATAATATCTGGAACTCTTCAAACAACATGCCTGGGTATGGGTCTTGCAGCAGCCTGTGCACTCTTGAATCTCATGGGATCATATTTTCTGATCCTTTTCCTCATGCCTTCTCCTCGTGAGCTAAAGTCGCGGGAAAGACTAGAAATTTAATCCTAGGCATCTGAAAAGTCAAATAACAACAATTAGTTGCTAAAAACACATTTATTTTAATGATGCCTTATTGCAAATACCAATTCATGATGAACATGGAAGCCTATCATTAACCAATTTGCATGCATAAATAATTACTCTCTTTACAACAAATTTTCACTGCACTTGGTAATGTCTTCCTAAAAATAGAATATACTCATTTGTTTTGCAAGCATTCAATCAATCCATGGAAAGTGAAAGTAAATTTTTTTTGAAAAAATTAGAGCATAACACTTTCAAATTCAATAACTCACAAAACAAAGAGCATTCCAATCAAGCAAATTGTTCTTCATGTTCCACACAGCCAAAGATAGCAATAATCAACAATATTCACAATCCTAAAGTTGCTATCATAAAGTGCAAATCATAAAAACAGAGTAGATGAAGATTTCAATTGGTAAAAATTAGAGAAAATATGCATGAAATTTGAAAGTTTCAAAATTGATTGAAGTTTGTGAGTGGGAAAATTGAAAAGAAAAGCTTAGGAAGTAGAGAAACAGTACATGAGAAAACATAAGATTTTTTAAAATTTCGCACTGCTTCGTTTCACCCGCGCTCAGCGCAAGTGAAGTGCAGAAAACAGTGACTAAAATTGCAATTTTACGCTTCTCTTGCGCTTGACACAAGTGAAGCGCAAAAAACAGAATGAGATTTTTCAATTTTCAGTCACGTTTTCTGCTACTTCCTATTGTTTAAAAATTTTATTTTCCACAAACCTATTCCAATCAATTTTGAAATTTCCTAAATCCTAAAAAAAATGAAAAAAATCCTAATTAACAACAAGAAAATAAAACAAAACTAAAATTAATTAAAAACTTTAAAAATCTCTGGGTTGCCTCCTAGAAAGTGCTTGTTTAACGTCTGATAGCTTGACGCCTGCTCTGTCAAGGTGGCTGAAACTGAAATCTTTTGGTGAGCTTGTAAGCTGCACCCTTCCTTTCTTTGGCCAATAAACCTCCCCATAATCTTGCCTTGGAGCAACCTATAGTGTGAAATGACTTTGACCATTTGGGCTTCTTTCTGGAATTAGACATGCCTCTGATTCCCTTGGCTTGATTTTCCTTTTCTTTATTTTCTTACTCTCATGTGCATGAGTCTTCTTTTCTTGAAGCTTAGATGATTCACAGTTGACTTCTCTCAATTTCTTTGCTTCACAGGGGTCTTTGATATGAAACACACTTGACCACTTGATCTTCAATCTGGCTCTAGGCTCTGAATTTAATTCTAGCTTGACTTTTCTTCTCTTTGCCCTGTTCTGGTCAGTGTGATTGCAAGCCTTTCTTTTGTGAGGTTTGGAAGGATTATCACTTGCACCATGTCTTTCTTGATCTTCCTTTGAAAGACTGGTTGGATAAGGCAAGGTCTTTGGTCTTGGTACGACTTCCCTTCCTTCCTCGGGCTTTGATTCACCATCTCCCTGTTCACTCTTTTTCTCATTTTCTTGACCTTTTTCATCATGTACACCCCCATATGTGTTGTTCTCGTTCTCCCTTTCACAGTCAATCTCTTCTTCAAACACCATTTTTTCTGTTTCATCATCTCTTTCTTCTTCTACTTCTGTTGCACCTTCTTTTTCTTCCTTTTCTTCAACCAGATTGTCATTGATTTCCTCCCCTATCAGCTGAACAATATCATCGCACTGCTCTTCAGGGTTGAGTAGTGCATTTGCTGAAAATTGCTCGTTTCAACATTTGGTCACATTTTCTATCTCATCTAGTACGAGGTTAGCGGGTAGTCCTGCTCTTTCACAATACAGCTGAAATTGTATAAATTCGTCCCACTTGTCTTCAATAAAACCGTCCCTATCTGAATGGCTTGCCGAGATTTGGTCTGGTTGTTGGTTGGCTCTTGTTTCTTTTAATTGCTCTAATAGGGTGTCAGTGTTTCTTCTTCGCTCTTCGCTCTCTTTCTGAAATTGTGTATTGCTTCGATTGAATTCTTCCAAAAACTCATCTAATTTTGAGTCTCTTTGTTGATAGGAAGAGTAACTTTGCTGTTGTTGAAAAGAAGGTTGCACATGGAGTGAAGCATTATCTTGATGCCATCCAAAGTCCTTATTTTGGCTACTTCTCCATCTTTGTGAATTGTTTGCAAAGTTGTTGTTGGAGAAATTGTCTGGTCTTCCTTGATTGCTCCTGTAGTTAACTTGCTCTTCTTGAATGCCTGGATAAGAGCAGTAACCATTGAGATGGTTACCTCCGTAAAAATCACAGATTAATTGTGGTGACTGGCTAGGATAAGTGTGAACTTTCTGCGGTGGCTGAAAAAGGTTAGCTAGCTCCTTGTTGAGTGCTTCTAATGTCTGTATCAAACTCTTTTTTATGCTCTGAGTTCATCTTCAAAAGTTTGATTATGGGATGAAACAACATTTTGTTACCACCTAAAATTTTGATTCTGGTAACTTCTCCAATCCTGTGAAAAATAGTTAGAATAATTATTGTAATTAGAGAAGTTACCATGATTTGATGTGTGGGAGAAATATTTTGGCTCTTGCTGTCTAACATAATCTCCAGGGTTTCTTCTTGATGGATTTTGATAATCTCCAAGCCTTCTTCTTGGTGGATTTTTCCATTCAGAAGTCATTCAACATTTACTTCACTTGGGGTGGCTGAACAGAGAGTGTTGAGATTGTCTCCTTGCCCTTTTTCTGTCTCTCCTTTTGTTCCTTCTAGATGTCCCTTCTATCAATTGATTTTGAGACACCTGTCTTCACAAGAGCACTATCCAAGATACTCAAACAAATGTTAGCTCAGGAAAGAGGAGCAATTTTTTTTTTAAATTCAAAAAATTTAAAATAAACAGAAAATTAAAAAGATAAACACTTGATAATTCGACCTCCCAAGGTTATACGAAGTGAAACACCGCTCCCCGACAATGGCGCCAAAATTACTTGATGAAATTCTGGCAAGCGTACCAAAAGTTCAGCAGTATAATAGTAAGTATAAAGTATCGTATTCACAGGGAGCGATTCACTTTGCAAGACTTTAGTGATCGAATTACCAAGTGAGAAACTTTTTAAGAGAATGATTAATGTGTGGAATTTAAATGGAAAAAAGAAAAGTAAGCAATAAAATAAAGGAAGATAGATTTACTTGGATTAGGATTGGACTTCGCTTCTTCGCACCCCTTATGTATGTGAATCCTTTCTTTTAATTATAAATTTGTTATTAATTATACCTTAGCCAAACTGAATTGATAAAAGCCCGAGTTACCAGTAACCTACCACTCAAAGATAATCAATGCGGACTCTCCCAAGCGACAAATTACCCTTGGCTCATTAAGCTCTTAATTAATTAATTATTGTTCCGTTTGTCTGAATCGTCCATTAATTGTACTTCCCTATAAACGCTCTTCATTCAAGGGTTGTCACTACCCCATCAATCACAAGATCCCGTTTATTCCTCACATACAATTAACTTTCAATTATGTTACTATCAATTAACTATATGTTCCTATAGATGCTCCTATGAACGGGCTGTAACTCACCAAAACAATTCAATCATCAGATTCCGCCTATATTTCCATATAATTAACGAGTACTTTTAGCAATCGGAAGTTAGGTTTCCTATGTCTAGACTCCCCTAAACTCTAATACTAGCCGGAAATCTCATTATGTGTTATCCTGATCACTAGCCTACGACTACGGCGCACGCGTGGAAGTAATGCATTAAGAATAACATAAAAGTACCGATATAATTAAAAACAGGGATTTGTAATTAAAAACAAGAGAATTCACATACACTTGGGGATTGAATCCACTACATCCAATCCTACTGGAGAGCTTAGCTACTCATGGTAGCCATCACAAACCACTGAAGAATCAGTGACCTTCTTCAATCCTTGTGCGTCTATCTTTCTATTCTATGCCTCTTTCATCTGTACTCTCTAAAAGCCTCACCAAAAGCCTCCTCTAGATTTCTGCAAAAGGTACTATTTATAGACTAAGGAAAACCCTAATTTAAATCTGGAAGAGATCAATCTGTATTTTAATTTAAAAAGCTAGTGCGTGACTTGCGCTTCACCTGCGCCAAGCGCAGATGAAGCGTGTCCCTCTGTAAGCTGCGCTCCGTGAAACACGTTGTAGACTTTCTTCAATTTCTCACTTATCCACTTGATCTCTTTCTGATCTTGCCTTTGCTTAATTGGTTTTCCTTATTTCCCTTTTTTGGCTTTATTTTGTATTTATTTGAACTTGAATTCAAATTGGGGAAAGTTATCCACATGATCCTTTATTTAAATGGCTGCTGATCTCATCTTTATTTTGTCCTCATTTAAACTTCAAATCTGCAAACAATCTCCCCATTTAATGCTATTTTCTCTTCTATTTCAAATCTTCCATAAATCTGCACAAAATAACATATTTCTAATCAAAATAGCATCAAATTCAAATTCAAACAAAATAATTACAATTATTACAATTATTCATAAAATGGATTATTTTGGGGCATAAATTACCATTTTAGCCTTGATAAGTGTAATAAAAACATAGGCAAATATCACATCACATAATTTACACTTATCACCCGGTCAGGCTAGCCCATTTTGTCGGCTCTACACATCAGCGCATTGTAACAGTGCCAAGTCATCACTTAACAACAACAATTAATTGCAAGGACTAAACTTGGAAACAGAATATTAATGAGGGACTAAACTTAGGTGAAAAATTTTATAGGGCCTAAACACAAAATTCGTTAATTTTTGAGGGACTAAAAACATATTTAAGCCTTAAAAAATTCATGAATTTTCACAGTATATACATGTATGCTTTATGATTTCAAATATTTTATCATTTAACTATTTCTACCTTAAAATTATATTTAAATTTTAAAAATATAGTGCTATCCATGGGATGTTTAATTACAAATTACTCATTTAACTATTACTCATGTTGAGAGAGGAAAAAAAGAGAATTATACCATTTTTTTCATTTAGTTATGAATAGAAATTGTTGAGGAGAAAAAGTTATGGTAGGATCCACATAAATAAATATATTCTTCCTTGTTTAAAAAGAAAAATGAGATTAAAGAAATAATGTTGTTAAAATAATAAATTTACTCACCCACAATAAGGGCGGTAAATGAGCTGAGTTATTCATGAATTATTTGAGCTTGACTCGTTAATTGCTCGATCAAACTCGTTTGTTTAATTAAACAAACAAACCCAAGTTTAAGATTATGCTCGATTATTTAATGAGTCAAGCTCAACCCTTAAAAGCTTGACATTAAAAGCTCGTGTATAGCTCGCTCATTATATATAATAATTAAATAATATAAATATTTAAAGTAAAGTAAGATTAATAAAAAATATAAAAAGAAAAATACGGTTATAAATTTATTTTTAAAATAAGTAATAAAATAATAAAGTAAAATAATTACTCTATATATTTAAAAATAAGTATTGAAATATTTCTTATATTAGACAAGAAGTTAGGTATTGAATTTTAAAAAATATAATATTTTAGAATTCTTAAATATATATCACACATTAAGATATATTTTGATTTTTATATTATCATTTAATAGTAAAATATTTATCAAAATAAACTTTAAAAATGATTTAATAAAAATTTTCATAAAAGAAAAAACAACTAAGTTGTAAATGAGCTAAACAAGTCAAGCTCAATCTTTATTTTTCTTTAACAAGTCAAACCCAAGTTTTAAGTTTGACTCGTTTAAATAAATGAGTCAAACTTGAGCCACCAATTTTTATCACAAGTCAAACCTGAACTTCAAGTACTTGGCTGCCAAGGCTGAGCTTCAAGTACTTGGGTTGGCTCGACTCATTCACAGCCCTACCCACAAGTCATTATATAAAAATATGTTAGTTTTTAACACGTACATTTTATTTTCTCTTATTGTTCTTTCTAATCCAGCAAGAGAGAACATTTTTTTACATCTTTTTATTTCAATTTTTTATCTAAACAATATATAAAATTACTTTATTTTTTTATCATCTCTTCATTTATTACGTGTTTTCTAACCCTTTTTCACCACCTATAGATATTTTAACGGACTCGAAGATTATAGTCTTTAGTAAAGGATACAAAAGGATACAAGTGGCAATGGCATCAAAAAATCGCAAGTAATGTTTAATAAAATGTGATCAACAATATAACAACAACAATGACAAAGTATTTTCTCATACGATGAGATCAATTACATGAATTAAACGAAAGTATACTATTTTATTATGAAACATAACTATTGAAATTCATTTAAATCCAAATATTTCTTAATTTGTTTAACCTATAATTATATATATACTCCTTTGTGGTTTACTTTTTTTTTTTTTTGCATTTATGGTATTCTCCAAATATGCTTAAATCACATAAAATGAAAATATATAATTTTTTTACACAACATGTTATATAATGATATTTTTTTCAATGTTTTTATTTCTAATGCTATTTTATATTTTCTCCTGATGTGTGTGTATCTTAATTTATCTTTATATTTTTATTAAATCACTTTGAAAATTTGAACATATACTTAATGAATTTGACAAGCTTAAGAAATTAATTAGAAAGTTCTCTCAATCAAATGACAATATAACAATGAGGATTGGTTCAAGTGATACATATTTGATTTCCCTTAAACAAGGTTTTGGTCTTGGATTCTTCCCCTTAAGTAAGGTCTCGGGCTCGAGTCTTGTGGATGGAAAAAATTCCTATTGAAAAAATTAGCCCCATCAGAATGTGAATATTCCCGGCTCGAGCAGGATTGTCTCATCTGGAGGATACATGTGGTTCACACAAAAAAAATCAAATGACAATATAGATATTTTATATTAGGAAAACCTTCCTTGTATAGAACATTTTTTTTATGAACCCCATAAACTAGTTATTAAATTAATTTAGACATTCCATCGATTGCAAGTAGTTATAAATTTAAACTACGAATTTACAGTTAATTGGTTTATTTTAATTTTATTATATAATGAGTAGTTATTAGTTAAATAACTTGGCAAAATTGATTGATTATTCCTAGGTACTTTGGTATTTGTGATTAATTATAGATATTTAAGTTATTATTATATGGTAATTAATAAAAAAACATTGTATATATAAATAAATTATAAATCACCAATTTTGTCCCCAACGTACTTCACAAATTTTAAATTTGTCCCTAACGTTTCATTTACTCATTAATAGTCCTTAAGCAGTATAAAAAATGATCAAATTAATCCTTGTACATTGATTAAATTGTTCGATTAGTATAAAAGTACAAGAGCTAAATTAAAATAAACTCTTGTATCATTGTAATTTAAATTTTGAATTTTGAAAATCACACTCTTGTATATATGTACCCTTATATATATCAATGAAAGTTTTTTTAACCATAGGTATCCCCTATTATCAGCGGTAATCTTTTTTGAAACTTAGTCATGATTAAGACTCCTCAGTCCTTCTCTAGAAGTGTGTTTAGTGGGAATCTTAACTCATCACACAATCTCGCGTTACCAATTGAGCCATAACTCTTTGGTACATCATAAAAAAATTGTATGCGCGCAAGCAGGATATACTATGTATATTGGTGTACGACTTTTTGTGTATGTTCACTTTTAAATCTATCGCCACATCATTTAATGAACATGACATCACATGTGTTATCAAATTCAATAAATGATATGACAGCATATTATTAAATGTCCGTGTAAAACTTTTTTACATTAAAAATGTATATATATATATATAAGTATTTAATTTGTAATAATTAATCAAAGTCAAACTGATGAGAAAAATTGCAAAAACGATGTTGAATGCTGATTGTTATCTCTAATCTCTAGCTATAATGTTGAGTTAAACAATTTTTTTTGTTATCAAGATTAGTCGAATATGAGTTTAGTTTTAATTGATCCAAATTAATAGTTTATATGGGGATTTGCACAATCATATTTCAGCAGAAGGAAAGAGTTTTGTGTTATATTAAGTACAGTAACATTTTTGTTGCAAGTTGTACATAGAAAAAAATCCAAAAGAAAAAACGGAAAGTTTTTGCGTAATTAAGCATAACAAATTAACAGATATGAAGATATTTAATCCAATAAGAATCTTAACTAGAAGCAGGTTCTCTTGGCCTATAGTCGGGCTTAAAGAATACATGAATCTAGGTAGCTAGAATGGTTCTTGGTAATGTCTTTAATTTGTAGGTATATATGTATCACTCATTTCACTGCAACATTTGGAATCTCCAATATTACCAACAAACATCATTTTCAAATAATCTCCATTACAAAACAAGCCTCTTTCTTCATCATTTGTTCGGATTTGTTGTCCATACGAATGAATGCTAGCTATATAGTATATCTCTTTGACATGGAAGATTATATATATATATATATATATATATATATATATATATATATATATATATATATATATATATATATATACACTACAATGATAGATCAACCACAAAAATTGGGTTTCTGTGCAAAATGCGCGTTGACTCCGTTTCTCATGAGTCGTGACTTCATCATTGTCGTAATCGTTATTACTATTTACTTACTTTTTCCTTTTTATTGACTTGCACGTGCCTCATCTTATGGTTATAGATTATCTTAATAAAATTGGTATACATCTCAAAAACCACCTATTGTTTGACCAAAATTAATGTGTGTATAGCTAACTATTGTATCTGAAAAAAAAAAAAAAATAAAGACTCAAGTTTTCCTCAACCCGATAAATCATTCAATTTGCTCTATGTAAACAGTGCATGAAAGTGATATTAATATGTTATTAGTTTAATTATACTTTTAATTATTAATTTTTTAACAATGATTAAAATTAACAACTTCTCTTTAAAATTGAATTTTTTTGGTGAAGCAATGAATTATATAAAGCAAAAACAAAGAAGCACTCCAATTACGGAGGAAAGTCTGAGAACAGAATTACATTGGAGCTCAAGAGGAGGCTCTAATCACAATCACAAGGATATATGATAACCATCCACATTGACCTTCCGTTTTAAACAGACGATTTAAGGTTTTTTTTTTTTTTCAGTTACAATAGTATAAAACTAAAATTTGGAGAAATTGAAATAATTTTTATTCAACGTGTTTATTAATTTTCATCGATTTTTTCAGTTACAATAGTATAAAACTAAAATTTGGAGAAATTGAAATAATTTTTATTCAACGTGTTTATTAATTTTCATCGATTTTAAAACTAATTTTACTTCAATTGTAAACTAAATGAGCACTGAGTATATATGGAATGCACTTTCTTAATTATTTGGATTTTCTCTTTCAATGGTGATTAATGGCATGAGATTCTTGTGTTTCAAATTAAACAAACCAAAAGATGAGGGAAAAGGAAAAAAAAAGGAAAAAAACTCTGGTCACTACCAACCACATGAATTTAATTATCCAATCAGGAGTGGTATTAAGATAAAACCCTCCAACAATGACGACTCAAGAATTAACAATAATGTGATTTTTTATCTTTAATCGGGAACCCCTACAGGCATAGATGTGAGTTTAACACGCGGGTTGAAAACGGTGGTTAAGTAAAGCTCTCCCAATAGTAGCGATTCCAAAATTCAAACATCTGGCCTTAGTAAAATTAGTCTGGGTCAGAGTCCACTTTCACCGCAACCAATCATTTATTGATTAATAATAATATGTGATTCGGTAGCTTATAAAGAATATATGATTAAGTAATAATAGATAATTGAGTTTCTTATAAAAAATATGTGATTAAGTAATAATAGATAAAATTTTATATTAGCGATACATTAAAACAAAAATCAAAACAATTTTTTTATTTAATCAAATGCATTTTTAAAAGATATAAACATGACTCTTATAATATTATTTTATAAAAATGTCTGAAATTTTTTTATGGTAAGTAAAATAAATATTTAAAACAATGATTTTGCTTGTTCAATAAATTAAATGAAATTGGGTAAAATATTTGAGGATTTTACCAAAAGTGTACACATACCAATTTAAAAATAAGACAGAGCTGGTTAGAAGAAACTGGTGTCCTGAAAACTGAACCTTGATCTTGGGTACATTTACATAACAACATAACACAGTGACAAGCTCCAAGGTGCAGAGAGAAATAAGTGTACAGTACATTAGCATTTACATTTCAGAGAGAGAAAGAGAGAGTTTGTGTGGGTTTAGCTGAGCTAGGCGGGATTACCGGTGGTCAAACCCAACCGGTGCCAGATTCAGTGTTGGTTCCCATTCCTACCTCAGTGCAGTGCAGTGCAGCCATTATCATTTCTAATTCTAAAAACACTCTCTTTCTCTTCCTTTCCTTCCTTATTCACTATTCTTCTCCTCTCTCACCTTGTGTACTCTTCTTGTTTAGTTTAACAATAACCACTCTCTCTCCATCTCCAATTTGTTATTTTTATTTCAACCCATCATCATATTCATATTAATATCTTTATATTTTTCATTTTTTTTACCCAAATTTAAAAATTTCCCTTTTCCCTCTGTCTTCCGTCAACTGAAGGATTGCAAAAGAGAGTAGGTAGAAACTCAGATATAGAGAGGAAAGGAAAGTGCAGAAAGCGATACAGATTTGTCGTCGAAAGCAACTATGAAGGAAGATTCAGGTAAGACTTATTGGGTTTTGTCTTTCCCTCTTTTTTATTTTTTCTTGTCATTTTGTTTTTAGGGGTTATATATATATTAGCATGTTAAAGTAAAGGACTTTTTAGAGAGAGAGGAATGAAAATGTGTTGTTGTGTATTGGGTATCTCTAAATTGTGATTACAGAGAAAGGGAGATAGGTTCGAGTTTTAGAGGAAGATGGGAATTTTTGGATCTTTTGGTCAGCGGTCATAGAAGATGTTGGATCGGCGAGGCATAGTGTGGTTTGGGTTTTTGTTCTTTCTGCTGTTTGAGGTGACATTGGAGCAGATTGAGCCACTGAGTTCCCAAACTGAGAGAGCAGCACTCCTTCAACTGAGAGCTTCTTTGGGGTTAAGGAGCAAGGAATGGCCAAGAAAGCCAGACCCTTGCTTAATCTGGATTGGTATCACCTGCCAGAATGGTCGTGTTGTTGGGATCAATATTTCTGGCTTTAGAAGAACCCGTCTTGGGCGGAGAAACCCACAATTTGCTGTGGATGCCTTGGCCAATTTCACTCTCTTGCAGTCCTTCAATGCTTCCAATTTCCCCCTTCCTGGTCCTATTCCTAATTGGTTTGGTCTCAGCCTCCCTTCACTTCGTGTGCTTGATCTTCGTTCTTGCTCCATTGTTAATGCTATTCCTTCCACACTTGGGAATTTAACCAACCTAACAGCTTTGTATCTTTCTGATAACAATCTTACTGGGACAGTTCCTGATACACTGGGTCAACTCTCAGCACTTTCAGTTCTTGATCTCTCCAGGAATTCTCTTGTTGGCTCCTTACCAACATCCTTTGCCTTTCTTGCAAATCTTTCAAGGTTACGATATTTGAATCTTTCCAGCAATGGCCTAACTTCTTTGCCTGCCCAACTGGGGGGTCTTACTAGCTTGGTAGACCTTGATCTTAGTGACAATTCTTTTTCTGGTGGAGTCCTTCCAGATTTGAAAAGGTTGAGGAACTTGCGGAGAATGATACTTGCAAACAGCAGGCTCAATGGACCTTTGCCGGCTGACTTGTTTACTGCTTCATTACGGTTGCAGATCATAGTGCTGAGTCAAAACAATTTTACTGGTTCTTTGCCTGTTGGGTTGTGGTCTCTGCCAAGATTGACCTTGCTTGATGTGTCTGCCAATAACTTCAGTGGTTTGCTTCCTAATTCTAGTTCTGCTGCTAATGCTACTATTGCGGTGCTCAATGTTTCTCATAATAAGTTTTATGGAGGCCTCACACCTGTGCTCCAAAGGTTTAGTTTTGTCGATCTCTCCAACAATTATTTTGAGGGAAAGGTTCTGGATTTCATACGTAATGCATCTCTAGATAGCAACTGTCTCCAAAACGTGACAAATCAGAGGACAACAGTGGAATGTGCATCATTTTATGCAGAGAGGGGCCTCAGTTTTGATAATTTTGGACGCCCTAATTCGACAAACCCTCCCACTGGCTCTAGGAAGAGTAATAAAACTAAGATTATATTGGCAGCAGTCTTGGGTGGACTGGGTTTATTTGCACTTTTGGTGTTCCTATTGGTATTGTTGCTTCTGTGCACTCGTAAGAGGGGTAATTCAAATCAAAGGGGAAATGGTGTGGGCCCTGCTCCTGCTGGAGGCAGTCCTCCACATCCTGGTGCATCAATAAACTTTTCAAATATAGGAGACTCATTTACATATCATCAGTTGCTCCAGGCAACAGGAGATTTCAATGATACAAATCTTCTCAAACATGGCCACACTGGGGATTTATTCAATGGTGTTTTGGAAAATGGGATTCCTGTTGTCATCAAAAGGATCGACATGCATTCAACTAAAAAGGATGCTTACCTAGTGGAATTGGATTTTTTCAGTAAGGTTTCTCATCAAAGATTTGTTCCCTTGTTAGGTCATTGCATAAAAAATGAGAACGAGAAGTTTCTGGTATATAAACATATGCCAAATGGGGACTTGTCTAATTCCTTATTCTACAAAAACGCTACATCTGAAGATGGCACTTTGCAGTCATTGGACTGGATAACTAGGTTGAAAATTGCTACTGGAGCAGCAGAGGCCCTGACGTATCTGCATCAAGAATGTATTCCACCCATTGTTCACAGGTATTTTGACATTTCTATTCTTGCTTTATTTCCCCCTTCTTTGCTTTAACAGTCCATTCTATTTTGAAACCCGACAAGATACCTGATTTAATGAACTAAAAATTCTAGCTCAACGACTCATTCCTACATTCTTGGACGCATCTTTGTGAATGATTCAAACCTTTTGTTTGGTCCTATTTATATCAATACACGTGTTTGTTGATGTCCATATTAGTTTGAAATATACTGCCAAGGTTACTTTTCGAATATCATTGTCTGTTTCTATATCTTTTAGGTGATTAAGCATAAAGGTCGCTATCTTAAAAATTGGCATTTGTTTCTAAATATTTTAGGTGCCTGATTTTGTCATTATTATTGAGTGTAACTATCCACTTTCTATATAACGGATCTGAGAAAGATAGGAAGGATGGGAACAAGGTCAACTTGTGAGCGTATTCCCTCTAATTGATTGAGCCATCTCAACTGTGCATGGAATGATTATGTTACAAGTTTACATAACAAAAGTTGAAGCTAAATGGTATGCTAATAGTGATAATTGATAAATCTATCTTCTAATGATTGTAGAGATATTCAAGCAAGCAGTATACTTCTGGATGATAAATATGAAGTTCGGTTAGGGAGTCTAAGTGAAGCATGTGCCCAAGAAGGTGATACTCATCAAAGTAAAATCACCCGGTTTCTGCGATTGCCTCAGTAAGTATACCACTTACAGTGTATTTAATGAATCTCACAAAAATTATGTCTCTGATGATTCATCATGCATTGACAATTTTGCACTTCATTGAACTTAGCATGTGTTTGTTTTTTTGTTTGAAACCCCTCAAATGTACGTTTGTGTGAATGCAACAAATTGTTGCTTTTCACCAAACGTAACATTGGAATGTGTGGTGCCCCAAACAAGCTATCAATCCTTTAGGCTGTTTGTTGGAAATATGCACATGCTTTGGAATTATCTGCTACTTTTAGAATTATAAGTATTTTAGACTTGTCATCTTGTCTTTTTGTGTGGGCGCGTTATGGATGTCACTCATTTGGTTTTTTGTAATAACTGCATCTCAGTTACGGGGTTGACATTTTTGGTATTTGTTACTATGAAACTTTTTGTTCACATTTTCTGCCACTATTTCATTGCTTTGTCGGTTAGTTGCATTATGCATATTATTTCTTATAAAAGCATTTATCTAATTTTTCATTTCTATTTTTAACGTGTAGGTCCTCTGAACAAGGCACATCTGGTAAGTAGAAACTCAAGTTTAGTTTTCCGCCCTGGATTTGTAGTCAATTCTATGCCTTGATTGCTGTATATTATCCACACTGTTCCTCTTACACATATTGGGTGCATGCTTGGATTTACTTAATTCTTTAGGAAAATATTGCTTTATTTTTATTTTTCAAAAGCTTTGTAAGATTTTGCTTATAAGCTATTTTGAACACAATATGAAATAAGCTATCCAAACACACTTGATCTTCTGACCATGGTATGAGGGACTACTGTAGCATATAATTTTGTGCCACAGAAATTGTCATCTATTAGTTGATTGTATAATAGTATTTTTGTGGACTCACAGTCTATCAATGAGGTCTGGTCATAAGTCTCAGTAGGAATGACAATTTTTGTGTCAGTCTCAAAGTCCTGGGCATCTAGAGTAGAAAGGAAACATTGTTGTCTTCAGCACCTTATCCTGGTAATTTCATGCTAGCAAATTGCTTTTTCATAAAGGCAGTAGGAAGTCATTCTGATTGTCTATTCCTCTTTCTGAAATAGTTAAGTGGTTGAGGTATGTAGGCGACTGTGTATCTGTATGTATTAGATTGGATTGGATTCATGTATTTTGCTGTTCCAGACATACACTAAAAAAACTTAGGTCTGTTCTTGTCAAGTGCAAGTGTCAAAGTCTGATTATTTTCATGAAAAATTTGTCTTAGGTGATTGATCCGGTGGTTTATTTTATATGCTTGCAGTGATTATGTTTTCCTCTTTTCTGACTTGCCATGTTTAGAAATAGATGTTTAGCCAGGCTAGTTCTTTCAATCTACTATTTTAACACAAATCTTGTTTACTGTGAAAACAGGTTCATCAATAACAATTTGTGCCTATGACGTGTATTGCTTTGGGAAAGTGTTACTTGAGCTGGTGACTGGTAAGCTGGGCATAAGTGCATCAAGTGATGGTGAAGTGAAGGAATGGCTTGATCAGATTCTACCTTGCATTAGTATGTATGACAAGGAGCTTGTGACAAAAATTGTGGATCCATCTCTGGTTGTTGATGAGGATTTCTTAGAGGAAGTGTGGGCTATAGCCATTGTTGCCAGATCATGCCTAAATCCCAAACCTTCAAGAAGACCCTCAATGAGACATGTTCTCAAAGCATTGGAAAACCCTTTAAAAGTTGTAAGGGAAGAAAATTTCAGTTCTGCAAGGCTTAAAGCAACATCTTCTAGAGGCTCTTGGAATGCTACTTTATTTGGTAGTTGGCGTCAGAGTTCATCTGATGTAACAGTAATTCCAGCAGCCTCTGGTACAAAATTAGAAGGAACAAGTAGTTTAAAGCTTTCAGGAACTACAGGGTCACAGTCACAGGGTAGCTTCCACAATGGTGGGGCTGATATTTCATCATCTCGGAGGCGTCATTCAAATGATATATTCCCAGAGCCATCTGGTTTACATGATGTAGTAGGAATAGAGGCTTGAGTCTTATTGGTTTGGGAGGGGATTTATTGAGTAATTGGAATTCCAAAGTGCTCATTGTACATTTCAAAGTGTCATTTAATGTGTCAGATTTCTTCATTTAGATCAGATTTGTTATTATTCTGGGAAAAAAAAGGGACAGCATCAAAATTTGAGAGGATGAAAAGAAAAGTTTATACTGATTCTTTCGGCCCTGATGAGTCTGTTTGTTGGATTTGCAAACTTTGTTCAATCTTGTTGGTATGCACAGCTTTTTTGTATGCAAATTTTAATCTAAGAACAAACGTAAAAAATACGTAAATTAAGTAGTTTGGATTTGTTTAAACTGTTCAACTTAAATGAATATCGTTGGGGGTAGATTATCTATGATGTTATCGATTTTCAATAGGTGCTAAACGCCTGGGCACTGGCCAAATTATGTATGCTAATAATGAAATAACATACAAATGTTTAAAAACTATGAAAAATAAAAAAAAAGGTCCCACCGAGATTTGAACTCGGGTTACTGGATTCAGAGTCCAATGTCCTGACCACTAGACCATGGGACCTCGTTGGAAAGGTATTGTATTATCCCTTTTTAATTCTATATCTTCTCTCCTTTTTTGGGCCAGGCCTGGGTTGTTTATATCCATCTTTTTTACAAAATAATCAGTATTTTTGTAGTATTTATAATTTATAGAAATAACATTCCTTTTTATATTACATTGATTAAGTGGTGGCTGGGTGATTGACCAAGAAACAAGTGGTGACTGGCTGGGCGTCCATGCATGTTTGATCAACCCATCTCATTCATTCATAGATAGGCACGGTTGGTTTTATTTTGAGACTATATTTTAAAGATGATTCCTCAATTTTTTTTTTTGTTTTTAAAATTATTGTTTAATAATTTAAATATAAATAGAAAGAATAAATCTGTAACTACACATTATAAACGACCAATAGTGATCATCAATATAAATATAAAAAAAGGGAAAATATGTTTTCCTTCCCTATAGTTTCGGTTAATTTTATTCTTTGTTTTTATACTTTAAATCCTTTGTTTTTTGTCTATGAACTTTTTAAATTCCTAATCCATGGTTACTGACCGTTAGTGAGATTTATTAACTTGATGAGTTGGTTAACAGAAGTTACATGTCAGCCTCAACAGTGAATCCCAAATAACTAACTCATCTATAATTAACATTTTTTTATTAATTTTTAATTATTAAAATAACCCTAATTACTAAATTAGGGTTTTCACCTTAGTAATTTTATCCGATAAAAAACTAATTTAGTTATTAGATTGTTTTAATATTTAAAAAATTAATAAAAAAGATTAATTAGATGAGTCAATTATTTGTGGTCACTATTGAGGTTGACATGTAACTTCTGTTAACCAGCTCATCATGTTAATAGATCTCACTAACGGCCCTAGACCACATATTGAGAGTTTAGAAAGTTCAGGGACAAAAAATAAAAGATTTAAAGTATAGAAACAATACCAAAGTTGATCGAAACTATATGGACGAAAGTGGATGAGGGAGAGGGAGAGGAAGGGGGAGGGTGAAAGTGAAGGTGATGGAGACTAGGAAGGGGAAGAGGGATGAGCCGGGTGAGAGGGAGACAAGGAAGGGGTGAGAGTGAGGGTAGTTAGGGAAATAAATAAATATATATAAAAAAAGGGGGTGAGAAAAGAAAAGAAAAGAAAAGAGGGGGAGAGGGTGGGAAAAGACATCCCGATAGGCCTTCTTTGTTAGTTCTAGATAGATGAATATTGTGTCAGAGATATGTTGTATTTGACTCTTTGGGCCGCTTCTTTTTGCATTGCAACTTGGAGAAAAAAACTTTAAAAATAGGGAAAACATTTTCCAAGGCTAAAGAGATCAGACCCAAAATAAACAGCAAAAGAGATTGTAATTGATGTAAATACCTATATAAATAGATAATGCAGTTTGACAAAAAAAAATAAAAATAGCTAATGCAGTTTTTGGGCTTATGGTAATGTTATCAGAGTAAGGTGTTTACAAGTATGTGACATTTTTATTTTTGTTTTTTAAATAAATAATAATGTAAAAAAACAAAACAATTAATGTAAAAATTAACCACCAAGCGCGTTAATGAGTTGGTCCAGTGATCTCGGGTTTTAATATCAAATTGATTTATTTTAAAACTTAAATACTGGAATTATTAATTCAAAATGAAAGAATAGAAAATTAAATAACGGTAATTTAATAATTATATAATACATTTTTAGAATTATTATAGACTAATTTAAAATTTAATATATTACTTAATTATTCCATTAATATTAGACTATATTATTAAGGTACATTATACTACAATTTCTTAAAAAAATATTATATTAGAAGAGTATTTACTTTATTTTTTCTTTAATATTCAATATTATTTATATTTATTTATTAAACAATCAAGTATAGTCAATTTTATATGTTTATATATATTCCAATTATCAATAAAATATATGTGCCTCCATGATATATAACATGTGCGCATTCATGTTTATTTTGAGTAAATTTTTTCACACAATTTAGCATTTTTGTTATATCTAATTGTATATTCGGCAGCACTCATCCTCTAATTTGAAAATTTTTGAAAATAGTATGATTGAAGTGAGATTTCAATTTATATGAAAACATTCAATAACCAACAGCAGGGAGGCAGCTAGCAGCTAGCAGCAGCCTGTATATTTCACGCACCTGGAGTTGCCCATTAATATGTGTATTCATTTGTAGCCGCGTCCAACAACTCTCGATCTATGTGTATATATTCAATTGTCAATAACCCTGTAAAATTTTTATCCGTGTGGAAATAAATAACCTTTCTCTGATCTAAACTTATTATCTTTTTCATTAAAACTGATTCAAATGCAACAAACCTATATTTTTTAGATGTTAATAAGTTTTAGTAAGCAAACTATATTCCCATCCTAATCTTACATTTACCAAATCCAGGATCCACAATTCAGTTGTATTTCTAGGCCATTGGATGTTACTATAACTCCCATACTGGAACTGGAGGGTGGAAGTAACTAGGTTGGTTGTTGGTGAAGGAAACTAGTAATTGCCAAGCAACATGAGCAAGTAAATACTAGAAGAATATAGCATGTCCTAACAAATCGTTTGGTGGTGAGTTACGTTAGATAATCACGTTTACTTGGAATTCCCGGTCCAGTCAATTTGACACACACATATATAGGGCCAAGTGCGATCCTTTCACCAAATCACAATGGATGATTATGTTCCAACTTCCAGGATAGTACCTTCATTTTCATTGGCTATGGCTCTTCCAATTCAAAGCTTGATGTAGCTCGTTGACACTTGTACTCCAAGTTCAATCCTTAGCTTTTTACGATCAATTGATTTTTAATTAATTAATTATTATTGTGCATAGAAATTAGAAAACCAGCTATAGTACTCTTATTCCTAGAATGTCCATATTTTGTGTTACTCTTTGGTACATACATACTACTAGTATTAGTGCGTGGTTGTTTTAGACTGTGACAGGAAAAAACCATAATTTTGTAGAATTGATTTTAAATCACTTCCGTCCAACATATTTTATAAAGCGTGCATCATTTATCTTAATCATTTATTTCTAAAATGAATTATATCCAACTGTAAATCAAACCAAACTTACCTTTACATTATTCTGCACTGCAAAAGTCATAAATAAGAAACTCTAATAATTGTGGGTTTCTTTATAATAGATGATAATAACATTAACTTGATATGGGGATAGAGAAAATAAGGGATTAATCACTCTAATTAATTGGTAATTACTCTGCAGTCCCCACCGTCACGTCATGCACCCTTGCGCCTCCCTGTACAGTAACAGTACAGTACTGGTTGAGTGAGACTGTGAGAGTGGCATTTATGTAAATATGGTCCCATCCAAGCCCAAAGAACACCAACTGAAATCCTCACTTTGTTTCTTTCCGTTGATGAAAGTCGAAGTTGAAACCTCACTTTTCTCAATATTCTCTCTTCCCTTCTTTTCTTTTCTTTTTCTTCTTTATTTCTTTTCAATGCTCAAGCAACCATTGCATTAGAATTTTCTCCGCAACCAAACGCTCTCACACATCTTCACTTCATTAGGAGAAAATTCTCAGCCAGCAATGGCAGCGTCCGGCGTCTCCTCCGGCGGTGCTCTGCCGGAGCTAACTAAACGAACTCCCATTCTAGGCCTCAAACTCTACGTCTTAATCCTCATTTTCCTCATGATCGTGCTGGCAATCGCGCTCATCATCTTCCTCTGCATTCGCCGGAGTCGAAGCTCCAAGAAGCGGAAAATGCGAGTGAAGCACAGCTCCGGCACAATCCCACTCGTGTCCAAGGAGATCGTGGAGGTGCTCAAAATCGAACACGTAGACGATGATGATCCGAAGAAACAGGAGGAATTGGATATTGAAGAGAGTGTGTCGGTGGAGTCTCCATCACCGAACATAGGGTGGGGACGCTGGTATAGCATGAAGGAACTGGAGATTGCAACAGATGGATTTGCAGAAGGGAACGTGATCGGAGAAGGAGGGTATGGGATTGTGTACAGAGGAATTCTGCAAGACGGTTCTGTCGTAGCAGTGAAGAATCTTCTCAACAACAAGTACGTGAACATGAACTACTTCATTTTTACACTTTCATTTCTCATTCTATTATTCTAACTACCCTGTTTCTTCTGCTCTACGTCTTAATATTTTCCTGTCTTTGCTCTGCAATTTCTTTGTATGCAAACTCTAATTTATCTATGTGTGAGTAAAATACAAGGAAAATTCTCAAATTATGGAATAAATAAGACTGTAAATCTGAAAGTTCTTAAATCTTAACTGTTATCACTTATCATCAATACATGAAAATAGAAAATGACGAAATGTGCTTCTTTGTGTTCTGTTCATCAATATTGTTAGTTGTTAATATTTGTTTCGAGGAGTATTAAGATTAAGAATAGTAAATGATATTACGTCGTTCTTCTTCTTCTTCTTCTTTACTTTTTTTTTTGACTGGCCTGGACTAATGTTACCTTTTCTCTTTATCTGCTTTTACTTTTTGTTTATTTATTATATCATTCATGATTTCTTCATCCAAACTTTTACTTTACGAGGCAGATTAATATTATCTTAATCTGGAGAAAACTTTAGTCTAATCAAACTAACAACATTGTTACATGTGTTTCCGTTTTCCTAACTTCTCGGCAGTGACTGTGAACAAGGTAGGCCAGCCAGGGAACCACTGATAATATTAATTAATAATTAGCTTCACATTACCCGTAACATAAATAGCAAAATACAAAGGCTGGCAGTGATAAGAAAGGAGTATAAAAATTCGAACAATTGAGCTTAACTTGAAAATTGAATATGTCTTTGGCTTATAAATTAAGAAGTATTGTAAGAACTCCATACTAAGAAGAAAATGTGCTGCAAAACTTTGTTTTACCACCACAATTTTGCTCTGCAATTCTGTGTCTAGTTTATCTTTCCTGAAATAATGCAACATCTTTAATATATTTTTTCTTCTCCATACTCCTGCTATGGCGGACTGAAAATTCATGTGTGCTATTGTGTTGTAACTAAGGGGTCAAGCAGAGAAAGAGTTTAAGGTGGAGGTTGAAGCCATTGGAAAAGTGAGGCATAAGAATTTGGTGGGGTTAGTTGGATATTGTGCAGAAGGTGCTCGAAGGTAAATACTCTGTTTATATTGCAGTAATTCTTTTGATTTAAAGGTCTTTCAAATGAAGTAAATTCCTCTATATTTTTGTCTAAGCCGCTTTTGCTGACAATTCAGGATGCTTGTTTATGAATATGTTGACAATGGAAATTTGGAGCAGTGGTTGCATGGTGATGTAGGGCCTGTTAGCCCCTTGACATGGGATATACGAATGAAGATTGCCGTTGGGACTGCAAAAGGGTGTGTTTGTTGAGTTTCCTATCTCATTTTATTGAATGTATATCTTAAAGTATCACCCAAGTTACCTTAAGATGTGTGTATTATAATGCTTGCCAACAGAGATATTGACTATTTTTTATAATAACCAGAACTAGTATTTCGATGATGATTACTATTATCATGGTCCACTTTTATGAAATGTATATGGGTACAAGTGACCTTTGGACCCTGTAAGAGGAAATCAAAAAATAGAAAGTTTTTTTTATTGAAAAGTATGACATTTAATGTATATATAACATTAAATACTACATTTTTCAATCAATATTTTCCCGTCACGTTTTGATTCCTTAACTAGTGTAACACTCATTATCATTGACCAATTTATATTGCCTTAAATATTCTTTCATGGTGTATGGAGATAACATTTCTACATTATGAAACAGGCTAGCCTACTTGCACGAAGGCTTAGAACCCAAAGTTGTCCACCGAGATGTAAAATCCAGTAACATTCTTTTGGACAAAAAGTGGAATGCCAAAGTATCAGACTTTGGACTGGCCAAGCTCTTAGGATCTGGGAAAAGCTATGTGACAACGCGTGTAATGGGGACATTTGGGTTAGTTCTTTCTCAAGCTTCGGAGTTATTTTTTAGTTCTCTCTTATACGGAGGTGAATGATATTAATCTATATCATTTCTTACCACGACTTTTTTGCAGATATGTTTCACCTGAGTATGCAAGCACGGGTATGCTTAATGAGGGCAGTGATGTCTATAGTTTTGGGATTCTACTTATGGAGCTAATTACAGGCAGAAGTCCCATTGATTATTCGAGACCACCAGGAGAGGTGATTCCAGGATTGCTCCAGGTTTTCTTTACTGTATTCCATGAAACTCCAATGAGTCTTATGTCTGTTTTTATTTGATGTGCTTCAGATGAACTTGGTTGATTGGTTTAAGGGAATGGTAGCAAGTCGCCGTGGTGATGAGCTAGTTGATCCTTTAATTGAGATTCAGCCCTCTCCAAGATCTTTGAAGCGAGCTTTACTGGTTTGTCTGCGCTGTATAGATTTGGATGCCAGTAAGCGACCAAAGATGGGTCAGATTGTCCATATGCTTGAAGCGGATGATTTTCCCTTTCGTTCTGTAAGACATTAAGCCCTAGGCTTCAGTCTCTCCATCTTATAAGACAGAACATGTATGTTATGCAAAGTTAAGCAGTTTTAAACTAACTGCCACATCCTAATTTAACTTACTGAATGAATGCCATAATTGATGCTGACTCCCTAGCCCACAGAAAGTATAGAAGGAAAAAATAACTTCACGTTTGTTCCCCTGAACTACATGTTTGTGCTCTATAGATAAAGTATGTACCTTGTTCAACAAGTACACCAGTTACCGTGTCAATAATTGAGGTGCTTTATCATTAATGCTATAAAAAATTTAAAATATTATCTGCACCATATATATGATAGGATGCCTTGTTTAGTAGTAAAGTAGAGCATAACATCACTTCAACTTCCTTAAATGACTTGCTTTCCCTATTGATAGGAACTTCGAACTAGAGAGAAAGATCCTGTTCCCTCTCAAGCAGCTGTTTCCAGTAAGGTTACATATCCAACAAGGCATGTGGAGCCCGTATATAAATCGAGCTGGAGATGATTGGTTGTTGTACTGCTCATGGCAGCCCTGGATAACAAATTATTTGTTCTAATAATTTTCAATTTGCTGTGGAAAAGTCAGAAGCCATTGTGCATATATCTTATATAGTGTAGTTAGTAGTTACTTTTCTTTAGGTCTTCAGTCTTAACATATTTTGTTGTATTGCATTATCCTGTGAAGAAATGAGAGCCTTGTAAATATGTATCTCCCACGATATATCAGTTTCATCAGTCTGGATGAGATAATATTTCTGCAATGAGATAATATTTATTCAGGGAATTTCTTGTTTGTACTTCATATTTGGTTAGGATGGTCGGGGGGTCTCGGCTTTCCTGTTCGTTGCTGATAATTTATTTAGGGAATTCCCTCAACCATGTTGACAGAACATGGGAAATATGGACCATCATAGTATCATACATGCCTTTGCCATGCCCCAGGAAGAATAAAAAGGTTGTTTCTTACAGCCTAGAAGAATGTGAGTAGTACATTTGTGATATATATTTTTTTAATATATTCTTTAATGTTGGGTAACTTTATATTGGTCTCACTAACCAAATGATGGGTATAAACTATTCAGTGATATGTATGTAGTAATTTAGTGTGACAAAAAGTGTGTTGTTTACTTTTCTTTGTACTAATTGAGATGAGATATGGAACAGTGGAATTGAGCTATTGCTCGCAATTTCAATTTCAAACCACGTCCACTCAGCTGCTTTTATTAGATCCAAGTATCCTTGTAACTGGCATGACCCTGACATGTTTTTCCTTTGAACCAAGGCGGTCACACTATCCCGTGAAATTTAAAAGTTACAGAATTTGTTCCCCTTAGGCATGGCTCGGTTGAGAAAGTTGGAGAAATGCAATATGCATTTAAAGTTTTAATTCCTCCAAGATCTCATACCAAAAATTTTCAACGGCTGCAAGTCTGCAACCACCAAATACAAATTCTCTCTGTTTGATGTCTAGTTACGAGACAGAAGTCCACAATAGGAAGATAAAGAGCATTTAAAATTTGTTTTCTGTTACTGAAACAAAAAACTGAAAAACATGTTTGATAAGAAGTTTTTAAAAACAGTTTAAAAAAGTGGGTACCGTCTACGGTGGATTAACAAATTAGTACACCACCGGTGATACACACATTAAATACCGTTAGATATATTCATATAATAATGGATGACTGAGATGTGTGACTGGTTACCTGGATGCATTTTGTGAGTGCACCACCGGTGAAATACACATTTAGGATCCCAAAGTTATTTTTATTTTCCCTTTAGTCCTCTCGGATGTAAGAAATTGCAGAGTTATTTTACAGTGAAGATAAAGCAATGGGTTTACAGCGTCACGGTGGTGGTGAAGATTTGTTGTGGTGGGAGAAGGGTGGAGCTGATTTATGCGACAAGGAACATTTTCGTTAAAATTTATTTGGATCTGGGCAAGAGTGAAATCTATTTGATTTTTTTTATTTGCACCGCAAACTAATTTGCAAGTTCTTTGCTTTTTGTTGAAATCCCTTAGCCTTGCACCCATTTTCCACGAACCAGAATGTTCATTTCACAAGACGGAGGTCCCATCCCACCACTTACTATTCATCCCATCCCTCGACGGAGAATGCTAACTCAAGAGCAAGCTCACCAACATGCAATGTTGCAGGAAAGTACTAGACAAAATGCAAGGCCCCTTGCTAGACAAAATGCAAGGACCCTTGAGCTTTCCATTGATGGAGTATTCTTCTGTTCACGAGCAAGTGCAAGATTCCTATTGAACAGACTAGATCTAGGGTGACTTGGGGTAAATGATGAGAGTGATAGCTCTCTGCAATTTTTTAAAATATATTAACTCATTATTGTATTTATATTTTAAAATCATTTCGGTAAATTTTCCTGCTTATTGTAGGTCAATTTTTATGAACCACCGGTGAGTCACATTTCAGATAACTCACTGTAGCATCCACCTAAAAAGTGGGTGGCTGCTAGGGTGAGTTTTAAATTTTGTGCACCACTGATGGTGCATTAGTGGTTACCTGTAGTAGAGGGTTGTTAACCAATTTTTTAGTTAAAAAATAAAAAAAATGTCATAAAATTCTTAAATTTGCATTTCAGAGACCAACTTTACTTTCACTTATTGACAGCCTTCATTTCACTTCCTTCTTCCAGAGGACCTTCATTTTCACTCCATGAAAAGCTTCAATTTCACTCCTTGATTATCTTCCATTTCACTCCAGTAGCAGCTTGGCTTTCACTTCGAAGAACAAGGTCTATTACCGTTGTTTCAAAACTGGAAAAGGGTCTGCGGTCGTGTTAGGTTCGCGGTGAGAGATGCACAGAAAGTGAAGGTGGGTTGATTCGAAGCCGAGTCGGATATATGTATTAGGTTTGAAGCAGTTCAGATTCGAAGAACTAGCATTATTTTTCCAAGTTCTGGCTGAAATGGAAATGCGTGTTAGGACGGTCGTATATGAGAGGAGGTTGATTGGAGTTTAGATCTCGGTCTTGAAAAATCTTCTCACCGATTGACAAAGTTTGAGAGAGAGTGAGAGCAAGAGAGGGAAAGATGGGGGCAATTTAGAAGTGTTAAATGAAGATATTTTTTGAAACACGTATACAGCAAAAACGACATTCAGATACTTGGCGGACTGAAAGACCAAAAAAAACGTGCATGCGCCTTTTAATAACATAATTGTAAAAAATAATTAAAAAGAGGGTATTTATTATTTTGAATTTAATTAAAACAAAATGCGAATGTGGATTGTAGGTGGATCTAGCAAAATGCGCATGCGCATTTTAAAATTTATTAACCTGCTACTAATGCGCATCCGCAGTTTTGTAGAGCGCATGCATTTTTGTTAGTATGTATAGACTCAACAAATTGCGCATGCGCATTTTATGGTTGGTAAGTTGTCAACAAAATGCGCATGTGCATTTGACACTAGTGTAAATATATTCTTAAACATGAATTTTCTGCAAAGTTAGTGTGTGAGTTTGGTCATGGTGATCAAAAGAAATGTTTGGGGTGGTAAGAGGAATCTATTAATCAATTTTGGTGTTTATGGTGAATTAATTTCAAATAAATAGTTGATAATTAAGGAAAAATAGTTATATTCGCCGTAAAATTGTGGAAAATTTTATGTTAAGCACCTTATGCTTGGTAAATCAGCGTGGTGTGTTTTAGTAGGGTTTCGGCGTAGGTGGGCTAATGAGTTGCATGATGGAGTGGGTAAGAGGATAGAAGCTTAAACCCTAAGTGCCTATTTGGGGTTAATGGAAGTGCATGCAAAGTTGGTGTGTGAATTTGGTCATGGTGATCAAAAGGGATGTTTGGGGTGGTAAGAGGAACCCTAGAATCAATTTTGGTGCTTTTTTAAAATAAAACGTAATTATGGTGAATTAATTTCAAATAAATAGTTGTTAATTAAGAAAAAATAGTTATATTTGCCGTAAAATTGTGGAAAATTTACGTTAAGCACCTTATGCATGGAATGGCTGCAACAGAATGTGTTTTTAGAGGATTGCAATTTCCATTTTTTGCACAAGGAATCACTAAATGGGCTAATATTACCTTTTTTTTGCCAGTTTCTAACTTAAGACTTTGTGATAGCGTGTTTAATTTGTAAGACTGCCCAGTTCTTTAAGGTGCTACTTCTATTAACATTTCTATAACTGCAAATGGAAATCTTGCTTGTCGTTCGTCCATTTTTTTCCACCTTATATACAGTTGAGTTCTGCAACGGGTTTTTGCATAAAGGACTAAATCTTAAATATATGAAAAAAGCTTCATTACTTCATCAAGGATTGACCAGAAATAAAACAAACTTACTACTAAAATAAGACTATAGGTTACCAGTTAGAAATCAGAACCGTCCAATAAAAATTCCAACAATCTAACGGTCAATATCAACTATACCACTAGTGATACACTAAAATATAGACTTACCCTAGACGACACATAAAAAGTGTGACTTTTTTAGTTTTCAAAAACTTAAATCCTAAAACTACTTTGAGATGTTTTGGAAAACTGTTTTTTAGATTGTCCTTATTATAAGAACCTTTTCAGATTGTCCCTTGCATTATTATTTTTTGACAAAAATACTCCATTATTGGAGATATGTGAGTAATTAATGAATAGAGAGAGAATGACACAATGAAACAATTAAATGGAAAGAGAAAGATATTGTGTCTCAATAAATTCAACGGTAATTATGTAAAGATGATACAAATTCATGAAAAAATTATTGTGATTAACTAAATCAACCAATTTTCTTAATTCTAGTAAAGTGGTTAAAATGTTCTTATATTAAAAGGACCAGAGGTAGTAATATATTTCAAAACTCTTGTTTTAGATATCCAAAAAGAATTAATTATTTTTTCCAACTATACCCTTATTTAATAATTACTTCAACTAACAACTACTCTTAACTATTACATTTAGTCCCTCTTACTTTTTTTTGTTAAAGAGAGGGGAAAAACCCCAACAAACTAAACAACAACTCTTATGGGATATGCCACCCCAGTTACATCAGCCCTAAGTAAATCTAAAATGCCTCTAGGAGGATTTTCAAGAATATGGGTTCCATGGGGATAATTGTAAGCTGAATTAGCCAACCAGTCAGCAACAATGTTGGCTTCCCTATAAGTGTGGGTTATAATCACATGCCAATGGTCTTCCATGAGATTAAAAATAGCCGATAACAGAGCTTTACAAGGGTGAGTAGGGGGAAGCCATCTTGAAGGAGCTTGACTGCTATAAAGGAGTCGGTCTCAATCCAAATTTTTTGGAATCCTTTCTCCTTGGCAATTTGGAGGGCAGTAAGGATACCCCATAGCTCTGTCATATTTATGGTTGCATTCCCCACATTTCGGACAAAACCAAGCTTCCAGCATCCCGTAGCATCTCTGAACACTCCACCACAAGCGGCCCGAGCAGGATAAAACTTTAAGGACCCATCAACATTGCATTTCATACAGTCTGAAGGGGAAATTTCCAGTTGATTAACTGAGTAGCCTTCCTGGAATGGACAGAAGGCATAAGAGGAGGAATGTTGATTGTTGTTATCAATTCCCTTGTCTTGAAGTTTATTTTGTGAATAACCTCCAAGTCAGAATGTATTTTGTTACTAAAAACAAAATATTTTCTAGTACTCCACAAAATAGATATTGTAACAGTAAACTTGAAGCTCCAATTGTTCTCCTGAGTATCAGCTGCCAAATTACGACAAATCCAGTTGAAAAGGTCATGACTATAAAAATCCTTGTCCACTGAGTCCACTTTAAGAAGGGACCAGATTTTTTTGGCTCTAGTGCACTCTCTTAGAGCATGAAAGGTTGTCTCAGGGTGAGAACTGTAGATAGGCATTTATCATTGTTTGTCATCTGTTTAGCTTTCCTCAAAGCATTTGTTTTTAGCCCCCTTAAGAATTAGCCAAAGGAAACATTTAAGTTTATACCGGCCCCTCCAATTCCAGATTGTCTTCCAAACTCTATGAGAAGGACCAAAGGGGTTGTCTTCTACTAGGTGATAAGCAGATTTAGTAGAGAATTGGCCATTATTAGTTAATCCCCATGAGATACTGTCTGGGCCAAGTTGGTCATTTGGGGGGAGGGTCCCCTTTATATCATTCACAATCCAATCTAGAAGTAAATGGCCAAAAACATTAAAATTCCAATTTCCTGAGTTGTCAACCATATCTCTAACAGTGGCATAGAAAATATTTATAGGTATATATGCTAGACTGAAATCTTTCAAGACAATTCCTGATCTAAGCCAAGAATCTGTCCAGAAATTAGTTGATTTACCATCCCCCAAATTCCATCTCCAAGCCTGCTGAACATAGTTCCAGGTTGCAACAATTCCTTTCCAAACAGAAGAGTTGTTTGTTCTATGGCTTCTTTTAGGAATGAGATCTTCACCCACCTTGTACTTGCTTTTTATAACTTGCACCCATAAAGCCTCTGGTTTTGTGATTAGACTCCAACCAATCTTCATAAACATAGCCCTGTTGAAAGCTTCAATATTTCTGATCCCCAAACCTCCAGTCACCTTCGACCCACAAAACTTCTCCTACCATATAGAATGTGATAAATCCACTCTAGTAGTAGATTTATAGGTTTATTTTAGGTAATTTTTAGTTTTTTAGTTTGATAATTTTGTAAAATTGTAGTTAAAATTGTACATAATTGAGTTTGTTTGTATTTTAGATGGTTTTAGTAAATATTAGTCATTTTTCTTTAATTTTTCATTGTTTTGTTGTTTTTAGGAATTTTCTGGAAAATGAGAAAGAAAGAAGTAAAGAGAAGCATTTTTTGAAGTGTGAGAAAGAGTCAAACAGTGAAATTTTGAGAGAGGGAGGTGCAAATTGAGCAATTCACATTCTGTCATGTTCGTGTGGGAACAAGCTATTTTCGTGTGAGGACACGATAACTCCAGAGGCTACAGAAATTGGATTTTACTCTCTGCCATGTTCGTGTGGGAACATGACAAGGCTTGTGTGGGGACACGATTGCTGCAGAAACATTATAAATAAATCTGTTTAGATTTTTAGCGGGAGTCTTTTCATTTTTTCAGATGTCTCATTTCTTCAACTCGAATTTTCTCTCTTTCTCCTGAAGATCAAAACCAAGTGGAAGCTAGGGTTCTTGATTCAATGGAGTTTCTCATTGAGTTTGCAATTCTCTTCTCCTTTATCTTCTCTTTTGTAATGGATCGCTAAATTTCTTAGGTTACGAATTGGGGAATTTTGATTCAAACTCCATGTAATTTCGTTTCTTGAATTCAATTCAGATTGTTATGATGCAATTACATTGTTTACTTCCAATCTTAATGCTTCATTGACTTGATCAACCAATGTATGATTTGAGAGTGATTCTCACAATTGAAAAATTGGAGAAAACTTGGATCTGAAGTAAACAACATGAGTAATTAATTGCCTAGGAATAAGAATTGATTATTGTGTGATCTTTATCAATTCTCGCTATTAATGCATGTCACAATTGAATTCACCTAAGGAATTAAGGTTCTTAATTGTAGATATAGGGTTAATTCACCAACGAATTATGATTTAACTATCTAGGTGAATTGGATCATGAATTAAATCATAGCAATTGAGTTGAATAATCTGCTACATGGAGTGAGAATTAAAAGGAACCAAGTCCTAACCATCCGTTCATTTTGTTCTTCATCAATATTGTGTTATTGTTTTATTCTTTACATCAATTCAATTTTGCTGGTTTAGTTTTCTGCACTAGTTTTTAGGTTACCAAATACAATTGAATTTTCTTTGTTCAACCAGATAAATCTTCTGTTAATTGGTACTTGATTCATCAATCTCTGTGGGACGATACTCTACTTTCATTATATTACTTGTTATGATTCGGTACACTTGCCGATTGACCGTAAGAATGGATTTTTCTGGTGCCTTGGCTAGCACCCCAAACAAAACCCCTCGCCATCTTTTCCAGTTGGGTTAGTGGCAGTTAAATGAAATGAGTGAAAATTAAATAAGAGCATTTTAGTAATGATCTTATATTAAACTAAGACACATTATTTTTTTTAGCCGTATGTATAACCTTAAATAACAAGAATTTTGGAACGGAGGTAGTGGTGTGTTTGGAAATGAGTTGAATTGAGATAAAGTTAAATAAAAAAACATCTCATGTATTTTAACTCAAATGTACATTCAGAGAGCTGAAATATATGTCCTTTTGGTATCCTAAGAGGCTAAGACAGAAAAACTCCACATAACTTAAAATTGACTCAATAATATTCTTGTTATTACAAACTCGGCCTTTCGTGTGTTTGGAAAAGTGTTTTATTAAAGGACATATAGAATTGTGGATACATGTTGGTTGTAGACTTAAGTGTTGATACTCTTACCCTTTGTTTGTTTTGGGGATCCAAAGTAGGGAGGATGAAAAGCACATATACCAAAATCCTTTCCCTTGTTTGGTTAAGGAAAAAAAGTGGGAGAATGGAAAAATTTTATTGAATTCAATATAATTTTCTTTACTTCCACTTTCTCTCCTCTCAATATTTCTTTCATTTTCCATCATTTCAAACAATCTAAAAAATTATTCCACTTTTCTCTCACCTTCTTTCTTTTTTTTTTTCTTTCCTTTCCCTTTCCTTCCTTCTGCTGTCCATCCCATCCAAACAAACCATTCTGCTGTCCATCCCATCCAAACAAACCATTAATGAATTCTCAAACTCTCTTAATAATTACTTCCTCGGTCTATATTCATAAGTCACTTTAACTAAATCACATAAATTAAGTGTACAATTGATTTTAAATTGGATAAAATTGATTTGAGTAAAATTAGGCAAAATTGATTTTAATTAAATGAGATAAAGGTAAAATATTTTTAGAGATAAATTGTAGTTGGTATAAATAATTTAATACTTCCTAAATATTATAAAGTGACTTGTATTAAAAGACATGAAAAACTTAGAACGTGACTTATAAACTGGGATAAAGAGAGTGTATTAATTTTTTTTTATGTTACTATCATTTTTATTTATTTAATTAAAGAATAATATATTACTTTACATATTATTATTTAATATTCATTATTTCAAATAATTAGAGTTAAAAATTTACCCGTCCATAATTTTAATTTTTTAAAAATTAAATTAATAACTGAAAATGAATTATCGTAATATTAGAATAAATATTTAATGAAAATGATTTTACTTTAATTATTGAAAATCGATTTTTGCCGTGTTCCGTTTGGTTTACAGTTGGGAAGAATTGATTTTGATAAATTTATAAAATCAATGGCAGAAAATGAATGATGCGCGATTTACTTGGACGGAAGTGATTTAAAATCAATTCTAACGGAATCGATTCTCATTATTCCTAACTACTAACCAAACGGGCACTCATTTCCAAACGGTCTGTAAATTTATTAGGGGAATCATGGCATGCACGTATGTTGTCAATCGCATATCCTCCCTACCCACTCCAAGTGGCAAGTAGAACAGAACAGATGAGGCAAGAATGGCAGAAAAAATAATACGTGGATAAATAAATCCGAAAGAAAAGAAAAATACCAACGTAGGCAACTGCGCGCCAAAAGATATTGCTTTGCTTATCGCCATTTCCTCTAATCTCTAATCTCTTCGCCTTTCGGCGTCCCTTCTTTTTTCAAAAACTCAAAAGCAAAAAAAAAAAAAAAAAAGGAAAAGGATACTTTCCATCTCATCTGGCACCAGATCTATTTGATTTCATCGCATTATTCACAATTTCACTTCTGAGCAGAGATAGAGAGAGAGAGAGAGGGTCTGAGTTATGCAGGAGAAGCTGATACAGAGGTTGGAATCGGCGGTGGCGCGTTTGGAGGCGCTATCCACCACCGGATTCCATGGAGGTGCTGGTGCTGACGTGGCTGATGCCACTGTTGATCCCTCCATTGTTGCCTTCGATGATCTGATGAAGGAGTATTTGGCTAGGGTTTCCTCCGCATCCGAGAAGATTGGAGGACAGGTCTTGGATGTCACAAAGATTGTGCAAGAAGCTTTTGCTGTTCAGAAACAGCTTTTGATTAAGGTTAAGCAAACTCAGGTCAGCACTTTCTCGCCTCTTTTTTCTTTTATTGTTTCCCTGCCTTAAATGCATCCCTTATTTTGTTAGTGCATGCCTTTTCCCTGATCTGAATCAGTTGAATTTGGTGTGGAATTAACAGATTTAAATTCATGGTGCGTCATTTCGTCTAAGTGAAAAATTATTGCATTGTTATTGATGATATTATAGAACATGCTAGGTACTTTGACGCTTAATAGAGTCTGGATTGTTTTTTAGTAGCTAGTGAACTGAATGCAATAACAAGCAATTTTATATATGGGTTTCAAATCTCTGATTGCTCGTTTCTTATCGGGAATGTGATCCATGGATTGTGCGAATTCGCTGCATTTTTTAGCGGTTATTCATGCGGGACAAATGAGTGACATTTCATGCTTTTGCGGGTGTTTTAGTACCTTAATTGTGGGAGTTTAATAGAGAATAGGTGCCCAGGTGATCGTAAGAAGAGCAAAAGAAATAGTCGTGTTAGTTTTTGAAAGAAATCAAATTAGAGTAGTTTTACAAACAGTTTCTTCTTTTATGTTTTTGTAATTTTGCTGGGTAATTTGTGTGTTAATGGATGAACAATGATGTCAACTCGGATTCCTGTACTATTAGAGGAAAGTTCATCACTAAAAGAGACTCAAGTTAGTTAGTAGAAGGGAAAGAACAGATAATTATCCATCTGTGTTGATGTTCTGTGCTGTATATGTCCTGGGGTTTGTGAATGTTGTCTTAATATGCCACATTTTCATTGTACAGAAGCCTGACCTTGCTGGGTTGGCTGAGTTTCTGAAACCATTGAATGAAGTTATCATGAAAGCTACTAAAATGACCGAAGGAAGGAGATCTGATTTTTTTAACCACCTGAAGGCTGCTGCTGACAGTCTCTCAGCTCTAGCATGGATTGCATTTACAGGGAAGGATTGTGGTAAGTAATGAATGATTTTTTTTCTATGATCACATCTTACCGTTCTGTGTCTTATTTTTTTTCTATGTTGTTTCAAGGTATGAGTATGCCCATTGCACATGTCGAAGAAAGTTGGCAAATGTCTGAGTTTTACAGCAACAAGGTATTCTTGATGCATGCCAGAAACTGTTGATTTATGTAGGATAACTTTCATGAACTACTGGTCCTCTCTTTCACATTGAGGAGAAAAGAATGAAGGAGTCCCCTGTGAGTGAAATGGGTTTTTCTTCCTTTGATAATTTTAATAATCAGCACTGATCCTCACTTTGAAAAGAGATACATATTTACTTCAATAGTTTATATCTATCTGCTTCTTTAGTTATATAAGCACAATGGCTGAGAAAGGAAATGATTGATGATCAACAAGCTTTGATTTCCAAAATACTTTTAGTATTTATATGCGTAGACTAAGTTATTGTGGTTTAAATCTTTGATTTCCAAAATACTTTTATGAACATTTTAGGTCCAGAATGGTTTGCGCTGATCTTGCATTAACCTTCTACTTCTAGATTTTTCCCCCCACAAATTCCTATCTCAAACTGACTGCTATTTCATAATTAAAGAATTTTATAACTGCAAATTGCAATAATCAGGTGCTTGTAGAGTATAGAAACAAAGACCCAAATCATGTTGAGTGGGCCAAAGCTCTGAAAGAGTTATATCTGCCTGGTTTGAGAGATTATGTCAAGGGCTTTTATCCTTTAGGTCCTGTGTGGACCCCAACAGGAAACACAATTGCTCCATCAAAAGCTCCTGCACCTGTTGCGCCTGCTGTTCCTCCTCCTCCACCTGCTTCTTTCTTAAGTTCTGAATCATCTCAAGCTTCATCCTCTAAGCCGAAACAGGGGATGTCTGCTGTATTTCAACAAATCAGCACTGGGAATGTCACTTCAGGTGGCTAATTCTCACTCTTACTTTCTTGATTAAATGTTGAGAATTTATGAATTATAAATTTTATCTTCCAGGTTTGAGAAAGGTCACAGATGATATGAAGACAAAAAATCGCACAGATAGAACTGGAATTGTTGGCACAGGTGAAAAAGAAAGTCGTGCAGGTTCACATGCATTTTCTAAAGTCGGACCTCCAAAATTTGAACTTCAAATGGGACGCAAGTAGGTTTAAATGTGTGTGATTTGATGTGTATAAAAGTCAAGCCAGTTTGTCAATATTCTGTCTCCCTAATGAAAATAATATTTTCTGCTGTTGTAGGTGGGTTGTTGAGAATCAAATTGGGAAAAAAGACTTGGTCATTGAAGATTGTGATGCAAAGCAGTCTGTATATGTTTATGGATGCAAAAATTCGGTTTTGCAGATACAAGGTAGTGATAATTATTTCACAAGCTTCTTTCTTTACATGTTTGGTAATTGGTATATTAGATCATGATGTTGCTATCCAACTTATCACTTGATGAAATGGCTATAATTTGCAGGCAAGGTCAATAACATAACCATTGACAAGTGCACAAAGATGGGAGTTGTGTTCAAGGTTAGTGTGGCATATGGGAAGTAGAGATTTTATTGATATTAGTTGTTGGAAGCAATTCATATTGAGGGAACCTTGTCATTTTTCTATGTGCTTAAAATGTAGGATGTTGTTGCAGCTTGTGAGATCGTAAACTGTAATGGGGTTGAGGTGCAGTGTCAGGTATCCATATTTCTCCCTTATCTTTTTCCCTCTATAACAATTTTCAATAATGCTGGTATGTCAGATTGAATATGATGTTATATGCCTACTATTATGATAGCAGTAGTGATCCTACATTCTTAAATCTTAATAGATCAAATACAGAGTTATGGGTTTAATCTTAAATAAAGAATTAGGAATCAAATGTGATTTTAGTTGTAATTATGTTTGCTTTCACTAATAGGGTTCAGCTCCAACAATTTCGGTTGACAACACTTCTGGCTGCCAGCTTTATCTGAGCAAAGATTCTTTAGAAGCATCCATATCTTCAGCCAAGTCAAGTGAGTTCAATGTGTTGGTACCTGGTGCTGAGTCTGATGGTGATTGGGTATGTTTTCGGATTCTGTTTTATTATATTTTTTACTGTGCAAATTTTTGTTTAACGACGGAGCTTGAATTTTGTGGGTACTATCTCAGTAGAATAAAAAATTAATCAAGTCCACTCTTAGGAGTTTGAATGTTTGATCCCTTAACGTTATTTGGTAGTCATGGGTCATGGCTGTAAGTTGAGGAAATGAATGATTCTTTTTTGGAAGCCTTCCTTAATTTCACCGAGGGGAAAGCAATTCAGATGAAACTTCATATGCATGGTGGTGAAACTGAAATGGACTATTGAATTGAATGCCTTGGGTTGCATGGGATTCATTTGCATTGTTATAATAACCTTTACTTAACAACTTGTGCTTTTAGGAGAGTTAGTCCTTGACAAGCATCACTTGCATTTTTCTGTGAATGGGTTAATTCCGTATCATGTAAACATGATCACATATTTGATAGATCCTTTTCTCGGTTGTAGTTGTTCTTTAGCACTAGTCATAAAATCTCTTGCTCCCCGCCAAAAATCTATGCCGTGAGCAATTTTGTTTGCTTACTATGATGCTAACTTGTCATATAGTAGTGCGTGGAATTCATCTATAGTTAGAATCTTTTTAAAATATTGAAAATTTCAAAGGGCTTACCAGCTTAGTCTTCCTAAAACTGTTCACTAGATTCGTCAATCGTTGGAAAGCATAAGTAAACTGTGGAAGTCAACTAACATTATTCCAAATTTTAATTATAACCTCTATTTCAGGTGGAGCATTCTTTGCCACAACAATACATTCATGTGTTCAAGGATGGCCGTTTTGAAACAACTCCAGCTTCCCACTCTGGTGGTTAAGTTGATTGATTTTTTAGAATGCTTATTTATATTTACGTCATCTTATTTATTGGATTGCTGTGGGATTGTGTTCAATTTCTTGTTTGTTTATATATACTTACAATAGTATATATAGGTAGGTGCATCATATATATGATCGGCTGCCTTTGCTTGTGATTTTTCCAATTGTTTATTGAATCATTGGAAACATCCATAAGATTTTTGTATGGCAGTTTGCTCCTGCTTGAACGTGTTTTTCATGTGAGTTGTATTATGCTCCCTTTTTTTTCCAGCTTTCAAAGGATCCATGGAGAATATTTTCCATTGTCTGAATATTCTGTTTCGTTCTCATGTTTGCCATTTTTTTTAGAATACATGAAGTTTGCATATTTTTATTTTTGAGGATACATCAATGATGATTTCGTCTTTCCGATAGTAGATTGATGTATTCCTCAATTTAACACAAATTTCAAATATAAAATACTCCCTTTTTTATGAGTCATTTTTAATAATTTCGCATAGATTAAGAAATTTTGTTAAAATTACATGTTTGATAATATTAAATTTATCAAAATTAGTTTTAACTTTTCAAAAATACTCTTATTGAAAAACATGAGAACTTTATTGGAAAGTGTAGAAATATTGATATAACCACTATTGGAAAAGTGGAAAATTTTATTGCAGTGTATAGTTAAATACTCTTGGTTTATTTTTTCTAACATCCTTGAGAATTTTGTTTTGGTCCATTTTATTAGATCATCTATAAAGTTTTAGAAGCATTTATTAGTTTCTATCATTTTTATCCTTCATAATTAATGAAATTTTGAAGTTTTCAAGAAATAGTTAATGTTGGGAATTGAATAGAATTTAGTTTTAAATAGGGGTAAATTTGGTGGTTAGATAAGATGTTCTAAAATCAATACATTAAAACATATTTTGTTTCTATTTGTGTTTTTTTTATTGGAAGAATTTGTTCCTATATTTATAGAGAGAGAGGAGAGAGAGAGAGAAATTCAATATAACATTGATTATTTTATTTTATCAATTATACCTTTATGTTCACTTAATTGTGAAGGGAATTTTACAAAAATAAATAAGAAAGTAATTAATAAGAAAGATAAAAGATTATTGATGAGTGTAGAATAAATAAATGGTATAATAGAAAATTTTAAGAAAATTTATAACAATTAATTATATTTCTTAATTTATGTGTTTTTTACTTTAAAAGGTTGATAAAAATGAATGGATATGGTATGATTTATTAGAGATTGGTACCTGACTTTTTAAGAGTCATATAGTTTAGTCTCTGAGGAATTGCAAATCCCAAGATAATCCCTAATTACTTGTTCCATCTTTCACCATGGTTCAAATGAATGTTTCCCGTCAAGCGGTTGATGACGTGTCACGTTAAGTGACACTTGTCACATTGTTTGACACCTTGGACCAAAAATGACATCGTTTTATATTAGGGGTAAAATTAAAAACAAAAATACAGTTTGAACAAGGTGGAAGATTTTTACAGTTTGGTGGAGATGAAACTATATTTATTGTATCACCTAATACAAAATGACATCATTTTTGGTTCACGTTGTTAAACAATACAACACGTTATCAATTGGTTAACGATAAACCTCTATTTAAATCATAATGAAAGATAGAGCAAAGAGATAAAGATTATTTTAGGATTTTTTTATTTTTCAAATTACGTGATCCTAAAAAAATTAAAAATTATTTTGAGATTTTTTTTATTTTTTAAATTACGTGATCCTAAAAAAGTCAGACATTAATCTATTAGTTTAGTATTTTTAAATTAATTTATATATAGGAATAATAAAAACTTTTAGAACGTAACTTATAAAAAGATCTAATAAGAAAGTAGTACTAGTACCTTTTTTATTAGTTGCTCATTAAACTTGACAAATAAGTTGGTCCAATAAAAATAACCCATGCCTCTTTAGACATGTTATTGTGTGTCTTTGAATTGTGTACCGTTTCGACCACAAAAAAAAAAAAAAAATCGTGTATCGTATCTTGAGCCATAATTAGGTAAGGGTCCTGCTAACGAGGTATTGGTTAATATCTATATACATAAGGTTTTTATTAGAAATCACGGCATTGATGCATTTGCAACATTCAATGCTACACACTCCAATAAAACATTTCTATTTCTGAATCTTTAACAAGTGCCCTAAGGGCACTCGTTAGCATTTTCCATTAAGTAATACTACCTCCCCACCTATATATATATATATATATAATAAAAAATATTAAAATATTTTTGTTTTGTACTCTCTCTCCCTTGTTATAAAACCATTTCAACCGTTTCACACAGTTTAAGAAAAGTTAATGTATTGGTCTTTTAAAAAAAATTGTAGCATTCCAAATATACCCCTGTTTAAAAGTCACTATATTTTAGAGACATTAATTGTCATATGGTGGAAGACTCCAAAAGTCACTTTCCAATGGTGTAGTTGAGCATGTGAGAACTTCATTAATTATTCACACTCATCAATATATGGGAAATTAAAAAAGTTGGATATTAATGAAGGGCAAATATGGAAAAAAAATAATTAATTTATCTCAAAATTTACAAAGAGTCTTATATTAAGGGACACTCAATTCTTCTAGAATGAGTCTTATAAATAGGGACGGAGGAAGTAGTTTATAAGAAATATAATATTATTTTTAGTTGCATTAATTGCTAAATACTTTATATTCCTTTTTGTCCTTTACATAAGACCAGAGGATTTTGTTTTGTTATTTTATAAGACTCATTACAAAGTTTTAGAAGTATTTACTAGTTTTTTTTTTCACCTTTACCTTTCATTATTAATGAACCTTTGTAGTTTTCAAGAGTTGTTCTTGTGGGGAATTGAATGGATTTTAATTTTAAATAGGAGTAAATTTGGTAGTTAGGGAAATTTTTTAAAAATCAATGAATTAAAACATGTTTTCTTAATATGCATGTTTGGATCAAAACAAGGTTTTATAAATATGACCATAGAGAGTATATGCTTAATTTATTGTGAGTAGTTATTGAGGTATCCATTTATTCAATCCTTTAATATGAAATGTATTTCTAAAAAAAATTATGGCACTATTTATTATTATTAACGGATTCTAATGCATTTTTTTGGTCTTGATAATTTTAATCGCATGTTTCTTATATATAGGACCGGAGATAATATTAAATATGTTATTCTTTACCAATGGGGATGAGTTCAAGTCAAATATATTTGATTTCTTTTAAACAATATCTCAGTTTTGATTCCTGTAGATAAAGAAAAAAACAATGATGTAAATATTTCTGACTTGGGTAAAATTGTTTTCTATAAAATATATATGTGGTTTAAACTAAAAAAAATGATATTCTTAAATAAAAAATTTAATTGTTTTTGGTAAATAAAAATTTTTCATTTTTATTTCATATCTTGTACGACATTTCTACGCAATTTTGCATACTTTAGAAAACTTGTAATTAATAAAAATAAAATATTTACATTTTGTCAAATTATATAATCATAATTTTCTTGTAACAATTATGAATTATTTTTTAATACATGTGTAACATTATATTTGATTAACATGCAATTAGTGCATGATCAAATAATTTGGTTAAATAATTCCAAGGGGTTGGTCGAGTGGAGCAAGATAGAGTCTCATATCTGACAGGTCGCAATCTCCACTCGTCTCTTTAGTCTCTTTGGGGTGAGGGAAATTCATTCATCTTTCTTTCTCGTTATTCAGTCTTTCTCTCCTCTCAATCACCTTGCATTTACCCATCTTGTTCTCACTTGTCAATGTTTCTGGCTGTTATAGCCTTTCCTTTCTTTCTTTGTGGGTCTTGCACAGTTTGCGATGTTGTCTTTGGTATCTCATCGCAACAATTTTAAACACAATATGTCTTAGTAAAATAAGATGGAGGTGTAGAAGCAGCAGAGGGATAGTAGAGAGGAGTGGATGAGTACCATGGATATCCCCAAGGGTCATCCCAAAGATAACCAGAGAGAGTTTAGAAAACTCATTGATATATTAATTTGAAAAGATAGTAAATGAATACAAGTAACACCTATTTATAGGACAACACTACTCAACAAACTACTCAACAAACACTATCAGAATATTAACAGAAAAATATTCCTAATAATATTTCTAATACCCTCCCGCAAGTTGGTAGTTGGTATCAACCAATACCAACTTGAAACAAGAAAGGAAACTGAAATTAACCACGTAATGATGAGAAAATAGCAAGAAGATAATTCCTCTCTCTGCCAGCTCTAAGTTTCCATGCACTTTACATGCAACAAGGAGTGCCTTCCATACAGTTGCATCTGGTTTCACATCCATTTGATTTAGTAATTCTTTTGCCTCATCAAGCTTTCCTGAGCATCCAAAAAGATCAATCATGCAGCCATAGTGATCAGGGACATGTTTTATTCCATAAACCTTATTCATCTGTTGAAAATATATGTGACCCTCATCCACAAGACCAGCATGACTATAAGCAAATAATAATCCATTTTGTGCATAACCAACAATGAGAGTTGTCCAAGTAATTACATCCCGAACTTGCATTGAAACAAAAATGGTATCGGCATCATCCAGGCATCCACATTTTGCATACATACTTACAAGAGAATTATTTTGCATACATCCATATTCTGATAGTGATGATCTAAGGCCTGATTTAATAAAGTCAGAATGCAGTTGTTTACCAAATTCTAGAAGAGTCAGTTCTCCACAGGCACTCAAAATACTTGCAAAGATAAATTGGTCTGGACTTACCCCTGCAATTCTCATGTCACAAAAAATCTTCAGGGATTCTCCACGGGAACCATTTTGTGGAATGAGATGCCTATTATCATCCAGAATAAACAAACTGCAGCCTATAGTAGGTGTGCTAAAAGCAGCCAATGACTGGACCTGTAGTAATGAGCCAGAAACAGATCCACCCCCAATCTCCATACCACGACAATCTTCAATGATAGGCTTGTAACAAGCTCTCCCCATCAGCCAAAGATACTCATCTACATTAGATGCTTCTCCAGTGGATCCAAAGTAGCGAATAGAAGACCAATCATAGCCAGATGTAGAATAAGATGTAGAATGTGCATTTCTCCAACTTCGTACAAGACTTGGAATCACACCAAGCATTGTTACTTTAGCATCCTATACAAACTTTGCAAAGACAGCCCCAAGTGGGGATCCATTATACAGAGCCATTGAAGCTCCATTTAGCAATGATGCTTATAAGCCATTTAAGCCATGTGTTTTCAATATTAAGTAGCCTGCATGGAACAATGTATTAAAGGAATTAACAGGCACCATCAAACCTTGTGGCAATGCCACTTTTGAAGCATGCTCATCGAATCGAATATCCAAAGCCTCCAAACCCGACTTGCGAGTAAAATAAAACAGGACAATCACATCCTTTACAGGAATCATATCAAACAGCTTGTGTGCATCTTCAACACGAGACTCTTTCATTATGGAGGAATTTACAATTCTGTGAGAGTGAGGCGTTTCTTCGAACACCGAAAAACGGTCTTCAAAGGCTGAAACGATGTCGTCGCTTTCGATCTCAGGGAGAACCCACTCCTTCTTGGCAGAGAAGTGGTGATCGTGAGGTCGTTCTTCTAGTGCAGCGATGATTTCGAAGGAATCTGCTATCTGAGCGTGGGGATCGGAGGTCTGGAGACAGATTTGATCCTCGAGGTGGACGAGAGCATCGCCGGCGACAATAGCGGTGGTTCCTCCGCCATCAATGCTGAGAATGCGAGTTTTGTTGGTATCGATCTAAGATGATGTTATCTCCTTCAGATGTTGCAGAGTAGATGGAGGAGGCAAATCGCAGCGGAGCTCGTCCCTCCCTTCTTCTTCAGTTTTGAGGTTGCAAGAAAAGGGAGGATCCAAAGGTCCGAAGCTGCCGAAGTTGAAAGGTTCTCGTGATGGTTTCCACTCCAATTTTAGAGTGGAGCCTCCGCAATGTCATGTGTCAAGAAGAGATTACAAGAAGAAACATGATCTGAAACCGATTCAACAGAGGATTTCTTCTTGGACGAAGGAGGTGAAGACGTCAAGGCAAGATTTTCTGCAATAACTGATAGTGAAGCCTTCTTGAGAAAGCAGTGGGACTTTTTCTTGAACTTCATGAAACGTGGTGAGCTCCATGGATGGAGCTCTGATACCATCTTAGTAAAATAAGATGGAGGTGTGAGAGCAGAGGGATAGTAGAGAGGAGTGAATGAGTATCATGGATATCCCTATGGGTCATCCCAAAAATAACCAAAGAGAGAGTTTAGAAAACTCATTGATATATTGATTTGAAAAGATAGTAAATAAATACAAATAACACCTATTTATAGGACAACACTACTCAACAAACACTATCAAAATATTAACAAAAAAATATTTCTATAACAGAAAAATATTCCTAATAATATTTTTAACAATATGTTTGCCTTCACAATCCAAGAAACTTTTCCTACTAGGGATAGCTACCCTTACCAAGGACGATCAGGAATTTCCAGTCTTTCTTATCATAACTAATCTTGGCTAAAATAATTTGTCAAAAGGAAGCATTAACGTATTAACTATTAAGGATGCCACCCATTTAATCGAACACTTGGGTGAACCTTCTTCGGTCAACCATCCATGGAAAATCTGCCAACGAAATTAGTAAATTGAAGATACCTATGGCATTGAAATATGGCTTCAATTTTCCCTGCAATGTTAATCAAACTATCAACTAGTCGTTAACTCACATAAAACGTAATAATATAGATTCTTCTCACAACACATAAGCCTGCAATTCTGCTCACAGAAAACGTAATAATATGGCTTCAAATACACAGTTACATTTTTCCTTGCAGTGTTAATCAAATGATCAACTAGCGTCAGTTGGTCTCTGCTCGCAAATTGAAAATAACAACAATTAAAAATGTTATTTTGCTCGCAATACATAAGCGCACTCGACAATCCCCATGGAGAAGCTCATTGATGGCCATGAGTGGAAACAATAGGCAACGACAATAGCATAGAACCGAGGAAGAAGATTAGCTGAGAGGAAACATTAGGCATATAGAAAAGAACAGGGAGAGAGGCTTTCAGCCTTCTACTTCATTGTAAGTTGTAACAGAGATTATGGGTATGGCAATGTCGTTAGTAAATTTGATGTGATGACGTACGTCTTTTTAATTAAGGTGTTAAGATTTGATTGCGGAGATAGGGAAGGGGACAAAGAGGGGAGACAAGAGATTTTGATCCCCAACGAACGACACATACAAGCAAACTTGAAATTAATTTCACTGATGAATCAATGTATGTATTGATCATTATAAGAAAGATATTCTTCAGAATGTTTACATCTTTCCATAATTAACCATGATTAGTTTAACAACTCAAACCAAAGGGGTAATCACACATAGACAATAAGTGGAACAATTTTCTCTAATTGTAACTCACACAATTGTACATAGATATTTGACCATAAAATTATTGTGCAGACACTTGTTTGGTGACAAGTTCACATGATGTGTTTAACTTTTACACAAAAAATGTAAAGCCTTGTTTGTAAGAGGACCTGGATCCTCTCTGGTTCCTCCAGCCTCTCCAGCCAACATTAGCTATGAAATCACTAGGTAATTCAAATTCATGGCTAATCTATAGCTATTGCGTAGCTATATCTTGCTGGAGAGACTTCTCGACTGAAGAGAATCCTCACACTTTATAAGACCATTTAGGTAATCACATATATATTGTTGAATTCACTTAATAGGGTTTAATTGGTAAGACACAAACACAACTCATCCAACAAACTAAGTGCATTACAAATTTAAAATTAAACTTAACAATTCTAGTTGTTTACCTTCAATCGTGTCTATCTAGCTATGTCATTAACCACACCAAGTGGGAAACCAAGTTGTTCAAGCATAGGACCTTGCTCAATGTGAACCTCCAACATGCAAAGAAATATATAATTAGGAAATATTTCATGAGCTATATTGGTGAAATTGTTCAACTAAACAAGACTATAGATGAACAATGTAAATGTTATACTTCAACATAACCCCAAACATATTGAGTCATACGCTCGAGGTGTAAAAACTTTCATTGTAGTAACTACTGTATTCTCTCTAAGAACATATCTTATCGTTACAACCCTAAAATATGTTTACAAAATCATATTCGTGCTCGGCCTTAGTTTCAGAATCGACTTCAAATAATAACTTGCAATTCACTTGCGTTTCTTGGTTCCCAGAACCACCACAAGTGCAACATCTTCGCCGCCAGAGGGACCAGCACGGGGAACAAAGGGCACTCTTCCCTCCGAAAACACCAAATGATTCTCTATGTTTATTACCCTAGGGTTATCAACAACTTCAGCAACCACAATTTCTCTCACACCCACACACTCACTCGAATTAGCCATAAACTACCAACGAAAAACGAAAAACCAGAAGCGAAAATACGACTCAAAGGATTGCTCAAAGAAACTCCCTCAAACAAAAATGAAAGGGGATATCTGGATTTTGGAGGAATCGCAATCAAGATGAAGAACAACAGATCGCGCCTACTAATGAAAGCAGACGTTAATACTAAGAAATGGTAAGAAGATGAAAATTTTAAAGTCTTTCTGTGAGGAAAACTTCTTCTGATGAGACTTGAGAAACGAAGAGACGCGAGAGGGAGTTGACGTGATAAGTAACAAATCAGACGGATAGGAATCAACTTCTAGAAATTTCTAACCCATCTAATGGCTTACATTCAAAAGTTAGAGCAAACTGTTTCCTCCAAAATATTACACGAAAATGAAAGATCAATGAAATTAGGTCACTCGGTCGGTTGCAATTGTAAAGCTATTTTGCTTAGTCACATCATAGCTTGTGAGACTACTGTTACGTACCGGCCAAGGTCTGTTCCCTTTGACTGCAAAATCTATTTCGCTTGACCAGTTCATAACTTGTGGGAATAGTGTTACGTACTGACCGAGGTCTGTTCTCTTTGACTATAAAGCTATTTCGCTTGACCAGCTCATAACTTGTGGGACTAGTGTTACGTATCGACTAAGGTCTGTTCTCTTTGACTACAAAATTATTTCGCTTCATCAGCTCATTGTTTGTGGGATTATGTTGCGCATTGGTCGGGTGCTAGTGTAGTTTCCAAAATCACCCTGGTCAGTATTTGATAAGCACATCAACCAACGTCCCAACAATGTCCAGATTTAATGAACAAACCCAAGAAGGAATCGCATAAAGGAAATTAATCAGCACATCAATCAAGCACGATAATCACTCAACGTAACAGTCAATCAGAGCAGACAGACTGTGCTGAGAAGGGAAAATATTCAAATAAACAGCCCAATCTAAGGAAATTAGGGGGAAGAGGATTGCAATGGGAGAATGCGAACAATAAGAGACAAGTCAACCCAAACAATCCTATATAAGTCCCCCTAGCTAGAAGCGCGCGCGCGCACACACACACACACACACTCTTATTCTTTACTACATCATTACTCTACTGAATTGTATACCCAGTCTCAATTCTAAGTAGAGTAGGATTCTTTAGTCTGTGTAAGAACAATATTGATTGTATGAAATCTAACATTAACATCTACCTTCTCCTTTAGGAAAGAAAAAAATAGAAAGGTGACAATATGGAAAATAAGACTTAATCGAAAGTAATGGAAGGTGTTGGAGAGTAAGTCAGTAACAATAGTGGAGGGTACTGGATAATGACAATAGTTGAGGATATAAGATAGCGGTGGTGGCAAAGGGTGTTAAGTGGTGACAACGGTGATTGATATTGTTTGGTGGTAATGATACTGGTGAAAGGTGTTAGGCAATGACAATGGAAGGTGATGAGTTGTAAGGTGCCATGGGGTAATGGCGAAGGACGATATAAGGTATTGAGCAGCGGTAAGGTATTCGATAATGGTGGTGACAACAATGGAAAGTACAATCCGTGACGATGATGGTGGAGGGTATCAACCAACAATAGCAGTGGTAGAGACATTATGAGTGTGTTTGGTAAAATTAGTTGATTTAATTAAAGTGTTTGATAAAACTAGCTGTTGAACTAGTAAAAAATAGTAAAGTGACATATAAAGACAAAATTAATTATCAAATAATGATATTGAAGGGTAAAATTATAATAAATTTTTAGTTGGTAGCTAAAAATATGAGTTTTTTTAAAAAAAACCACTAAAAAACTAGTAGTTATCTAAAAAAGATTATTTTACCAAATACAATTGAAATAATTTCAACGGCTACTAATTTCAAATTTCAACTGAAATATCTTACCAAACACACTATAATCAGGGTCGGCCCAATATCGCTCAATATGTAGTGAGGCCTCAAGCAAATTTTTATTTTGGTGCCTTTTTAAATACATGAAGTGAAAGAAATAGGCTTTAAAAGTTAAAATTCATTTAGCAAGGATTGAACCATTAACCATTGAGAAGGAAAATCAATTTATAAACCAATGAACTAGGCCTAATTATAATAATATTTTTTATTTTTTGTATAAAGGATATTACTAATAATTGGGGGCTTAAAGCAAGAGTTTGAACAGCCTTACCTTTCGACCGCCCTGACTATAATTAACTGTGGGGTGAGATTAAGAGAGGGACATTGATACTTTTCTCAACAAAACTTTTTAATAAAATATTTTATATTGATGACTTTGATTCTACCATTTTTGAATCCTACATTCTGTTATGTTCTATTTTTAAGTAAAAAAATCAAACATGGAACAAAACCTACCTTAAAATTTGAATCGGAATCTCTTACCACGATTTTCACATAAAGTGCTTAAATCTAAATGAGATATATTTATATCTAAATCTAAGTAGTTTATTAGTGTAGCAGTATTATTATTATTATTATTATTAAATAAGAAATGTCTTAAGCACGTGACAACCTTTCCATAGAATAAAATGACGACTTGACTCTGGTCGTTGAGGTTGGAGGTCTTAGCACTCTGGAGACGAATGCCACTAGGTAAAAACCACGAAACTCACTCATGACGATTGACGAGGGCGGGCGTGTTCAATTCGACTATACCACTTTTTCAAGATATAATAATAATAAGATAAATTAGTCAAGAGATAATAAAAAAGTGTATACATGTGTTTTTTTACAAGAGCACAAGTATATCCCTCCAAACATAAATTCAAGATCATTTATTAAGTTGTAACAATAGTTTACTTTTCTTTCCCTTGTCATATACTGCTATCCATCCACGGTAGCAGTTGCGAAGCAATATATGTAGAAAGTAGGACCAATCCACCTAATGTATTGTGGTTTCACACACACTTTCTACCCTTACAATTCTTCCTCTTTATTTATTTATTTATTTATTTTATTGTTTAATGCTGTTGGCTTTGGTTTTCACTTTCAAGCTCCCTTTATAAGAGCATATCCATTCCAATTACTACAACACTACACTTAAAAACACTTGGAAGCCATGGCTTCAAATTCAATCCTCCTCTCCCTTTCTCTATTCGCCATCCTCCTCTGCTTTGCAGGTTAGTAATTTAATTATCTTTTGGGTGGGCCGTGGGCCTTTTCATTCTTAATTTCAAGAAAAGTTGTGTTACTTTCTATTTTCCAAACTTTGAATGAAACGCTTTCTTTTAACTTCTTGAGCTTCTTGCAGAGTCGCAATCCTTCGTCGGCGTTAACTATGGCCAGGTCGCCGACAACCTTCCGCCGCCGGAGGCCACGGCCAGGCTCCTCCAATCCACCACCATAGGAAAAATCCGTCTCTACGGCGCCGATCCAGGAATCATCAAAGCCCTGGCAAATTCCGGCGTCGGAATCGTCATCGGCGCCGCAAACGGCGACATTCCGAGTCTAGCTTCCGATCCCAACGCGGCGACTCAGTGGGTGAATGCGAACGTGTTGCCTTACTACCCTGCCAGCAACATCACTCTCATCACCGTCGGCAACGAGGTGTTAACCTCCAGCGACCAGGGCCTGATCTCGCAGATTGTGCCGGCAATTCGAAATGTCCAAAGTGCCCTTACCTCAGCCTCTCTCGGCGGCAAGATTAAGGTTTCCACGGTGCACTCCATGGCCGTGTTGACTCAGTCGGATCCACCTTCGTCCGGGTCGTTCAACCCGGCGCTCCAAGACACGCTGAAACAGTTGCTGACGTTTCAGAAGGATAACGAATCGCCTTTTACAATCAATCCATACCCGTTTTTCGCTTACCAGACCGACCCGAGACCCGAAACGCTGGCATTTTGTCTCTTCCAACCCAACTCGGGTCGGGTCGACTCGGGTAACGGGAAGCTTTACACTAACATGTTCGATGCTCAGGTTTGTCACTGTTTTCCTTTCAACACTTTTCTTTTTCTTTTGGGTTTTTTAAGTAAATGAAAAGTTGATGACGGAATCGAATAGAATAGACAGAATCTTCCTCTGTCTTCCACATTACAATGCACGTGTCGTCCCTGGAGAATCGGTTTTATTTTCTCTTCTCATGATGATGAAATATTTGAGATTGAACAAATAATTATTTAAAAGAATCTAGATGAAAAATCTTGCTCATCAAACGTGCACTTGTATATAACTAATTCTACTCTTTTTTTTTTTTTTGTGCACATGCTCTTTATTTCTCCTTAAAGATTTGCAACAACAATTCACCCTTTGTTTGTGATGCTGAATCTTGATTCTTGAATTTACAGTGACACACATCTACGGCATGATCTTTTTGCTCAATTTGCTTTTTTTATTACTACTGTAAATGATTATTACTTTTTTATTTTTTTCAAATTGAAATTTATTTAACTGTTTTTTGCTTGTTTGGTTATAATTAATTTTAAATAATTTCTTGATAAAGTTTTTTTTTAGAAAAACTATTATTTCTTTAAATAAAAGGATTAGATTTGCCCGTGATCCTGCAGTGAGAATAATGTTTATATGACTGATGCATTCATAATTATCACGCAATATGTTTATTTGAGTTTAAATGACTTTTCAAACTTGGATGTAGATGTAGTTACTTGTCTGTATGATTGTGTAATTTTCAACATAAGAGTTGCGTGTAAGCAGGATTACTTATGAGTTAATTGGTCTTACAGCAAAGCAGAATTGATTAGGATTCTGGATTGGCCCTGGTGTTGAAACGTAAACTAAGAACTGAGTACTTGTTTGGTTTAGATTTTACACATTACATAATTATTTACAGAATTATTTTCATATAATTAATTTAAAATCATTTTCGTTTAATATGTGTGCATCACTCATTTTTTATTATTAATTTTAGAATCAGAATTCTACTCATCAATCAGACGCATATCTTTCTGCATACCCTCTGTTTAGTTTTCTTTTCCACCATGAAATAATAAGTCCGTGGATTATACCATGACTTTAATTGGAGACAGGCTGGCAACTGATAAGTTTCAATAATTGTTGGCCATAAATAAAGAAAGTGGACCATATATAGTACCATGGTGGGTAAATCCTTACCTTTTTTATCTCATGGAATTTTAATATCTCATGGAATAAATAGGAAGAAAAGTTTCTAATAGACGTCTCCTACCAGTCTAGTCTTGGTCCAGTTGGTCGTATGATTTTAGCATATTTTAATACCCAAACTGTAGTATCTACATAGTTCAAATATTGGTAGGCGCACATAACTATATATGCTGCTAATTCAATCCAAATGGATGCCTTTTAATAATCTCATCTGGTTCATAATTAGTGTTTTCCTTACTGATATTTTTTCTTATTTGGTTTTGAATGTTGTGCAGGTTGATGCTGTACATTCTGCATTGAGTGCTATGGGCTTCCAAGACATCAAGATTGTAGTTGCTGAGACAGGATGGCCTTCTCGTGGGGACAGCAATGAAGTAGGACCTGGTGTTGAAAATGCCAAGGCCTATAATGGGAACCTGATTGCTCATCTTAGATCATTGGTTGGGACCCCTTTGATGCCTGGTAAGTCTGTGGACACATACATTTTTGCGCTCTATGATGAGGATTTAAAACCTGGCCCAGGATCTGAACGCGCCTTTGGACTCTTCAAAACTGATCTTAGCATGTCATACGATGTTGGCTTAGCCAAGTCTAGCCAGCAGGTGAGGAAACTGCTAAAGGGCATAGTGTTTATGTTGTAATTAAAATGGTTCATATGATTTTTGAATGTTTTTCAGTAACATTTAGGCTTATTTGTCTATCCACAGACTCCATCAACTAGTCCAACAACACCCGTTAGTCCAGCACCTAATGCTGCAGCTGGTTGGTGTATTCCTAAAACAGGAGTCTCTGATGCTCAGTTGCAGGTTAATCTTGACTACGCCTGTAGCCAAAGCATAGACTGTGGTCCAATACAACCAGGAGGTGCTTGTTTTGAACCTAACACCATAGCATCCCATGCTGCATTTGCAATGAATCTCTACTACCAAACGTTTGGCAGGAATCAGTGGAACTGTGATTTCTCTCAAACAGCAATGCTGACATCCCAAAATCCAAGTAAATTCTCTTGACACTTTTTTCCCTCCTCAAATCTTTGCTTCAATGATGCAGTTGTTAGTATTTTTTATGAACTAACTATCTCAAAAGTTTAAAAGTTTAAGTTATTGAATGAATGACACATTAATAATTTTATATTATATATTTCTAACATGTCTTCTTACACAAGAGTCTCTTGGGCTTGAAACGTGGACAATACACAGTCTCACCTACTTTGTACTGAAATTAATCCTTTTATTGGAATAATAGGGATGGCAAGAATCCTCTTGACCACTTGGTCACAGAGACTCTGATATCATGTCATGATCCAATTATCGTAAAAGCTTAAATTGTTGGATGTAAGACACATTAATAATTTTATATTATATATTTTTAACAATACTAAATAATAAGTAATGAACAAAAGAGCTGCAATTGCACAGACATAAAAAAAACAACCATAATGGTAAAATGAGTACTATTACTATTCTTTGAAAGGAACAGAGCTGAGAGAAAAGATAATATTGTGCTTGCTGGCACAAATTTGTTGTGGTTAATTTATCAAAAGATTAATTCTATATATTAGATGATCTATATCAAAAGACTATAGCTTTTACCTTTTAGGCGGTGTTTATTCTCTTGTGGGTTTGGTGGGAAATGATTGGAAATTGAAGTATATAGGCTTTTTGCTTAGTGCTTTATGGCTGCTGTTCTGGTTTCTAACCAATGAATGATGATGTAGGTTTCTGCCATACATGTATTTTGTCGGTTGTCTAACTCGATTTCCCTCCCTTTTGTAGGTTACAATGCTTGCACTTATGCTGGTGGGAGTACCTGAAAAGCAGAGACCTCAGCTTGATGTCAGTAATAAATTTTGGGGATCGAAGTGTATTAGAATTTAGAATTAAATTAAAATTAATGAATAAGGGTCTATCCTTAGCCCTCTTTAATTCATAGCCTTTTAATTTTATATGGCTCTAATTGTAAAGGCATGCCAATTCTTGTTTCTGTATAATATCCACTTTCTAGTGTTGCAATCCACCATTCTGTTTCCTCTATCCCACCCTGTCCCATTTTCTCATTATTGTTATTGTGATTATTATACTTTTTGGGGCTCATTATTCCTAATGTCATTATGCTCGTAATATAACCTGGTAATAGATATTTGTTGTGTTTGATTTGATTTTGTTTTTTTAGTTTTTAAAACTGTTTTAATGAAATAATTTTTTATAAATGAAATGATTTATTTAAAGCATTTTGAATATAAAAATAGAAAAAATAAAAAATAGTTTTACAATATATTTAAAAGTAATTTTAAAATTTTATCAATCGTTTATTTTGAGAAAATATTTTTTTCTTTTATTTTCTATTTTTTAGTTTTAATGATAATATTTATTTAATATTTAAATATTATGTTATGTACTACTGTTAGGCGTTTTGGATTTATGTTGAAAATTATAGCCAAATTTTTTATTGAAATTTAAATGCGTAACTTTTATTTTAATATAACTTGTGTCAGATATTAATAAAAATATTTATATGTTATGTAAATTTAATTTCAATATAAAACAATGTAGAAGAATGTATGTTCCCCGGTTCCTTAAATTAGTATATCAATAGTTCAAAATAATTAAACATTAAGAAAAAAATTTCTTTATAAACAATATTTTTGTGGAAGAGCATGGAAGTTTTTCCTCATTTAATGTCAACATTTTGAGATCCTTTGTCAATCTCACTCACTGGTTTGGGAAGAAAAATACCATTATGTGATAGAGATTGCCCTTAACTTTTGGTAATGGTCATTGTGAGATATAAAGATATGGGAAATTTTCTTCTTGTTAACCTACATGAAAATATTTGCCCTTTAACTTAAATTTAAATTTTAATATATTTTCATGTAAACTTTTCATTCTTGTGATATGTATATATAAATCCTGTAATGTAGATAGGAATAAGTTTTCATGTATAATTTCTATTGTTGGGAGATATAAGTATTCACCCATTTAATCATTTATTTATCAATATACTTTCATATATTTTTTTTATTTTTGCATAATTTAAACACTAAATTTAATAATTATACACTGTTAGTGTAAAAAAGTTTTGCACAGACATATAATGATGTGTTGTTGTCACATCATTTAATGAATATGATACCTCATATACTATTAAATTCATTAAATGATGTGGTAACACATCATTGGATGTCTTCACATTGACGCATAGTAATTAAACTCTTAAACAATTGCATCTATAGTTGATATATATTGATGCACTCTGCAAATTTTTATGTCCTTGTGATGTAAAAGAAATAGTACATATTAAGATATTTTGAGAAAGAAAATTTTACCTATAAGATCATAATTTATGTTTTAAAAGTCATTCATATATTTTAACCGATATTTTTTTTAAGATTCATACAATAGAGAAAGGGCATGTCAAGGGGCAGGCGGGAAGGAGGTTTTGCTCTTCTCATCTCCGCCCCCTAAAAAGTCGGGGTGAGTTCGGGTTCAGGTTTTAAGAGAGTGTGTATGAAATTATGAAACTCAGCTTCATCCTTGTTGGTCCTCGTTGGGTTCAAGGAAACCCGCAGAGATCTCACTTTCCTATTTTTTATTTTTTTTATTTTTAATAACTTAAATACATGTTTTTAAATAAATAATATATATCTAATACATTCTAATTCAAATAATATGTAAATATAGGCATTGAGAATCCTAAAAATAAGAAACTTAATAACTATATTTTATTTTAAGAAAAATATATAAGTTTTCTTTTATTACTTAACTATTAGTATAATTAAAATTATTTAATTATTATAGTGGGGCGGGGGATGGTTCTTGAAACTCCAAACCCGCTCCACACCCCCGTTAAATGACTGGTCGGGTCAGGTTTTCCTTAAACTCAATCCAAGCTTTTTACTGTCAAAGTCGAGACGGGGCGAGTCAGTACTTGCAGGTTCAGATTTGACTATCTTGTCTCATCATTCTTTTTTAATAATTAATCTTATTTGAAAATACATACAACTGAAAACGGGGAAAAAACCATAAGTAAAAAGAAAGTAATCATAGGAAGTTTATATTAAAAAAACACTAGCATGGTGACCCGTGCGAACATGGGTAAATTTTGGTCTTTTGGGTTTATATAAAAATAAATTACATAATATTATAGTTGAAATATTGAAGAATCAATTTTATATTTATAATAATAGTTTAAGAAATGAGTACAAATTAGTGAAAATAAAATCCATATTTGCAAAAGTAAAAACCTTAAAATTGAAACCAACCAATTTATAGTCATTCAAAATTTCATCATTGCCTACAAAAATACAATACTACTCGAAATAAATTAAACATCAGAAAAACCTCTTTATAAACCACATTTTTCTATAGAAGAGCAAGCATTTCCATCTTCATCTAAGATTTATATTTTCAGACTTTTCTTAACCTCACTCTAGAGACCGTAGCATATAATTGCCCATGTGTAAACAATGGTTTTGGAAGAAAAAAGTCAACATGTGACAAAGACTGTCCATGACTTTTATTAATGGTCATTCCAAAACACAATGATATTGGAAATTGCCTTCTTTCAAATCTAAATGGAAATTTTGGATCAGAAGGAACCATATTCATTCTTGGAATATATATCTTGTCTCCAATATCGGTTCCAGTGATAACTTTTGCACCAATAATATTATTTCCTAATTCATTAACTATTATCCCTGTACCATTACATAACACACTTACAAAAACACATGAAATGTGATATCCACGTAATACTTATTAAAAAATCATAGATATAAAATATATCACTTAATAGTATAAAAAAACATTTAGATTAAAACAAAACACACACACACAAAGGTATCCCATCTTATTTAGAAATTAAGATAAATTAATAGAAATTCAATTTTCGTATAATTAGCTTTTTCTTTGACAATCTCAAATCAATAGTCACAAACTAAGATCTTGCTCATATCTGAATTCCATCTTTTCTAAATCAACTACTACCAACTTAGATCGAAATGATGAATAAGCACCAAATTTGCCACACATGCGGACTCTCACCATAATCTTTGTATTTCCATTAAATTCACAATTTGAACATTATCCTTTTATTAAATGGAATTAATTATAGTTCTAAAATAAAGACTTTTCATATACCAACCAACGGGATTGGTTCAAGTGGTACATACTTGATTCCCCTTAAGCAAGCTCTCAGGTTCGAGCTTTGTGGATGGAAAAAATCTCCGCCGGGAGAGTTAGCCCCACCAGGCTCGAACATGATTGCCCCCGTGGAGGATACCCGTGGTTCACACACACAAAAAAAATAGACATTTCATACAACATTGTTTCTTGATATGAATTAGGCTTCCAAAACCTATGTATTCATATGAGTTATTAAAAGTTGATTATCTTTATTTTCATAAAAAATGGTCATCCCGTGTGATATATTTTTGCTCTTAAATTATTATATTTTCATAAAGAATGACCATCCTCCCATGTGATATATTTTCAATTTTAATAAGTCGTTCATTTTATTTTATCAAAATTTACTTAATTCTTTATAATTTTCACATTTAATAAATATTTTTTCAATAAATTTAATTTATTTAGTAATTAATAATTTTAGTGTTACAGTATTTAGCGAACTTTTAAAGTTTGATATTTAATTATTATTTTTAGGTTAACTTATAAATTTAGTAAATTTGTCTCAATTGCTTATTAAGTGGTTTCCCAATTTATGATTAATTAAATATAATTGTTTATTAAGTTCTTCTTTTTTTCGATTTTCTAAAAATGTTTATCACATTACTTCCTTCAATATATTTCTTAAAAAATGATAATTGTCTAAATAAAATCACTCTATTCAAAAATGTATTCAGCAATTATATAATCAATTAAAAGTTGATTATCGTTATTTTCATAAAGAATACTCATCCTCGTGTGATTTATTTTTGCTCTAAAACTATTAGAAACTATAATCAAATTATGAATAAACTGTTTGATCATCCCCGTGCAATTTCTAAGTAAATCATCAGAAACTATAACCAAATATTTATAGCAATAAATCATTTGAAATTTGAAACTAATATCATATCAACATTAAATGAGTTTGAATTAGAAACATAAATTTACATTTAGCAATTATTGAAATCAATCTCAATAATATATATGAATCTGGTTGCATTCATATTGATAGCAATTAATAATCTAAATCATCGTAACAATAAATTATTATAGTATCCATAAAAAAATCAATTATAGTAACAATAATAAATTTGAATTTGAAACCGACAAAAGATCAACGCAATTAAAGTAATAAATCTCGGTAACTAAAATCAAATTATACTTTCAAAATATATAAAATAAAGCATCGGAAATAGGAAAAATATATGTGAAATCATTTCTCGATAAAAGCACTTTTTTTATATTTAAAAATTAGAATCAAATAAAATCAAAACAAATTTTAAATTTAAAAATTAGAATCAAATAAATCTATGTTTAGAAAATCAAATTTTACTTTCAAAATATATAAATAAAAGCATGAGAAATAGGAAAAAATATGGGAAATCATTTCTCGGTAAAAGTACTCTTTTGAAATTTAAAAATTAGAATCAAATCAAATCAAATTAATACAAACTTTAAATTTAAAAATTAATTAGAGTAACAATAATATATTTGAATTTGAAACCGACACGCTCGAGAGGGTTAGCCCCACCAGGCTCGAACAGGATTGCCCTCGTGGAGGATACTTGTGGTTCACACACACAAAAAAAACTTTTCATACAACATTGTTTCTTGATATGAATCTTGCTTCGAAAACCTATGTATTCATATGAGTTATTAAAAGTTGATTATCGTTATTTTCATAAAGAATGGTCATCCTGGTGTGATATATTTTTGCTCTTAAATTATTATATTTTCATACACACACATACTTACCTTTGCAAAATTTTTAGTCCTACATATTTTAAGTATTTACCACTATGATTTTAAATTTAAATGCTAATATATTTTATGTAAAAAAAAAATTATGCTCAGGAGAATTATATTTACCTACTGTCATCTATGTTGAGTCTCAGAATTAATTTAAGTATTCAAATTAGATTCAAGACTCATTATCCTTGGTTTTAATGATTAACAAATTGGACTAAATTAAAAGAAAATAGGTGCTATTGAGAAAGATATTGTTTTGTTGATTGTGTTTTAGGTTGGAATATTTGTCTGAAGAATCAGAAGAAGAAGAAGAATCAGTGAAGAATCAGAAGAAGAAGAATCAGAAGAAGAAGAATCAGTGAAGTATCAGAAGATGAAGCAATACAGAATCTGAAGAGAAGAAAAGACTCAATCATCTGAAGCATATTCATCTGAAGCCCAGAAGACAACAAAGGAAGAAGAAATCCACAATAAAAATGAAGCAACTAGAAGAAAAGGAAGCTACGAAAAAGTATAGAAAAGATTCAACTATCTGAAGACATAAAAGACTCAGACTGTCTCAAGACTCATCATCATCCGAAGCATATCCTCCATCTGAAGAAGTGACTATCATCTGAAGACTCGAAGACAAACTGAAGACTTAACTCCGTATGAAGCATACCTATCATCTGAAGAATGGAAGCTGATCAGAAGCACTCTGTATGGCTGAAGGAGTGAAGGCGTCAGAACCAAGAAACGTTCTCATGAAGATATTGTCAAAGCATGAAGAACATTGTATCCAATGGACTACTTCATTTCGGCACAAAAGTTAGGCATACTTTTCTGCCTTGATCAAAAGACTTGCACAAATAAGGAAATCTTGCAACGACTGCTGCATCTGCATTCAAAAGGGTACTATATACGCAGACATACTGCACCTGCTACTGTCCAAAAGTAAATCAGAAGTCTGGTCAAGAAAATATCGAGAAAGATGTTTGAACTAATATTATTTAATTCAACATCTATCCAAATATCAGAAGAACTAGAAGAGACAAAGATGAATAAAGCTAGGATCGTGTGAAGTAAAAGAAAGAAGCATCTTGCTTTAATCATCTGAAGAAGAGAAGAATCATATTGCCGGAAGAAAGAAGCGAGTTGAAAGCATTTCAATCTGAAGAATTAAAAGAAGCTTGAAGCTATCATTTGAAGGAAGTTATAAATGGCTTAATAGTCTGAAGAAATGAAACTCTCTGAATGCATGAAACAGATTTCAACATAGAAGAAGTCACAAGAGAAGTTGAGACCATATGATTCAACGACTATAATATCATATGTCTTTATTCAAAGAGGAAATAGCAACAACAACTATTGTCCTTAGGACAAGACACCTCACTCAAAGAAGAAAGAGGAAACTGTGTCAGGAGCAAATGAAAAGGAGTATATACAAATAAGCAAAAGGACAAATCTAAAGGATACCTCCTCATACATACTCTAAAGGAAAACAGAGGAAAGCAGAAGAAAGCTGAAGAAAGCATAAGAAAATCAAGAGAGAGAATAAGCATAAAAATTATAAAGGAAATCTCTCAAAGGAGTTCATCAATAGAAGTGTCAGAACAAGATCGTCTGAACACTTATTTTGCTTAAGAAGAAGCAACCGTTTGAAAAGCTATTACATAACGGCTATATGAGCCACATCATCAACGTCTCAACGACATTATCAACCATCTTCAACGGTTATATTTCATCAGAACATATAAATAGCCTCAAGATTGAATTTGAAGATGTTGTCATTTCTTGCTAACCAGAGAAGAGTTTGGTTCATAGGAATCAATTATCATATTCAACCAATCTTCTGAAAATACAGAGTTGAATTAGAGCTTAGAAGAAAATACTTTCTCTGTAAAACCTTGTACTTAGATTTATTCATTGTATCCTGAGTAGTACTCAGTTAACCTCTAGTACAGGAAGAGATTAAGTTTATGTTTCCTGGAAACTTAAACTTAGTTTAGTTTATAAACACTTTATGTGTCTGAGAGCCTGGAGGGGCTTGGTGGAAGAAAGAATACTTGTGTGCCTGGAGAGGCCTTGTGTACTCGTTGAGCCTGGAGAGGCTTGTCTGTAAAAGAATATTGCACTGAGTTGTCTGAAGAGGCAGTTGAAAATAAAAGAATACTTGTGGTAGAGCTTGGAGAGGCTTGATAGAAAAGAATACTTGTATCTGTGGTTTCAGACAGTGGAAAATCCGGTGGTGGTTTGCCTTGGGACTGGATGTAGCTCACTGGGTTGGTGGGTGAACCAGAATAAAATTTTGTGGCTAAGTTTTCTATCCCTTAAACTCCTTAATTTACAACTTTATATTTCTGATGGGGATTGAACATTATTTTTCATAATAAACTTAACACAACAATTTCAATAAGCTAAGTTTTCCAAGATAATAACTCATTCAGTTAATCTTATATCGTTTGGAGTATTACAAAGAATATACTTTGAAGAACGTGTGAAATGAATCTGAAACAGTTTCAGTTCAGAAGTTAGAAGTACACTTCAGACGATGATCAATCATCTGAGGTTACTCAGAAACGGTTCTGAAAAGATTCTTTGTAATATCTTTCAAAAGGTATCTTGAGATGCATCTGAATATCTAAATCAATTTAATCAAAAGTCCAAACAAGTTTTTGATCTAGTCACCTTTTCTTAGTCTCCATGCTTGTCCTTCTTATATTCCGCAATTTAAGTATTAATTCTGATAATCAGCTTTTCTCATTAATTTGTTTTAATGAATTAATAATTTATGTTAAAGATTTCCAAAATAGTAAAAATATTCAAAACACTATTCAACCCCCCTTCTAGTGTTGCCTTTGGAACTAACAATCTATATAGTTAATTAACCTTTAAATAATAGTAAATTTAATATAATGATATATTTTCGTACGATGTATTAAAAATAATATAAGAACTTTTTTAAAAAAACTAGCAATAAATTAAAAATTCAATTTTAAAAAGTCATTCATTTTATTTTATCAAAATTTACTTAATTCTTTATAATTTTCATATTTAATAATTTTTTAATAAATTAATTTATTTAGTAATTAATGATTATAATGTTACAGTATTTAACAAATATTGTTTGATATTTAATTATGATTTTTAGGTTAACTTATAAATTTAGTAAATTTGTATCTATTGTTTATTAAGTTATTTCCCAATTTATGAATAATTAAATATAATTATTTATTTCATTATTTATTGCACTGACTTTTTTCTTTTATTAATTGTGTAAGATTCTTTTTACATAACTTTTATTTTTAATATTTTTTATAAAATTATCGTAGTATTTTTATTTTTTTTATTCTTCATGTTTTCAATTTTCTAAAATGCTTATTACATAATTTCCTTAATTATATTTCTTAAAAAAATGATAATTGTCTAAACACAATCACTCTATTCGAAAATATATTCAGCAATTATATAATCAATTAAAAGTTGATTATCGTTATTTTCATAAAGAATAATCATCCCCGTGTGACATATTTTTGCTCTAAAATTATTAAAAACTATAATTAAATTGTGAATGAACTGTTTAGTCATCCCCGTGCAATTTCTAAGTAAATCATCAGAAACTATAACCAAATATTTATAGCAATAAATCATTTGAGATTTGAAACTAATATCATATCGACATTAAATGAGTTTGAATTAGAAATTAGCAATTATTGAAATCAATCTCAATAATATATATGGATATGGTCACATTCATATTGATAGCAATTAATAATCTAAATCAACGTAACAATAAATTAATTATATTATCCGCAAAAAAAATTAATTATAGTAACAATAATAAATTTGAACATAGGTTTTATAGAAGACTTGAATAGAATTGCCCCCGTGGAGGATATTAAAATAAATCTATGATTAGTAAATCAAATTATATTTCAAAATATATAAATAAAAGCATGAGAAATAAAATAAAAATATGGGAAATCATTTCTCGGTAAAAGCACTTTTTTGAAATTTAAAAATTAGAATCGAATCAAATCAAATCAAAATAAACTTTAAATTTAAAAATTAATAAAAGTAACAATAATAAATTTGAATTTTTTTTGTATTAACCACATGTATCCCCTATTACCAGGGGCAATCCTGTTCGGGGCTTAGTCACAGTTAAGGTTCTTCACCCCTCCCGAAGAGTGTGTTTAGTGGGGATCGAACCCGGGAGCTATTCCCACAATCTCAGCCTACGTTGTCAACTGAGTCACAACCCTTTGGTAATAAATTTGAATTTGATACCGATAAAAGATTAACACAATTAAAGTAATAAATCTTTGTTTAGCAAATCAAATTATACTTTCAAAATATATAAATAAAAGCATAAGAAATAGGAAAAAAATATGGGAAGTCATTTTTCAGTAAAAGCACTTTTTTAAAATTTAAAAATTAGAATCAAATCAAATCAAAATAAACTTTAAATTTAAAAATTAATTAAAGTAACAATAATAAATTTGAATTTGAAACCGACAAAAGATTAACACAATTAAAATAATAAATCTTTGTTTAGCAAATCAAATTTTACTTTAAGAATATATAAAATAAAGCATGATAAATAGGAAAAAAAATATGAGAAATCATTTCTCAACAAAAGCACTTTTTTGAAATTTAAAAATTAGAATCAAATCAAATCAAAATAAACTTTAAATTTAAAAATTAATTATAGTAACAATAATAAATTTAAATTTGAAACCGACAAAAGATCAACACAATTAAAATAATAAATCTCTGTTTAGAAAATCAATTTATACTTTCAAAATATATAAAATAAAGCATGGGGAATAGGAAAAAATATGGGAAATCATTTCTCTGTAAAAGCACTTTTTTGAAATTTAAAAATTAGAATAAAATCAAATCAAAATAAATTTTAAATTTAAAAATTAATTATAGTAACAATAATAAATTTGAATTTGACACCAATAAAAGATCAACACAATTAAAGTAATAAATCTCTGTTTAGAAAATCAATTTATACTTTCAAAATATATAAAATAAAGCATGAGGAATAGGAAAAAAATATGGAAAATCATTTATCGGTAAAAACACTTTTTTAAAATTTAAAAATTAGAATAAAATAAAATCAAAATAAATTTTAAATTTAAAAATTAATTATAGTAACAATAATAAATTTGAATTTGAAACCGACAAAAGATCAACACAATTAAAATAATAAATCTCTGTTTAGCAAATCAAATTATACCTTCAAAATATATAAATAGAGGATGAGAAATAGGAAAAAAAATATGGGAAATCATTTCTCGTTAAAAGCACTTTTTTGAAATTTAAAAATAAGAATAAAATGAAATAAAAAAATTTAAATTTAAAAAATCAAATCAAATCAAATCAAAACAAATTTTAAACAAACTAGAATCAAATAAATCTCTATTTAGCATATTAGAATCAAATCAAAATAAATTTTAAATTTTTTAAATTTCAAAATTTAAAAATTATGTGCTTTTAAAACTACCAAAATATTTTAAAAAATAATTCAATCCAAAAGAGAAACATAATAAAAAAACACATTACATCATATTAATACATGCTTGCTAACAAAACCAATCATATTGATCATTGAAGGTAGATAATTTTTAACAATTAACCATAACGTTAAATTTGATGAATGCGTCCTTTAGTAGGAGATTGCTTGAAACAAAATCGACCCCATTTTTTTGAAGGTATTGTTGATAATACTTGTTTGCTTAGTAGAACTTTTTGGTAGGAAGGATCTCAGTACCAAATCGACCCCATTCCAGATCTCTATTGTGTTCCCACACCATTTCCTTGTCACAAAGAAAGATCAAACTGTCACTAAGTGCTTAATTAAACCTCAAAAGCATAGGAGAGACAACAAAAAAGAGTAAAAAAAGTAGATTTCACAACTCACTAAAATAACAGAGTCAGAATGGAGGACCTCACCTATCAGTCACGACCACTACTATGACACTGCTGCTCTACATCCTACACCCAATTGCACCATATAAATGAAGAGAAAGAAGCTTTTTTTTTCTAAAACAACAAAAATCAGAGAAAAAATAGAGAAGAAAGAGGGTATAACTCATTGCCGCGGCTATAATTGCTTAGAGAAGTTTGTGCTTCCAATGTTCTGAATAAATTTATAAGCATGTGAAATGGAATTTAAGTGGAAAAATTTGAATTTGAATCTAAACTATTAATCTAGAAGGATTTGAATTTGAGTCATGAGTTTTTAAAGTAGGTGAATAAATATTGGCATAAATCTAAATTTTAATTGGCTTTCTTTTTTTCCATAATAGGCTCTACAATTATAACAACTGCTAATTACATTATTAACCTCCATTTAGGCGGGAAAAAAATACCCCTAGACCTCGTTCCTTTATATATATATATATAGATTTTTTGAATTTCAAAATTTAAAAATTATGTGCTTTTAAAACTACCAAAATATTTTAAAAATTAATTCAATCTAAAAGAGAAACATAATAAAAAAACACATTCCATCATATTAACACATGCTTACTAACAAAACCAATCATATTGATCATTGAAGGTAGCTAATTTTTAACAATTAACCATAACATTAAATTTGACAAATGCGTCCTTTAATAGGAGATTGCTTGAAACCAAATCGACCCCATTTTTTTTGAAGGTATTGTTGATGATACTTGTTTGCTTAGTAGAACTTTTTGGTAGAAAGGATCTCAGTACCAAATCGACCCCATTCCAAATCTCTATTGTGTTCCCACACCATTTCCCTGTCACAAAGAAAGATCAAACTGTCACTAAGTGCTTGATTAAAGCTCAAAAGCATAGGAGAGACAACAAAAAAGAGTAAAAAAAGTAGATTTCAGAACTCACTAAAATAACAGAGTCAGAATGGAGGACCTCACCTACCATTCACGACCACTACCGATGGCGACCACACGATCACCGCACTATTATGACACTGCTGCTCTACATCTTGCACCCAATTGCACCATATAAATGAAGAGAAAGAAGCTTTTTTTTTTCTAAAACAACAAAAATCAGAGAAAAGATAGAGAAGAGAGAGGGTATAACTCATTGTTGCGACTATAACAGCTTAGAGAAGTTTGTGCTTCCAATGTTCTGAATAAATTTATAAGCATGTGAAATGGAATTTAAGTGGAAAAATTTGAATTTGAATCTAAATTATTAATCTAGAAGGATTTGAATTTGAGTCGTGAATTTTTAAAGTAGGTGAATAAATATTGGCATAAATCTAAATTTTAATTGGCTTTCTTTCTTTCCATAATAGGCTCCACAATTATAACAATTGCTAATTACATTATTAACCTCCATTTAGGCGGGAAAAAATACCCATAGACCTCGTTCCTTTATATATATATATATATATAGATTCAACTAAAAGTATCACCTTTACCCTAGTAATTTTGATATTCGTTAATGTGGTTTTCATATAAAATGTCCATATCTGTGCAATGTATTTTTATATTTAAATATTAATAAATTTTTAAATAGATATTAATTTGATTTTACCAAAATGCTTATCCCTGTGATATTTCTAATATATGTTTGCTTTTATGATCTAGATATGTTTTCATATAAAGTTATATCCATATATTATTTAAGTATCTATCCTTATAACTTAATTTTAAATCTTAACTAGTCTTCTACTCGTGCGTTGCCCCGAATAATTTTAATATTGTGTTGGTGATAATAAGTGTTTTTATTAAAATAGGATGGATAATATATATATATATATGTGTGTGTGCGCAAATAATTGCAGATTAATGGAAAAATATTTATGTTTTTATATAAATGATATTTATTTAAAATTAATTAGATAAAAGATTCTTGTAGAAAACTAAAATTGAATAATAAATATTCTTACAATAATATTAAAATTATTTTTAAGAAATTAAAACACAAAGCACAAACTTATTAAAGATCATGAAAAAAAATTTAAAAATGAGAAATACATAAGCGTAAAACAATTTTAAATGAAAGAACGAATTTATATGTAGCTTATTTATATTAGAATGTGACGGACATCCGGGGCGAATCCAATAGAAGCACAATAAACATTACCGTCAAATATATAAAAGAAATGAATATGTTTTATTATTTAATATATTTGAGTAAAATAATTTTCAACTACACAGTAAAATATGTATGATATAAATACCTGCAATAATTATGTAATATTATTTGAAGTAACTAAAATAGTAAATGATTGATAATTCAAAATACTAAAAAAATTAAAAAGAAGATATGAGAGGTATATACCTTTATAGCAATAGAAAATGAATAAATTTAATGTAACTTATTATGTTCTGAAACTCTTGTTAGACAAGTGGCCTCACTAACTTAAGAGGGGGGGTGAATTAAGTTATTTGATATTATCTATTCTTTTCTTTTAATGAATTATCTTTCCTTAATTATGCTTAAAAATTCCTTTTCAAAGATGAAGAATGAATGCTTTACTCTTAATAAAACGAAATTGTAAATGCAATAAGTAAACAAGAGTTAAGGGAAGAGAAATTGCAAACACGATTTATACTGATTCGGCCAATTCACTTGCCTACGTCCAGTCCCCAAGTATCCACTTGAGATTTCCACAATTTTGTAAAGTCTTTTACAAACAATCAATTCTCCAACACCTTGGAACCCTTCCTAGTGTTGAGAATCAATCCAAACAACAAGAGAGGCACCCTCTCTTTAACCCAACGTACAAGTACAGATAGAATCGATGAAAACAAATGAACTCTCCTTTAGAGTGGATATTACAAGTTGAAAGCTTATAAGAGATCTTAATGATTTGCAAGTGTTTGGCACAAGATCATTCAAAGTGATTTCAAAATATAATTATTTCACATGAGAAAAATCTTGTTAAAATTCGAATCTGAGACATATATATATTTTCTTGATTCTTGATGATCACTCTGCAACAAACTCCTCTTGAGACTTGGTTCCTCCCCTCCTTAGCGTTTCGCTCTCTGACGATTTGACGAATAAGAATTAGGGTGAACTCTCAACCCCTTCTTACTAAAATGCCTATATGGGCTTGACTCACTCTCAACCCCTTATCCTCTTTTTAAATTTGAACTAGCTTTATGGATAAAACTACTCATAATATTAATTCTATTATTATTTATTTATTTCTTCTACTTTATTAATTTAATTTAATTTAATTTTACTTAATAAAATTTAGGATGTTACATAAATCAAATAAATAGATCCAAAAACATTTGTTGTACAAATATGATAGACTTTTTAATTTTCTTATATGATTTAAATATTTCCATAATTATTGTTATAAAATAATAAATTTGTAAGAAAAATAAGTTAAATTTATTTTTTTTATTTATAAAATTATTATGTATTTTAAAATTATAAAATTCATGTATTTTTTTAAAAACCAACATGAAATGAAATTAAAAATGTTTTATTTTTAAATTAAAAACTAAAATTAAAATTATATTTAACCTATTTATAAAAAAAATATATTTAACCTTATATATTTTCGTTTTCATTGATTACATATCTTTGTAATTGATAATGGGTTAATAAAACGATGTGTTTCGTGAAATGATAACAGTTATCAAAAAATAAAAAAAAAATCGGATAATGTTTTATTGGTGTTCAAACTTCAATACGCAAAACCCTTCGCTCCGTTCCACTTCGTCTTCTTCTCCTCTCTTTCTATTCTATCACTCTTCCCTCTCGCTCTCTTGATACCTCTCACAGGTAACCAAGCTCCGACTCCAATTCCCCTTCTGCTCTAATCCTCACCAGCTTCGACACTCCACGCATTTTTCACGCGGGATTGAATTTTGAATGCAATTGAAAGCCAAGTTTCTCGAGAGTTAATTTTAGGGTTTTTAATTCCGAGGTCGATTTGAGTGCTAGTTTTGCCTCCTTACCATAACCCTTCCCAGTCCAGAATTCTCCGTTTTCTTCTCCAAATTAGGGTTAGGGTTCACACATGGCTTCCTCAATCGGTCTCGGAACCCCTTACTTCGCTGGTTCACTCAATAAGTCCACTTCCACCTCCACTCATTCCCACCGAACCGTATTCTTAGGGCAGAAACTAAATACCAATAATAATACTGCATTTCTGAAGCTAAAGAACAAGAGTAGCAGAAGGGGTTACACTTTCAGAGTCGTCAATGAGAAAGTGGTGGGTATCGATTTGGGAACCACCAACTCCGCCGTCGCCGCCATGGAAGGTGGCAAACCGACCATCATAACCAACGCAGAGGGCCAGAGAACCACGCCGTCTGTGGTGGCCTATACCAAGAACGGCGACAGGCTGGTGGGTCAAATCGCGAAGCGTCAGGCGGTGGTTAACCCTGAGAACACTTTCTTCTCAGTGAAGAGATTCATTGGGAGGAAGATGTCGGAGGTGGACGAAGAGTCGAAGCAGGTGTCTTACAGAGTCATCAGGGATGAGAATGGCAACGTCAAACTTGACTGCCCAGCAATTGGCAAGCAGTTTGCTGCTGAAGAAATTTCTGCCCAGGTAATTTTTCTCCTTTCTGCACTCTATACTAGTACAAGTTTTTGAACTTGCTTTGCTAGGCATGTGTTTTTGTGTTCATAGTATGTTGTTGCTAAGCGCTTAGGTGTGACTTTTTAATAGGTCTTGAGGAAGCTTGTGGATGATGCTTCCAAATTTTTGAATGATAAAGTGACTAAGGCTGTAGTTACGGTGCCTGCATACTTCAATGATTCACAAAGGACTGCTACAAAGGATGCTGGTCGGATTGCTGGTTTAGAAGTTCTTCGAATTATCAATGAGCCAACTGCTGCTTCCTTGGCTTATGGCTTTGAAAAGAAAAGCAATGAAACAATCTTGGTATTTGACCTTGGAGGTGGTACTTTTGATGTCTCAGGTATTGGAACCCGCTCCACTTGCACTTCTTTAAACTTTCAAGTTTTGTTTGATTGAATTGATGTATATGGACCGATTCATTGCAGTGCTTGAGGTTGGTGATGGAGTGTTTGAAGTGTTGTCTACTTCCGGTGATACACACTTGGGTGGTGATGACTTTGATAAGGTTGGACTTCTTTCTTATTTTAGCATTATAATTTGGTTTATGTTGTGATAACATATGATTGCTGACTTGACTGTTTCTTATTATCACCTGTTGGCTGTAGAGAATTGTTGATTGGCTTGCTTTAAACTTCAAGAGAGATGAAGGCATTGACCTTTTGAAAGACAAACAAGCTCTTCAGCGACTCACTGAGACAGCTGAGAAAGCAAAGATGGAGCTGTCATCATTGACTCAAACAAACATCAGGTATTTACTTTTTCAATTGCCATCGAGCAATTTACACCCCAATCCATTAGTTTCTGAGTGTGCCTCTAAACCATTGCTCAAATCACTGAGTTATTAATGTGATGTTTTCAGTTTGCCATTCATAACTGCTACAGCAGATGGCCCCAAGCATATTGAGACCACCCTTACAAGGGTTAAATTCGAGGAATTATGTTCAGATCTTCTTGACAGGTAGCAATGCTTACTGAATCTATCCCCCCCCCCCCCCCCCCTCTCTCTTAATTTTTAAGTGCTCTGAGCTTGAATGTGAATGATTGGTTTCCAAGCTGCTCTATGATTTTGCTGCTTCCTTGAAGCTCTTTTGCAAATGGTGAACAAACTACTCTGGTATATTAATACTTGTATGGATTATGTATTTCAGGCTCAGGACACCCGTGGAAAATTCATTGAGGGATGCAAAACTCTCATTTAAGGATATTGATGAGGTGATACTTGTGGGCGGGTCAACACGTATCCCTGCTGTTCAGGAGCTTGTAAAGAAGATGACTGGGAAGGACCCAAATGTCACTGTCAATCCGGATGAAGTGGTTGCCCTTGGAGCGGCAGTTCAGGTGGGATTAGCTGTTTTCACTGAGGAACTAATTGATTTTATTTTTATAGCAAATTTTTAAAGTGTTATGTGAAAATATTGTTTTCTGGTAGGATATTATGTTGATTAACATTTTTTGTAATTTTTGAAATGATTTTAGGCTGGTGTCTTGGCTGGTGATGTCAGTGATATTGTGCTGTTGGATGTTTCACCATTATCCTTGGGTCTGGAAACCCTTGGTGGTGTAATGACAAAAATTATCCCTCGAAACACTACCCTTCCCACATCAAAGTCAGAGGTTTTCTCTACTGCTGCTGATGGACAGACCAGTGTAGAGATCAATGTCCTTCAGGGAGAGAGGGAATTTGTTAGGGACAATAAATCCCTTGGTAGCTTCCGCTTGGACGGTATCCCTCCTGCACCTCGTGGGGTTCCTCAGATTGAGGTGAAATTTGACATCGATGCAAATGGCATTCTCTCAGTCACTGCTATAGACAAGGGCACAGGGAAGAAACAGGATATTACCATTACTGGTGCTAGCACCTTGCCTTCTGATGAGGTATCCTCAATGACTGTCTATAGTATTTTTTCTGTTTTAATCGCCAGTTACTTCTTTTGGAATGATTTTATGAAAGAATTTCCATATTGTGGTTATGGGACATTTGAGTTAGGATTAGGAAGCTTTTGTGAATTATGATACTTATGATGATCTGTTGAATGTAATGCAGGTAGAGAAGATGGTAAAGGAGGCTGAGAGATTTGCAAACGAGGACAAGGAAAAGAGGGATGCCATTGACACGAAGAACCAGGCTGACTCTGTCGTCTATCAGACTGAGAAGCAGTTGAAGGAACTTGGAGACAAGGTTCCTGGCCCTGTGAAAGAGAAGGTTGAAGCAAAGCTGGGAGAGCTTAAAGATGCAATTTCTGGCGGGTCGACCCAAGCTATTAAAGATGCCATGGCTGCCCTCAATCAGGAAGTAATGCAGCTTGGGCAATCTCTGTACAACCAGCCAGGAGCTGCAGGTGCAGGGCCTGCACCACCTGGCGGCGAGTCTGGCCCCTCAGAATCATCAGGCAAGGGACCCGATGGGGATGTGATTGATGCAGATTTTACCGACTCTAAATGAGTTATATAGATTATTTATTATTTTTTTTTCTTTCATGGTTTTTTCTGTGTTAAATTCGTAGTGATTTTTGTCAATGGGAGAGTGGACATGTTACCATTAAAAATAGAGACATGTTACCATTAAAAATAGACGGGTTTTATAGGTGCTCATTGATGCTTTTTATTGTACCTTGGAAATTTTGATTTTGAAATACAGGTATTATGGTGCAACTTATAGGCTGAAAAATGTCTTGTTATTCCTTGTTGACTTTGATTTTACCAATACACAGGGCAGAAATGAAATGGCATTTTCAGGTTTAACCATGCTTGTAATGCTTTTGCAATCCTTAGAGGTGAATAAAAGAAACACGGGAATAATAGTTGGTTAACAATTGGATTTTTTCTTTCAAATAATCCATCTATAACTTTACAAACCATAAAATTTAATAAAAGTTCATAGTTTCTATTAAGGGTGATTATACATTCTTTTTCCAAATTTAAAAACCATTGATACATTATTAATCATTTAATGATTTTAATTTAATATATAATATTTTTTTAAAATATAAGTAAAGAGTATTATTATTTATATAATAAATATCAAAATAACATAAGAGAGATAAAATATAAAAAAGAGAGAAATATGAAATATGATGAGTGATATAATATAAAAAAATTAAAAAAATATGTTGTATGAGTTATATAATTTTATTGTATGAATTTCTATCACATACAATGTTCAATTTATTAAAATTTGAAATGTATTATTTGTTTATAATGTGATGTGATGTGATGTGGGGATGATTTCAGGGATATGACCTGTACTATATTGAACATTTATCATGTTTAAATAAATTAATTGAACAAAAAATAAACAGTCATCCGTTGTCGTCCAGCGGTTAGGATATCTGGCTTTCACCCAGGAGACCCGGGTTCGATTCCCGGCAACGGAATTTTTAATCTGTTTTATTGTCTTTTTATTCATTGATATTTTATAACCCCCGAGGTGTTTTTCAACTATTCACCCATTATGGATGTCACTATGCTCTCAATTGATGGTGACATGGCTGCAACAAATGGCTTGCCTCGAATCTATATTTATACTATTACAATTTGAAGCGAATCTATATCTATACTATTATAATTTGGAAGATTTTTATTCACTATTCATTCAACCTCTCAATTTGTTTGGTCAAGATGTGGGTCATTGGTTTTCATTTTGGGCCCATTTGTTTTAATTATCTATACTCTATCATTTATCTTTTTATTTTATTCATTAATATTTTCATTTATTATATCACTCATCTATTATATTTATCTATTTAATCTATACTAAAATTCCAATTTATCTCACTTTTAATTTTCTATTTTTTTGTTATTATATTAATATATTTTCTCTCATTATTTGATCCCATTAATCTTTTTCATTACAAATGTGATTTTTTTTATAAATCACCGGTATCGTTCATGGGAGACCTTCTGCTCATACTATTTTCTTTTTTTTTTCTTTTTTATCACACTTTAATTTTTTTTGTTATTATATTAAAATAGTTTCTCTCATTATTTATCATATCTATTCTCATTTCAGTAAATTAATTTTTTTATAAACCACAGGAAGCAGTCCAACTCCGGTCTCTTTTAATCATATTTTAATTTTATTTTTTATAATTATTATATTGAAACAAGTTTTATCATTATCCATTTATGTTTATATATTTCATTACATAAAAACTCACATAAAGAAATACGATATGAGTTTATTTACATCAATTTTAATATATTTTTTCAATATATTATTTATCTCTCTATTTTATTCATTAATGTTTCACTTATTATCTCTCTTATCTATACTATTACAATTTGGAAGATTTTTATTCACTATTCATTCAATCTCTCAATTTTTTTGGTTTCAGTTTGGGCCTTTCACTGTTTCTTATGGGCCGTGTGAAAAGTTTATAATACTCATGGTTTATCAAAAGTTTATCGGATACAATTTTTTATTGTTATTATATTAAAACATTTCCTCTCATTATCCGTTCATATTGATTTATTTCATTATAAAAGTGATATTTTGATAAACCATGAGTATCCACTATCCTCCATGTGAAGCAATTTTCCTCATACATTTTTTCTTTTTTTCATAACACTTTAATTTTCTTTATTGTTATTATTATTATTATTATTATTATCTTAAAATAATTTCTCTCATTATTTATTCCTATTTATCTGTTTCGTTACATGAAAACTCACATTAAGCAATACAATAAATGTATTAATTTACATTAAATTTAACATGATATTTTAGTATATCATTTATGTCTTTATTTTATTCATTAATATTTTCATTTATTATCTCACTTATCTATTCTATTTATCTATTTATTCTATATTAAAATTGCTCATCCATAACACGTGTCATGTTTTCTCACTTGCGTTTATTTAATTTTTTATTTGCAATACAGTAAAATGATATTTTTACGAACCATACAACTATCTTCCAGGTGAGGCAACCATTCTCCAGCCGTTTTCTTCCATTTTTCTTTTTAATTTCTTATCACTTTTTCTTTTTCTTTTTTTATTATATTAAATTAATTATCTCTCTATTTTATTTATTAATGTTTTCATTTATTATCTCTCTTATTTATTCTATCTACTCTATATTAAATTTTTTTCGCTCAGTACATATGTCACATCTATAATATTACAATTGGCTAGATTTTTCACTATTCATTGAGGGGTTAATTTTTTTAATTCCTATAAGTAGTAAAGTTAAGGGTTCTAAATCTAGCCTAAACTATAAGATACATATATAGTAGGTAGCTAAATATGGAAAATTTAGGGAGGAGAAAAATAGAAAGAAAAAATAATAAAGAGAAAGAATGTGAAAAAATGTGATATGAAATTAAGAGAAAAATGAAAAGAAAATTAAGGTGTTAAAGGAAGTGTAAAACAAACAAAATGTAAAAAAAAATATTATTCTTTTTTAAAAGTATTAAAACTTTGATAGTTAACTTTTGGGTGTTGAAAGTAGAAAAAAGAAAGAGATAAAAAGAAACAAATCAAGAGAGAGTGTGAAATAAATGACAATTGATGTGATAGGAAAGAAAGAGAGATAAAAAGAAAAAATTAGGCATGAAAAAATCTTATATATTTTAAAATTAAACTATTAAATACATAAATACATTACATGTTGCAATAAAAAATATACAAAAATAATAGGAATAGGGCAAAACTAGAAAGTTAAACTATTTTTTAAAACTCAAATAAAACAATTAACTAGCTATAATTACTTTTATTGGTCTTTGTGATTCAATATAGCGTGCCTTATAAAAGGAACGGAGAGATTATATTATATTTGTTTACATTTAAATGTATATAAACTAGGTTTTCATTTTTTCCAAAAAAAAAATGTTGAACACATTTGGGGACACCTCGATTGAATTTAATTTTATTTGATCATTTCACTCCATTAAAGTTTCAACGAAGACAATTTTTATTTTTCTTTGTTTTGTTGTGACCATTAATAAGAGTCAAAACTAGACATTGTCACACGTTGGTGTTTATTTACCAAAAACCGTTTTCTCTCTTAGTCAATTATATGTTGCTATATCTAAGGTGAAGTTTCGACAAAGACTTAGGATTCTTATATGTGATTATATTTTTAAACGTTATAATTTGACAAAAAATATAGTGTATAAAGAGATATTTAAAAAATATAAATAATATGATATGATATATTTTACATTTATAATTATTAATGTTTAAAATTTGTTGTTTCAAATAAACTTTCTATATTTTAATTTTTTTTAATTCTTTCTATATAAATAAGTATAAATTTTAATATGAAAAAAATCACTAATCATTATTATTTTCTATAATTTACATATTTATATTAATTAAATTAAATATATTAATTATAGTATTCAATATAAATAATCTATTTGAATAATAATACCCAAGTGGGACACTAGTTTGATATAAACCAAGTGAGATGAGGACACAGATTCTATTAAAAGTCATGGCGTGGCAGAAGTTAAAGATAAAGAAGCCTTATTCTGTTTCAGATGATCTTTTATACTGATCTGTGGTAATAAGCTGCCTGACAACAATGGAGCCTCCTCACAAGAATAACTGATACTGCAAAGGATCATGAAAAGCTGTTCAACTTTACTACTCTCAAATTGCAAGAATTTCAGATTTGCTTTTTCAATGGTTATGCCAATAAGATGAAAAACTTATAACTGATCCAGATTGTGCAGTACATGTTACTATCGTTGGGGTTGTGGCAGGTTTAAAGAAATCTGATTGGAAACATACATTCGAAGGTAAATAAATTCATCCAGCGGAAGATTTAAAATCAAGCACATATCTATTGCATCTTATACAAAATAAAAGTGTAGTGCGTAAAGTTCATTACTGTATTTGCACATTGGCAATGGGAAGGCACTTGGTTTTATGGACTAAAATGATCCCAGTAATTCTTTCTCAAGCTAATTAAGAAAGCTGATCTTTAGATGTGAGGCTACTTGTGTCATCTAGCATGCAAATTAAGCCATTGAAATCTAATAACTATGTCTTAATTTTAATTAGTGTTGTGTATTGACATGACTTTTCATGATTTCTTAGTTCAATATTGAAGATAATGTTCTATCAGACTGTAGAAATATAGCCGGATATAGGTAGGTACAAGGTTTAACTTAATGAAGTGTTTATGCAGATCATCCTTAGCTTGCTGTATAATTGCAAATATTGGTGAATATATGCAGTTACAATCTATCCTTACATAATTTAATATACCATATGGGTCGATCTGAGAGTCATGTGTATGGAGAAAAATATTGCCGGGAGGGGTTCCTATTTTGGGGTCTGCCCGGGAGGTTGGTCTCTATCAGTTTGAAGGATATATTGGAAAACAAAAATATATAATTTAATATTTTTAAAAATAGGATAAGTTCTTTAGTACTATTTTTTAATGTAATCACATATTTATTATTTTATGATATATATTATTAACTTTCATATTAAATTAAATTATAACTTACTGTTTAAAATTTTCATTCATTTAAATAATATTTAATTTTTATAATCAAGATTAAATATAATAAGATATTTATAAACAATTTAAAAAATAAAATTTTAATTAAATTAAGTTTTGAAATTTTCAAAAAATAAATTTGAGATAGTTGTGTTTTATTTAAATTTTCATTAACAATAAAATTTCTTTTTTATTTTTATCAATTAAATACTTTTTTTTCACTTTATTTATTTATATTTTAGTCGGAATGTTCTCAAGATGTTCATGTCATCCTTGGATATACACGACACTGGTTATAAAGAAATGACTTTATGGAATTAACATCAAGAAACTATGTGCCGCGTCCCCTACCAGGAATGATCATGGCTTTGGTTGGGTTGAGTTTAAAGCACTCACGGACCCAATCCGATGAAGAGATATTAAGTTGGATTGGGTTGAGTTTTTTTTTTCTTTTTTTAATTTTTAAGGACGTATCTAACTCAATCCAACCCGATTATGGTTGAGTTGGGTTGAGTTTGGTCAATTGGGTTCAACATTTTAAAATGTTTGTGTTTGTAAATAAAATAAAAAATGAAAAATACTTTAAATAAAAAATATAAGTTGTCATTATAAGTATGATAAAAATAAAAATTTATAATTTGATAATAAGGAAATCAATTTATATAATATTAAATTTTAAAATGTGTAACTTATTAGTACAAAAAATTATAAAATTTATTTTTTATTAATGATTGAGTTGGGTTAGGTTGATTGGGTTGAAAGTATGAAAACCCGATATCTAACCCAATTTGATTGGGTTCATCCGTATGAAATCCAATCCAACTCAACTACCCAAGCCAACCTGTCTTTTTTTATTGGGTTGGGTTGATCGAGTTCATTGGGTCTATATACCAAACCCATGATCACCCCTATCCCCTACCCACGTTTTAATAAGGCTTATATTCACGCTAATACCCGAACATGTAATAACTTTACCTTGTGTTTGGATGGAGAATTTTAGAATTCTCAAAATTATAATAGACATTGTTGAGTGAATTATTAAAATGAGACGAATTGACAATGACAATCTAAAAAGTTTGAACATAAAAGAGAAATGTTGAAATTCCCTCTCAATATTTGTCATTTTAAATTCCCCTATTTATCATAAAAAATCCTCCTATTTGTCATTTGGAATTCTTTCTTCTACTATTTTAACACATGAATTCTAGTAATTTTAAATTTCTCAATCCAAACACAAGGTTAATGTAAAAAATGACAATTTGCAATTAACATCAAGAAACTATGTGCCCCGTCCCCTACCCACATTTTAATAAGGCTTATACTCACGCTTATGCCCAAACATGTAGAACTATGTGCCCCGACCCCTACCCACGTTTTAATAAGGCTTATACTCATGCTTATACCCGAACATGTAGTAACTTTAAAGTAAAAAATGATAATTCAATTAAAAAGTTACTCCAAGATCATTTAAGTATAATTATCAAACATTACCAATATAACTATTTAACTACATTCGGATACAACATAACAAGGTTCTAAAGTTAATATATATAAAATTATAGGTTATGCTAACGAGTTCCCTTAAGCTTTCTTTTGGTTACATGGAAATAGAAAAAAAAGCAAAGACAACAAAAACAAATCCTAACTACAAGGGCAATCTGCAGCAATCAGGTCCCCATGATCGCGAGGAGGGCAAAGGAGTTCCCTTAAGCTATGATTAAAGAATCTATATACCCTTAAGCTATTATAATATATATATATATATATATACTATTAGAAATCATAACAATGTTTGTAACATTAAATTAAATGATATACAATGCAATAAAAATTTTCAATTTTTGGTTACATAACTAATGATCTTAGGATGTTTACCAACATTTCCATAAAATTATATATGTTATCATTTGTTAAATAATTTAATATATATAAATATGTAGGTATTGATATAAGGTGGATTGGACATTGTATTAGCGTCCATACTCAGTAAAATTTACGGGTAATTACTCGTACTTGAGCCCATGTTTATTTAGTAGGTTTTTACCATGTTTACTGTGAATAATTTTTATGAGTGTCCATTGGCTTGGATCCAATTGTCATCCCTACTGGAGGGAGTACATTAGTCTAGTGAATGACACAAGAATGCTAATGACTTGAAGTATGGATGGTAATTGAGCTTGAGCTCGATGGATGGACACAATAATTTCCCGTAGTGGACAAGGCAAAAAACTCGCTAAGTGGGTATGAACGCAAGTACGAGTAATAGGCCATATTTTTTTATGAGGATAGGTGCAGGTATAAGCACTATAATGGTCAGCCCACCCTATACCCACATATATGTGTATTAAATAATATATATATGGCTTAATTGCACTTTTGGTTCCCCTACTATCATCAATCCGCGATTTTGGTCCCCTTACTTTTTTTTTCGCGATTTTGGTCCCCCTATTATTCCAAATTCGCGACGTAGTTCAAAATTTTGACCCCCCTATACCTCCCAAGTATGTGTTACAGGGACCAAAATCGTGAAAACAAAAAGTAGGAGGACTAAAATCGCGGATTGATGATAGTAGGGAGAGCAAAAGTGCAATTAAGCCTATATATATTAATTTTATTAAAAATATATAACTTATCTTTATTTTTCAAAAATGATATATGTGTGTGTATATATATAATATTACACATTAAAAAATATTTTTAAATTTGATATATATTATGAAATAAACTTAAAAGTAGAATTAGATCAAAATCAAAATAATGAAACATTTAAAAGTCTCGAATTTCTAGAACCTTAATTTATGTGATTGTCTTATCTCTTTAAGTAATTTTCTTCACCTTTAGTAAATTACAAGTAATCGACGCAAGCATGAGTATATAGATGTTTAGTGGTATGAAGATGGGTATTAATTAAAGTTGGTTTTTCCCATATGAATATGGACTCGGATATGATTTTGATTTTTTAGCTATTTCGTAGTTATTTCGTAGCTAAACTTAGTTAGAGAAATTAGAGAACTGAAGAGGATCTGGATCCCTCAGATACGAGTTCTTTTAATGGGAGTATAAAATGAAGAGAATTTCTACCGAACCCCCTCTTAGCGGAGGGTTTTGGCACCCTCCCACAACTGACCAATAGGACTAGTTACCTAATAATTGCATAAATGTCTGAAAACTTTCGGGTTTTGCACTTTAGTCCTCTCCATTAATCTTTTATTGTTTTTAATTTATTCTTCATTTTAAACTTATAATGATTTTATATTAAGTTAATTATAATTATAATTATAATTAACTTAATATATCTTTAGTTAAATTAAAACTTACCAAAACATTAGTTGTAGAATAGTTCATGTCTCTGTTCAGCTGTCGAACTTTCGCCTTAGTTGAAGAACAGTGTAATTCTTAGCACCCTTTGATTGCCTCCAGTTTCTGATCTCTTATATACTATCCTTTGGTCGCTTAACATTATTTGGTTTATTTTCGTCAGTCGGTGATTGTCGTAAGGTTTAGGGTTTTTGTCTTCCAGAATCCTCGATTTAGAATTTCGCTTGTTCTATGTGAACATTCTGTTTTGCTAGTGGTCGCTGGGTGAACATTATATTTTGCTAGTGGTTGCAAGGTACTTTTTTTTCGATTCCCTTATCTCATTGCTTTTACCTTTTTGATAATAATCGTGTTTACCATTTTGACTGTTTGCTGTAAAATATGAGCTTTTTTTTGTATTTGTAGGACTATTAGTATTGCTACTCACATCCTTTCTGTCGAAATCATTAGGTTTTTATTGGTATAATTAATGGTCTAATTATAGAAATTCGGCACTAGAATTTTCCTATGTATTCAATTATTCATTATGAAGTAAAACAGATTTAGCTATTTAGATTGATGGCACAGACATTGGGTATTATATAAGAGTTATTAGTTGTTGTTATGCAGATGGATATTTTTGATGATAAATCAACTGTTAATCTGCAAAAGATGAAGTTCGGAATAATGATGTTTCATGTGGGGATAGTTCTAGTTGTGAAGACAGTGATGATACCTCTGGTGGAGAAGATAATGATGGTAGTTGTTGTGGAGAAGATAATGATGATAGTTGTAGTGAAGAGGAATTTCATATTAGGAATGAGAAAGTGGGTGATGAGAAAATGAGTGAGGAAAAAGTGAAAGTAGGTGATGTAGAAAAAAGGATTTGAGACTTAACAGGTGATGATATACGGGCATTAGAGTTTGGTTCTGAAGAGCAAGCTTTTTCATTTTACGAGTCATATGCGAAAGCTTTAGGTTTTGTTGTTAGGAAAGATGATGTGAAGAAGGATGTAAGGGGACAGATTGTAATGCGCCATATTGTTTGCAATAGAGAAGGATTAAGGAATAAAAAATATTTCATGAAGGTAGATAGGAAAAGAGATCATAAACCTATGACCCGCACAAATTGTTTAGCTAAGTTGCGGATCCACTACCATCAAAGAACATCTAAATGGAGAGTGGTTTCCTTTGAGGAGTGTCATAACCATGAACTTACTCCAGCCAAATTTGTGCATTTGTTGCCTGCATACCGTAAAATGACAGAAGCAGACAAAGCTCAAGTGGACAGTTTGCATTCTTTTGGGGTAAGAACATGTCATATAATGGGGTATCTTGTTTCTCAAAAGGGTGGATATGGTGGTGTTGGGTTTACTAGAAAGGATTTATATAACTATTTGGATAGCAAAACTCGTATGAAGATTAAAGACGGGGATGCACGTGCTGCATTGAGTTATCTACAAGGCAAAGCTGACAATGGAGGGACATTATTTGCTAGATATCAAAATACTAGAAATGGTAAGCTGAAGTATCTATTTTGGGCAGATGCAGTTAGCAGATATGATTATAAGTGTTTTGGGGATGTTGTTGCCTTTGACACCACATATAAAAAGAATAGGTACAACTATCCTCTGGTTATCTTTTCTGGTTGCAATCATCATTCGCAAACCATAATTTTTGGTTGTGCTCTTGTCTTAGATGAAACAACTGAGACGTACAAGTGGGTATTGGAATCTTTTCTGGCTGCAATGTCAAATAAACATCCAAAAGCAGTGGTCACAGATGGAGATGGTGCCATGAGGGAGGCCATAAGACATGTTTTTCCTGAGGCTTCACATCGTTTGTGTGCATGGCACTTGCATAACAATGCATGTGAAAATGTGAAGCACCCTGCATTTTTGGAGGACTTCAAGACGACTATGTATACAAATTTTTCACCTGAACAATTTGAAGAATATTGGGAGAATATGGTTGAGAAGCATGGTGTTGTGGGAAACAGGTGGGTTTCAAAGACATATGAAAACAAGTCTCTGTGGGCGACTGCTTATTTGCGTGATAAGTTTTTTGGTAGGATTAGGACAACATCCCAATGTGAAGCTATTAATTCAGTCATTAAGGTGTATGTTAAGAAAAAAAGTAGCATGGTTGAGTTTATGCATAATTTTCATAGAGCTTTGAGAGAGTACAGAAATAATGAGTTCGTTGCTGATTTTAAAGGGCTTTATTCAGAACCTGTGATGACTACACCACTTGTGAAGATTGAGAAAGAGGCTTCCAAAGTCTATACAGTGGAGATTTTTAGAGAAGTGAACCAATAGATTGAAAAGGCATGCATATTAAATGTTATTGGAAGAGAAGAAGCTGGAGAGAAGCTGAATTTCAAGCTTAGCAAATATTGCAACCCTGGTTCTGAAAAAATTGTTATTTACAATACTACAAATTCAACTTTTAATTGTCAGTGCAAGTTATTTGAATCTCGCGGCATTCCATGTGCTCATATCATTTCTGTGATGAAAAATGAACATATGGAACATATTCCTAGTAACTTGATATTGGCAAGGTGGACAAAGAATGCGAAGAGAGATTTCCTCTATTCTTCTCAGGAATATGAAATAGAAGATGAATTAACCAATATAGTTCGTTACTCTGCTTTCATTGTTGCGTGTAATGCTTTGTTTGAAGCGGGGAGGAATAAGAGTGGTTGTTTCACTGAAATCGTTGATGATATTTACAACCTTACTTTGAAGTATAAAAACAAAGGTGATCAACGGTCCTCACAAAGTGGAACAGATAACAACATTGCGGAGCCTACTAAGGTGAAAACTAAAGGTGCTCCTAAGAAAAAAAGTTTACAAAGAAGAGACATTGTTCAAATTGTACAAGTACGGGACACACAATCAGAAGATGCCCAATGCGTTCTGGTATTGCTGATGCAAGCACATTTGATGATCAGAGATCTCCTTCAGAAGATATTGAAATGAGCATACCGGCTGATCATGTAAGTTTGATTCTTCTAATCTTATGAACTTGTAATGTTTCATTTGTTTTTCTATTTATGTGAAAAAAAAAATGATTTCTAACATTGTAATTAGGCACATTTTTATTTTTTTAGGAACGTGAGGTTATGGACCATGACGATTCTAAGGAGCAAGCTAATATTTGTAATGATAGAGGAAGTCAAAGTTTGAAGGTAAAGTTGTCCAGTAGTAGTGACTATGAAACTCCTTCTTATCATTATTAATATAATAATTATGTTGTCTTTAATGCAGAAAGGGAAAGGGAAAGGGAAAGGGAAAGGGAAAGGGATGCAGAGAATAAGTGTCGGGACCAAAAGGAAGGAAAATAATCGAAAAGATAACACACTTGTTTTAGATAAAGACCATGTCAGTATTTCCATAACCCACCATCATTTATTGGTGTATATAAATTGTTTTGTATTCAATGTTGATTGCAATATTTATTCTTAGGTTGCTGCACATGATATGCATACTAGTGGATCAGAGCCTGTCAATGTAGTGTTGCAAAACTTAAAACCTGGTGTGCAGGCTGTAAATCCAGGTATGCAGACTGTAAATCCTGGTGTGCAGGCTGTAAATTCATGTATGCAATCCATGTTACCCCGTATGCATATTCCTGCATATGGTTATGGCACATACACACAGGGGGGTACCCATGTATCCGGAAATGGGTGGGGCACCTGTCTGTCCCCAGAATATACAAGTCCCTATTTTCCCACAAGTCCCTCAACCTCAGGTATAAATAATATTCTTGTTGTCATTATTTAGTTTATTTATTTTGATTCAGTTTACAAATAAGTTGTTTTATTGTTCCAGTATTACAATTCAATGCCCAATGTGTCATCTTGGAATGGTTTGCTTCAACAAGTAATGAAAAACGGAAGTCAAAGCAGTAAGTTTTAGTTTGTTACTCATTACTGTATTTGACTTGTAAGTACTTTCTTAATAATGATTTTTCTTACTCACCCATGTAGGCAGTAATCACGTTTTGCGATAGGAGTATGGTGTGGATGAACTAATGACCAATGTGGTTTATACTAAATCTGTAGATTTTGGTTTAGGGTAATGAGTTATTTTCTTATATTATTTATTTAATGAGTTATTTTCTTATATTATTTATTAAGGTGTTACTCACATCGATACGGTATTTGTCTAATGATCATGTAATGATGTTCTTTCGTTTTTACTTTTCAGGTCTCAATCATATGGTAGTCAAGGATATGTGTTTCGTCATAAGAGGCTATATACTTCAATAGACCAGTAGCATGAATTTAGATAGTTGTAATATTTACTTCAGTTGATATGTGGTGGTGGACAATATGAATTTAGATAGTTGAAATATGTACTTGAGTTGATCTGTGGTGGTGGACAATATGAAATAACCTTTGTTATTTATAATGATCAACATTTTTTACCAGTAAAGTGTATGCATTTCAATGAGAATAGCTTATGAAAACCCGACAAAGATATTTCGTTCTAGTATGATTTGATCGAGTCATTTTGCGATACCAATGGGCTTAATGTTTTGAAAATGATTTGATCGAGTCATTTTTCATTAATGTTTTGAAAATCAAAATTAACATTGAAAAATAGAAAAGATATATACACATGATATACATCAATGACATAGATATAATAAAGATTACTGAAAGCATTAACATTGATTTATAACTGAAAGTGTTTGCCACAATGGGCTTAAGTCACTCTACAAAGGTCCTTCATTATACACAAAAGTCCCACACACGGGAAGCATTCTACCATGCACACCACGTAAAGAAAAAAAGGTTTTAATAATTTCAAATTCCATAAATTTTCAATTTGTCACTTCTTCTGGACCCGCTTCTTGCTCCTCAATCGCTGCTCATCCCAAGCGTTGAATGCTGAAGTTATGACTTCTCGCCTTAATTTGTTGTAGGAATGCAGAACCAAGTCAATGGCAATTCTCATCTGAGATGCAGGGGTAACCTGTTAATGAGAAAATGTCATTGTCATACTAAATTAATGAGGTGCACAGATTGATAAAATATCATAAATATATTCAATGTCTATGGATACATTACATTAATGTTGTCATAGTCATCGTCCACTATGTAGGAAGTCATCCATTGGCAAGCCCAAACTCCAATCATTCCTAATTCGTGATTAGTAAACTAGTTAGTTTGCTGAAATGACAAACAATTGTTGTATTAATTTGGGAAAGTAACTGGTTAGGACAGTAACTTACGATGCTGGTGTTTGTTCTGCAATTCCCTGTGGTTCTATTAACTCAAACTCAGAGATAACATGGTAAGCTGATCTTGAAATGTCACAGAAAGTGTGATCCCGTATCATCTCTTCCACATACATCGCCTGTGTAGGGAATTGAATTAAAACTTATGCACACACTTTTAATTAGTTATAAATTAAATAGGTATTTACCACTTTCTTAACATGTCTCCGCCTCCATTCTCTTCTCTTTGCACACGACAATGAATCCAGCAGTACCAGTTGTCTCTTGTTCATGTCAATGACCATCAAGTACCAATGGGAATTCTGGTCGTTAATTGGCACAAAGATCTACAATTGAGTGAAGTCAATGTCAGTTAATAGACTGCTAGTTGTGTCTATATATACATTTTCAGTCACAACACACATAACATTTATGGTCAGAAGTGAGTTGATATGATAAAAACTTACCTTACGGATGAGATCTATTTTTCCCATGAATGTCTTTTTATAATTTTCCAAAGCATAATCCCCAATTGAACCTCTTTCCAAAACATATTGTTGTCATTAAAAATGATATCATCATTTTAGCAAAATTTTAAAATTGATAACATAGGTAACTAATAACAATATTTCATACCAAGAAAAATGTTGGAAGGAACCAAACATTAGAAAATTTGATAACATCTCGCTGGATATAAGTCAACTTACAGGCAAGCTGATTGATGACCTACACATACATACTTAACAATTTAAATGACAATGCTTTCCACAAATAAATTTCGGTTATTTTACGTAAATAGATTCCCTTACCTCTTCATTCACCCATCTTGCAGGCTTTAGAGAATTGAGAATGTTAATGTTTGTCTGAGATCAAGAAGATTTGATCACGATTTCATTCCTGAAATTCACATAAAATTTTATGATTAGTGTAAATTTGGGATGTATTTAAAAATTAATATAAAGAGGATGAGAAAAAAAAAACCCATGTAAAAGGTCTCCATTCTTGTCCGTGAAGATAAATGCTGTTGTAGCAGCCTCAATGTCATCGATAATCATATCCTTTGGGGGTATGTATGTAACAAGGTACCACTACAACAAAATGAACTGTTTTTTCAGGACATATACATGAAAATATATCTAAATTATGTTTGATAAATGGTTATCTACATACATTTGGAATTTCAACTCCTGATGTCCTTCCTCCATATTTCAGATTCCCAACATCACATTCATTTGTCAATACTAGCCTTCTCAGAAATTGTGTTCCTGGGGATCCATGTTCTGAAAGTTTTTTTTTCCTGATTCATCAAGTTAGGAGCTGAGTTTGTTGCGATCTGGATTGCAGGAGAAACAGTTCCTGGTTTGTTGGGCAAAGAAGTGTTTTTGGACCACACATGTCAGAAGTCAGTTGCGGTAGTCCAATAGGAGTCCGTGGAGGGCTTATATTGTTGTCATTTTCACTAGATTTCAGAATAAAGTCCTTCAAAGTCTTTCTTATCTCCGCAATTTCAGACTTGACATCCTTTATCTCCTTTCTCAATTCCTAATCAAATAATATTATGTAATTAAAAATAGACAAAATCCATAATAATTCACTTTAATAAAAACTAGTAGGATGACAATAATGAATCTATTACCCGAACAGTTTGGTCTTTCTTACAGCCTTTGCAGTTTTCCTCTAAGTCATTTAACTCAGTTTCATTCCTATTGTTATTGTCACCATAAATACAAATCAAAACGAATTTTCAAAATGAAGTTATAAATTTAAAAAACCTAATAAAGGTACTGATTTAATCTACAAAATGATTTAGGAAGATACCTTGCTGAGATTTCAATTACTTCTTGAACCGTCTTGCGTTTCTTCACAGTGGCCTTCCTGGAAGATCGACTGATATGACTACCAGTACGTGAAGTCTGGGCGCGCGTCCTTGCTCTCTAACCATCCCCAGCCATCGCACCCAATTGATTTTTTGACACGAGATAGATGAAGATGTATTTTTTGCCACAACTGTGAAGGCTAGGGCTTCTGAAACCGAAGGTAATGAGTAGGCTTTTTCATATATTATACACGCTTTGTGGGCAGTTGTCTTGGGGAAAATCAGGTACATCATTACTATTGGGGAGTTTCAAGAAACGGGAAACCCAACAATGAATGAGGTCTTCAATTAGGGTCTGTGGGTGTTAGTTGCTGTTCTACGAGGAAGCTGAGGAGACGCCTATTAACATAGAAGGGTTATTTTGTCTACTCTTCTTAAGCGAACACTAAACTAATGCAACAAGAAATTCATTGAGAATAGAAGGGTGCCAACATTTCTTAATGTTAATAAAAGTTTATTTTTATTTGAAAAATATTTAAGTTTATTTTACAAATAAAAAAAATTTGTTAAAAATATAGATAGAGGGAGAGAGATATGAGAGAGGGGGAGATAGGAGAGAGAGACAATGAAAAGATATAGGCGAGAGGGGGAGATAGGAGAGAGAGACAAGAAAGATATAGGAGAGAGGGAGCGATAGGAGAGACGAGGTGGGAGGAGAGATGAGATAGGAGGTAGGAGAGAGAGGAGAGGCGAGGGATTGAAGGAGCGTGTAGAGAGATAGGAGAGGGGATTGGAAAGAGATAGGAGAGATATAGGAGAGAGAGGGAGATAGGAGAGGTAGAGAGATGGGAATGAGAGAGGAGAGAGAGGGAGAGAGAGACATTGAAGAGATAGAGAGAGAGGGGGAGAGAGAGGGTAAATAGATGGCTGAGAGAGATGAGATAGAGGTAGTGGAGAGAGATAGGAGAGAGAGAGGGAAAGAGGGAGTGAGAGCGGTTGAGAGATAGGATGAGAAGGGGGAGCTGAAGAGATAGGAGATAGAAGACAGACATTGTGAGGTAGGAGAGAGAGAGAGAGGATAGAGGGATGAGAGCGATGATAAAGAGATGGGATAGAGAAATAGGGAGAGATGGGATAGGAGAGGAGAGGAGAAGAGGGGGAAGGAGAGAGGGAGAGAGAGACATGAAAGATATAGGAGAGAGGGAGAGATAGAGAGAGAGGAGGTGGGGGTAGGGGGAGAGAGGGGGATGAGAGAGAGATAGAGGTAAGAGAGAGAGGAGGAGAGAGCGGGGAAAAGAGGGATGAGACGGTGGTAGAGAGGGTGTTAGAGAGATAGGAGAGAGAGAGGGAGGGGAGATGGAAGAGAAGGAGAGATAGGGAGATGGGAGGAAGAGAGGGGGAGATAGGAGAGGTTAGAGAGATAGGGAGATGGGAGGAGGAGAGAGAGGGAGAGAGAGACATGGAAAGAGATAGGAGAGAGGGGGGGAGAGATATGAGAGAGAGGTAAATAGATGGGGGGAGAGATGAGATAGAGGTAGGAGAGAGATGAGAGAGAGAGAGGAGAGAGAGGGAAAGAGGGAAGAGAGCGGTAGAGGAGATGGGAGAGAGAGAGATAGGAGAGAGAGAGACAATGAAAATATAGGAGAGAGGGAGAGATAGGAGAGAGAGGTGGGAGAGAGAGATGATAGAGGTAGGAGAGAGAGGAGAGAGAGGATGATAGAGAGCGGTTTAGAGGAGGGGAGAGAGAGGGAGATGGAAGAGATATGAGAGATAGGCGAGAGAGGAGATATGAGAGGGTAGAGAGATGGGAGAGAGAGATAGGAGAGAGGGAGAGATATGAGAGAGAGGGAGAGAGACATGGAAGAGATATGAGAGATAGGGGAGAGGGGGAGAGATAGGAAGAGAGAGGTAAATAGATGGGGGAGAGAGATGAGATAGAGGTAGGAGAGAGATAGGAGAGAGAGAGAGGGAAAGAGGGATGAGAGCAGTTAGTAGAGGATAGGAGAAAGAGGGAGATGGAGAGATAGGAGATAGGAGACAACATGTGAGGTAGAAGAGAGAGGAGCTATGAGAGATTAGAGAGATGGGGAGAGAGAGAGATAGGAGACAGGGGGAGAGGCTATGGAGAGGAGTGGAGAGGAGAGGATGCGAGAGAGGGGTAGATGGAGAAGAGATAGGAGAGATAGGAGATAGGAGAGAGCCATAGAAAGAGCAGGCGAGATAGGAGAGGAGAGGAATTGTTAGGTAGGAGAGAGAGAGGAAGAGAGAAGGGAGTGAGGATAGAGATATTTTTTTGAGAGAGGGAGAGATAGGGGAGAGGAGAGAGAAGGAGAGATAAGGAGAGATGATAGGAATTTATAACTCTCATATCTTCTTTACCCTCTCTCTTTCTTTCTCCTATCTTTCTCCTACCATCTATCCATATCTCTCTCCTATCTCTTCCATGGTATCCGATCTATCTTATCTCTTCCATGTCTCTCTCTCCCTATCTTCCCCCCTCTACTATTCATTTTTATGTTTTGGTAAAATAAAGTTTAAATATTTTCTAATAAAATATTTAAAAATTAAATTTATGTATCAATTTTATCAATTTTTTATTTAGATAAATTATATTAATAAATTCACTAAAATTACTTGTGAACCCCAAAAATGGCGGAAATTAATTTTGTTTATGTTATGTTAATTTATTGTTTTAATTAATTGAAATTAATTTAGACAACATATATAATTAACTAATAATGGTTTATAAAAAAATAATTAAGTGGTAATGTTATTATGAATTGATAGGTAATTTTTTAATTTACATATCTAATAATGTTTTAATTTAAAAATTTAAATGTTTTTTGTATGTCTGATATTTTAAAAGTTTTTGCCATTTATAAAGTCATAAATTTAATAAAATTTTAAATGGACTTCATAAATAACTAATTTTCAATTTTCTTCATTTATACCTGAAGGTGGCTCTCCACCTTCATACCACACCTCAAGGAAGGGTTCTCTTTCTATACTTCAATATCTCATTCTGCGTATCGGTTGCGTCTCTTCGTTTACCACAACTGCAATCATGAAATGTAAAGTCCCAAGGTTTCATTCACAACAAGCGAGGCCATTATCTTCCATTTCCCTTTATATACTATGAGTGGTTCAGTAGTTTACCTTCGCTGAGAAGGAATCCGTTCAGTGAACCTGAAACAAATTTTTTTTCTAAAAGATGGCTGGAGAAGGAATCAGTTCGAGAACACGGTCACAGAAGGGGAGAAAGGAGACTAAAAAACCTAGACAAAGCAGAAAATACGCGAAGCAAGAAAAAGCGGGTACAAGAAATCATAGAGATTTCATCAAGGTATCGTCTATAATCATCTTCCGTTGACCATACGCCTCAACATTTTCTTTAATGTAGTTACCCACCTCTGATTATAAATTTTATGCACTTCTTAATGTAGTTTCCATGAGAGCAACCCTAATACGGTTGGACGTGATCCACCCATTTGTGCTACTACTCAAGAGAAAAACAATGATAAGGTGAGTATGACTGTGCATTTACTTGTTCTGCTTAATCAATTTCTTTTCAATTGTTTTACTAACCTAGGAACATTTTTCGGTTTCAGGATTTAAGAAACGAGGTTTCAGAGGTGAAGGCTGGGATTAAAGAACTGAGGGTCTCCATGAACAAGTTGACAACTTACATAGAAAACACAAGCCCTATCACTGCTCGTCAAAATGAGTCACCAATACCTTTATCCATATCAACCATGCAGACTCCAAAAAATTCTTCAGTTTCAGAGAAGACTGACAAGGCATACGGAGACAAAGAATTCCTCATCGGAAAGAGGCTATTCCAAACTTTCAATGACGACACGACCTCCATTTACTACCTTAACAATGAGCCCCTCAACACTCACCGATATGATGGCAGAACTGTGGAGTGAAAATACCATTTGTAAGTTGTATTGATTTAGGTGTGCAACTTAATCAGTGGCCGAAGAATGTGTTGTTTTGTTACTTACAACCTTTTTTTTTACAGTTGTACCCTGTGTCATATAGAGTTCCTGCTGATATGGTATTAGATGATCTGGAGGCATCCATTGCAGCCTATATTTTTTGGGTTAACCATGATGATCCAATTGATTATGGGTTCATTTTTTTTCCCAGATAAAGCCTAAACATGACTATTATTCTTTTAGTAAATAAAATATATGCTCCCCTGTTATGAACAATGAACGCCTAACATTTGTTCATTTTAATCTTCTCTGTTTGTTTAGTGACGAGATTCTGATTAGTTCTTCTTGGGGTGATGCAAAAAGATTTATGTTAAACTGTCTGAATCCAGGTGCTAGGATCATAAGTGAGGTAAACCTATCATATGTGCTAACTGGATATGTTGTGTTTTTTACCTTTAATATAATGACGTTCTTATAAAAAAAAATTCACTGCAGGTGCTTAACCAACTTGCAAATAGGTTGACTGATATAGAGAGATCTGTGGACTCCTACTTTATTGCTTGGATCTTGCCAACTACTTTTTCGGTAATATTCTATATTTTTTTGAGTTGTTATAGTAATATTCTATATTTGTTTTTTCAAGGAATGTAACTGACTTTTTTTATATGGTAGCTCAATGTTTTGGAACGTGGGGCATCTGCTACCCGCATGAGGACCTGTTTGAAGAATAAATTCATCTTCCAAGCTGATAATCTTCGCAACGTATTTACTGCCCAAGTTAGAAATATAGTAATTTCACAACAATTGTGCTAATACTTGTGGTGTCCCTTGTAAACCTTATTTGAAATTTAGTTAACTCTAGTCTTAGTAATCATAAACCTTTTCTTCAATTAGTAATTGTCATTTATATTGTATGTATATAGATATTAGTCCCAATCAATGATGAAAATGAACACCGGTATCTCCTGGTGGTCAACATGTTTGAGAGGAAGCTCACAATACTGGACTTTTTTCCAACTAAGGATCGAAAGGAATGGAGGAGGAGGAATGTTAAAAAATTAGTAAGTTACTCAGATGAATAATTTAGGCATTAATTTTAAGTGATTAAATTTTAAACTACTGAAATAAATTAATTTTGTGCAGGAAATTTTTCTTGAAGAGATTTTGGATGACCCTCTTCTTTATGACAATGAAAACAATTTTAGAAGCAAGCAAGTTATTTCTGAATTTACCTTGCATGAGCCAGATAACCTACCTAAGCAAGACCCAACTTCGTATGAATTATCTGTATTTTCGATTGAAACTTCTATTAAAATGTAATGCATATTAATTGATTATAATTATGTGTTCTCAATTTCAAAGGAATGATTGTGGCATTTGGGTTGCTCTGTGGATGACTCATTGCATCTGGAACATAGATTATGACAAGATACAGGTAAAAAACAACCTAATATGAGTCTTTTTTAACTACAATTTAAACATGACATTTTTTTTCTGCTGTTCTGCTTAATAATATTAGTCTGTTTATATTGTTTAACTTTTCCAGGTAACAGAGGACTCTAGGATGCGTATTGTTGTTGATTTGGTGCTTCATGACTACAATAATGTGAAAAAGCTGATAGTTTCGAAGGCATCTGACAACTGGGTCCGTTTGAACAAAAACTGGCGTGCAACATGAATTCTGTTTATGTCTTGCTTTTGTCTTTAATTTATTTTGGGTTATGTTTTGGTCCTGTTATATGGAACCAATATTTTGATGGGCACATGTGTTGCCTCTGGAACATATTTTTTTGGCTATGGATAATTTATCTTTGACGTCTTCTTGCAACCCTTACTTTGATTATAATTGTTTACATGGCATATTTTTATGCAACCTCAATAGCTAGATCGAAATAATTATCATGTATGTCTTTAACTGGAAGGATGTCCAAGGGTATAGTCAAATCTTCATCTGAATTAGGAAAACAACTTCTGGTTTTATATAGGAGTACTTCTTTTTGGACTATGGTTGTAACCTTCTATTAGGGGTGGTTAGTTTTTGACATTTTCGTCCTTAATATTTCCATGCTTTACATTGCTTTAACTGGAATGATGTCCAAGAAGTGAAAAAGGGTCTAGTACTAGCAGGATCTGAATGATGTCAACAACTTCTGGTTTTATATAGCAGGGCTTCTTTTTGGATTATGATTTTAACCTTCTATTAGGGTCTACTTAGTTCATATATAAAATTGCTTTCTGATGTGCATAATTACATATGAGCCACACATCTGGTATCAATACTGACTTATTCATTTGATAAACACACTGTGAAATGCTATTTAATTTGATTAATTAAAGTTAAAAAAGCTGGATTTGTTTGCTTTTGATGCCAAAACCTTGAGTTTAAGATTCAGAAGCTGTCATATTTTCTTTCTTTGTATGATGTGTATATTCAAACACTAATCATTGTGCTATGATTTATCTTATACTCTAAATTTTTGGATAGGCCTAACTCAATAAAAAAACTTAACTTATAGGTGACTTGACTATCATAAAACACAATTGGGCATGGCATTTCTTAGGTCTAAATCAAATAAGTTGTACACGATAACAAAAGATTGATGACATAAAGTGTCCTCAGCCTTTAGCTTTAGCGCACATAAGCTACTAAAAAAAAGGACAATTGTTGACAAGGTAATATCCTATATAAATTGATTACGAATATCTCATAATATAAATATAGCAAATGGGAAAGGAATTTGATAGGTCTACATCAGTAAGTTCTAACCAAGTATTGAGATAAGTACCTCAACCTTTTGGTATATCATACATGCAATCAAATCAAGAAACCTGAAGCAACATACACAATAAAACAATAACTATGCATATTAGGAACATTTTTAGCTTCCTTGCTTCACCCTTGTATGATTCAACTTGGCTTGCAATAAACTCTTTATCTTCCTTCTCCACTTCCACCAACTGGTTCAACCGCACAATTTCTTCATTCAGAGCTTTAACCTCCTTAACCAAAATTTCATTCTTAGCCAATAGCTCATTAATAGTCTTCATTGTAAATTTGGACCCAGGAAGGTCAAAAAAATCATAGTGCTTTGTAAATCTATCATATCTTCCACATCCAAGGAACCTTCTACCAGGGTTTTTTTCCGTCCAAGATATTTGAACTTTGCAAGGAAGACCACATTGGTAGACTTGGATGTCATCATTGACATTAGAGGATGATAAAAAACTGCTACCAGAAGAAACAAAATTGTCCATATTCCTGGTATCTCAATTGACCTAGACAACAATGACACAAATAGAGATTGATCTTTTAAAAAATAAAACGGCTCCACAAAACAATATAAATCACTAATAAATTTTTTCAAGTACATCAAATTCATATAGAACCAAGAACATTAATCTAGCATATATGAATGATCTTCAACTCACTACATATTTCCTCAAGAAAAACACACTTAATCAAATTTACTTTCAATAGAACCACTAAAATTTTAGTTGTTCATAACATCACCAAATCAGAACACTATAACAACCAATACATAATTAAAAGAACAAATTTATTTTTCATTATTAGGAAATGAAATAAAGCAAACAAAAAGAAAGAAACAAACTAATGAGGCACTAAGCCATCTTTGAACTCATCAAGTCCTCAAAGTAGGAGTAGGACAGGAACACACACAAATATCATCATTTTGAGAGACAGTCACATGATTAATGACAGGCGCTCAAGAATTAATTCTTCACAACCCCTACCCAAAGACTATTTGGCTAAGAATAAAATCACCACAACATACAAATAGCCCATACACATTGAAAATCACAAATCCTATATTCTAAAACCACCAGTTCAAAGATACATATCCATTCTTAATAAATCCCTTTTATGTACTATACTTCAAAATCATACACAACCAATAACATTAATCTTCCATGTGTGAATAATCCTCAACAACTACAAATCAGAACACTATAACAACCTATACATAATTAAAAGAATAAATTTATTTTTCATTACTAGGAAATGAAAAAAAGCAAACAAAAGAAAGAAACAAACTAAACAGGCACTAAGCCATTCCTAACTCAGCAAGTCCTCAAAGCAGGAGGAGGACAAGAACACACACAAAGATCATCATTCTGAGAGACAGTCACATGAGTAATGTAAGGCGCTCAACAATTAATTCTTCACAACCCCTACCCAAAGACTATTTGGCTAAGAATAAAAATCACCACAACATACAAATTGCCCATAATACACATTAAAAATTACAAATCCTATACTCTAAAACCACCAGTTCAAAGATACAGACCCATTCTTAATAAATCCCTTTCATGTACTATACTGATAAAGACGACTGACAGGCGAAAAATACCAAACAACCATACCGAGCAGGGATACGAACCGATGTTTCGCAATCGCATCAAGAACTAAATTCGAATACACTATTATTAGCCATACATACAAATCAGTAAAACAAAATTAAATTTATAAATAATTTTTTTATTAAAACCGCTAAAGGGATTCAGGATTCACAACAAACATCATTCACAATCCCATACTGATTCGTAATAAAAATATCAATTTCTCATTCAAAAAACCCTAACTAAATCACTAGAGAATACAAATGCACATACACTGATTTCACACAAACCCTAAAAATATCAGTTCAAAGAGATGAATTCACTAGGGTTAAAAAAACTTGCATGTACCTTACTAAGATCGACTTTGGATAGAGCTCACAATTACAGAACTTAACAGTTCTCAGTATCCAGATTCCAATCACTCTGTCTGCGAAAAAGTATAGGAACCCTATATATACCACCTACGAGATAAATGGGATAGGAACGACCATTATGAAAATGGGAAGGAGAACAAAAGTCAAAGAAGAAGAAGAATAAATATGGTAGAGGGGAGCCATTGCAGAGCGATGCAGATGAGCAAGAACAGTATTGGAGAGAGAGCAAATGGCTCACATAACAAAGAGTGTTTGATTTATGGTCGGAAAATTCTAAAAAAAAAAGAGAAATTTGTAAAAATATATTTTTTAATTGATTTAAACAAAATTTCACCAAAAAAGATAAATAAATAAACTTATAAAGAGGACCAAATTGTAAATCTGATAACTTTTCATCATTGAATGAATTCTCATCGTTATTGGTCAATTATGGGAGGGTTCGAAAACCCTCCACTTTGCTTGGGTACCGTAGTAACCCCAAAAAATGAACACTATAATAGCTTGCCACAAGCCACTGCTAGATAAATTTTCTGCACTAATGTGGTTATTTAGTTAGTTTATTTAATTATCATTACAAAGCACAAAAGGGTATGTAATTATCTGTTATTATTATTAAACACAAAAGGGATGTCATTAAGCATGACATGACATCCATAGAAAAACAGAGATTCCATCTTATTTATATTATATAAGCTATAAGCTCCTACTAGACTAGTACTATTGGTGGTGGGTCCAAAAAAAAAAAAAACAGTGACAGATGGGAAAAAATGGGCCCGGCGGCGTCAGTAAATAATAACAGTTCCCACCTCTCGTCTACCTGACCAGACCACCACTTGAACAATTCCTCTTTCTTCGTCTTCTCTTCTCTTCTCTTCTCAGCACAAACACAATTCCGAGAATCGTTTCTATTAATTTTCTACACCTTAAACTAATTAATCCTAATCTCTCTCTCACATACACACCTCGCATCGAATGCAATGGAACATGTAGATTAGGGCTTCATCGAAGTTGCAGGGAGTGGAAGACCTAAAAAATGTCCGTTACGGAGCTGAAGGAGCGACACTTGGCGGCCACTGAGACGGTCAACAATCTCAGGGAACGTTTGAAGCAGAGGCGTCTTGCTTTGCTTGATACAGATAGTGAGTTCAATTGATTTTCTCTGAGTTAGATCTCATCTTATTCACTGAACCTTTATTTATTTATTTTTTCTAGTTGCTGGCTACGCGAGGTCTCAAGGTAGAACTCCCGTCACCTTTGGTCCCACTGATATCCTTTGCTGTAGAACGCTTCAGGGTCATGCAGGAAAGGTAATCTTATTCAAATTCCCTCTCTTTTCTTTCCAAATTCTATTGCCTAATTTGCTGCACTCTTTACAATTAGTAGAATTATGGAAATTACCTTGTCAAGATAAGCATTCGTGTTGACTGTAACTTGTGGAACTTTTAAATTTAAACGCTTGTGTTAAAGTCTTGTGCAAAACATTACCAATTGAAAATGAAATAGGTGAGGGTGACGGATTATTCAAGAGAACTGCCCTTACAAGGTTGTTATAAATAATGTTAGGGTAAAGCATTGCCGTTTCCCCCACTAAGATCATGTTACTGAAAATGAATTGGTGTATTGGTTATTATATCTTTAGTCTTTGAGGGTTAAACATTGCTTTTCTGCCAAACATTGCGAATTGAAAATGAAATAGGTTAGACTGGGGGATTAATTAAGAAAACATGCCCTTTACTTAGAACTTTGTTGCTAAAACTGAATTGATGTACCCACTGGGTCGGCCTAGTGGTGGAGGTTTGGGTAGTTTAGCATGAGGTCCTAAGTTTAATTGTTGTATTGGTTATTATATCTTGGTCTTTATAATGCGACTCAATAAATTGTGTTGTATGTTTACACCACCACATGCTTGGTCAAAAAAATTTATTTGAACCAGTAGTTAAAAGCAGCAAATGGTGTGCGCAAAACAACAAAGCCAGGTGCCAGAAGCAGTCAGCACCCCGGGGCCACACGCCTCTGGCACTGTAGGTATACCTTTTTAGTGCAGACAAGACAACATGTGCCTTATTGATAACTATTAAAAAACCTATGAAGCATAGTCATCCAACTTGGTAACCATAATACTATATGGCCAGAATGTTAAGAAAAAAATTGTTGGTCATTGGGATTCATTAAGTCCGATGACTCCGATCAAGAGTCGTTTGCTTCTTTGATCACTTATCCTATATCAGGGAGAGATTTTGTGTTTTTATTGGTTGTGAGATAGGCTCATACACAATGCAATCATGTTTTTTATTTACTATGTAGCAATATTGATTATTGACAACTAATATTAACTTTGTATTCATTTGAATTGTGCAGGTGTACTCATTGGATTGGACTTCAGAAAAGAATAGAATTGTTAGTGCGTCCCAAGATGGTCGATTAATAGTGTGGAATGCTTTAACAAGCCAGAAAACTCATGCCATAAAGCTTCCTTGTGCATGGGTCATGACCTGCGCTTTCTCACCAACTGGTCAATCTGTTGCATGTGGTGGCCTTGACAGTGTTTGCTCTATTTTCAATCTTAATTCTCCCACTGACAGGGATGGGAATCTAAATGTTTCACGGGTGCTTAGTGGACATAAAGGATATGTTTCCTCATGTCAGTATGTTCCAGATGAAGACGCTCACTTAATTACTGGTTCTGGTGATCAGACATGTATTTTATGGGATAGTACTACTGGCCTTAGAACATCTGTTTTTGGCGGTGAATTTCAGTCTGGACATACTTCAGATGTACTTAGGTATGTTAGGAGATTACTCTATTAATTTGAGCCAGTATTTGTTGTTTTTTCATTTCTTTAACAGCTAATTTGTTACTGAATAGCAACTTTAGCTTCAAAATGCAAAGTAACTGCATAAATGCCAATTAAACTGTTTCCTACAATCTGCACACACTGATAAGATTATGAAATATCACTGGTGATCAACATGCTGGTTAAATGCTAAATCCATAGCATCTTTCAATCATGTACTCCCTCCAGTTCTATTTATATGACCTCTTCAACTCAATCACGCATAATAAGAAAAGATGTTTTAATGTATTGGTTTTTTTAAAATTTATTACAACATTCCAAGTTTATCCCTGTCTAAAATCAAATCCTATTTAATTCTCCACATTAATCAAAACCTGGGAATTAAAAAGGTTCAATAGTTATGAATGGCAAATACAGAAAAAAAATAATAAATGCTTTTAACACTTTGTAAAGGGTCTTATCTTAAAGACCATCAAAAGATTTTAGAAGGATTCTTATAAATAAGACCAAAGAGAGTAGAATACCCCATCTCCCTCCCCATTGCGAAAGAATGTTGTGTCAAGTTTAGAGCGCAAACTGTTGGATCATGTGCAATTTAAATTGTTTTAATTGTAGTGATATCTTTAACATGAGTCAAATGGGTAATTGGGTATTATATGTTTAGCATTAAACATTTTCTAAGAAATCTCCTTTTTTTTTTCTTTACCCCTTCTCAGCATTTCCATTAATGGATCCAACTCTAGAATGTTTGTATCTGGTTCTTGCGACGCAACTGCCAGATTGTGGGACACTCGAGTGGCAAGTCGAGCAGTACGGACATTTCATGGGCATGAGGGAGATGTTAATACTGTCAAATTTTTTCCTGATGGAAATAGATTTGGAACTGGCTCAGATGATGGAACTTGCAGATTGTTTGACATTAGGACTGGGCACCAACTTCAAGTATATAATCAGCAACAACATAGTGACAATGAAATCGCACATGTGACCTCCATTGCATTCTCCATATCCGGAAGACTTCTTTTTGCTGGATATACAAATGGTGATTGCTATGTTTGGGACACTTTATTGGCAAAGGTAATTGGTGCTTTAGTGTTAAAACAACAGTCAAGTGTTTTCTTTCTGCTCATAGCCTCGCACAATTGTTAAAGCCATCTTAGCTTTTTAATGAAACATATTCTGCTTTACAGTTGTTTCTGGCTTGGTAGTGAGGAACTGCCTCATATAGGGGATAAAAGTTATTTTATGGCATGTACAAACAACATCTTTAATTCCTGTTGAATTATTTGTTTTACTTTTACATATGATTTGGGGATGATTCCTGGTTCCACTTTGTTTCTTGTGCAATGTATTTTCAACATTGCAGCCTGTGGTGGCTTTGTGTGGGAAATAGGGGCTCTGAATCAATTCTACTTTGCAAAGTCATGATAGGTTCATGAGTCCTGTACCTTATTTATAAATTGGCTCACATAACTTTCTGATATTCTTATTTTTATCACAATGGCTTGAGATGTGGAGCAGTTATATTGCTTTACATGTTATTTAATACTCCTAACTCCTGAGGACAGTAGTAGATATCACATCATTGGTTTCTTGAATTTGGTGTTGTGTTTTTTGTTTTTGATTTTTTAGGAAACTCTATTAGGTCTAATTATTATGTCTGTCAGTATATTGGATCTTCTGGTTTTGAGAGGTTTGTGTTTTTTGTCTCAAGTCATTGCCAAACACTTGGCCTTGCTTTGTGTGCCGGTAAAAGGAGTTAATATGAATATTTTGACGTGATTGATTGAGAATTTTTCTTATTTTGGAAAAAGGAAAGAGAAGGTAGGCTGAAAAAGAGTGGGAGTTCCAACTTAGACTAATATAATTTGTGCAGCTGGCAAATATGAATTCTCAGACTAGGCAAACTTGCCATATTTTTTTGGAAGCACACCTGACAAAGCACAATTCAATTCCATCTAGTAACAACTAGTTATATCTTGATCTTTTTAGACACTGCTTTTGCATACCATTAATTTGTACTTGTTGATGTACTTTGTGTCTAGTGTAACTTTTGTGGTAAGACTAACTATACTTGCTTCATCATTTTATTACAGGTGGTCTTGAATCTAGGATCTCTTCAAAACTCTCATGAGGGCAGGATCAGCTGTTTAGGTTTGTCAGCTGATGGAAGTGCCTTGTGTACAGGAAGCTCGGACACAAATTTAAAGGTGAGCATGCATTTTGGCTTGATTCTGAAATTAGTAGGTTGTGTTACACATAGGAGGGATACCAATTTTGGAAGTTAGCTTCAATGGTTGTTGATATTTTTCATGTTTTTTTTAAGTCACTAGGATGATTATAGGATTGAACTTAAAAAGAAGTAGGCCTTTATTAATTTTTGTCTTGTTAGTTTATAAGCAATATAAACTTAAAACAGAACTAAAAAAGAATTAGGTTTTAAGCCAAAAAATACAATATATTGACAGATCGCTTACGAGCTTAGAGAGTTCTAACATGTATTGCCAAAACATGATTCCTTTAGAGTTAAGGACCTTACATAAAAGAGACTTCTGGACATAATACTGGGACTTATTCTTAGGCAGTGTAAATTCTTTGGTGAGCAATATCTTTTGTTGGAATCACATTTTCCACTATCCCACCACGAGTTTTATCATTTAACCCCTAGTATTGGTCGCTTAATTCTCAACATTGATAGGACTTTTTGTCCTAGGATTGTCTTATACTAGCATTGGTAAACCAGTGCATATTTGCATAAACAGTATCCAGGAATGATAAATGGATGTGATGGTATTCTCTGAGTGCTATCTTCACTTGGAAAAATTTAAGCGTTAGTTTGACGTAATTGCTTGGTTCTTGCAGATATGGGCATTTGGAGGGCATAGGAAGGTGATTTGATCCATTAAGGGGGGAAAGACTTGTACTTTGACTTCGTTTGTCAGGGCCATTCCTTGTAAGGTATTGTGGTTGGTTCATCACAATCCAGTAGTGATGCTTGTGATGGTGAATTTGGAGAAAAATTGGAAGGCAAAGGTTATAACCTTTAGCAGTGGCGGTTTGTTTATCCTCTTGCCCATTGGTTCGTGTGTGTGATCTGATCTAGTATTGTACTGACCGCTTCGATACCTATACCTATAAACCAAAACGAAGGACCATTTACTTTCCCGTCTCCTCAATTTAACTATTTGAAGATGTTATTAGACATACTTCACCTGCCTCAAACCGTGCAGTGAGGAAAGGAATGGTAGTGTGACGGACAAATGGAGTTGATTGAAAGTGAGTTTGCTGATGTCGTTGAACTTGAATTATAAAAGCAAAAAACTTATTGTCGGTAACTATATAAATAAAACCTGAATGAGATGTTAAATTGTCTGAAGTATTTATACATGAGAATTTACCAAAGACAGAATCTTGAGGAGCTATTATAGTCTTGGATACTTTAAAGGCTACGTCTAGGGTGAATTACTTTGGGTGAAACACCGGTCATTTACCCTTTTTAGCCGTTAGAAATCCTTTCTTTTTTAATCAACAGTTAACATGTTGGATGGGCAACCGGTTACATAAATGTCTTTAAAATTGCTAATAGGTCCCTTCGCATTACTTAAGTTAGGGGTGTTATTTTAGTTTATTTATTTGCCGGCCCTTTCTGAATATAACATGGGAGACAATGGAGAAATTCCCGTTATGAATGACGTGTAGATTGGATATGGGTTGTGCCGATGAGATGGAAATTGCAGACATAATTTCGCCTTATTACTACCATTATAAAGTCATTTGTGTATTTAAAATCACATGAAGTCAAACCAATCGGATTATGGTATAATTTGTAGTAGTCACTCAGCATAATTAAATTAATAAGATATTTTTCAAGTGGGTATTATTATGCGTTATGAGTTTTTTTTTTTTTAATTGAAAGCACAAAAATTTGAACATAGAATCTCGTACAAATTATCACTAGGTCAATCCTAATGGATGCATTATTTAAGTTCAAAACCTAACTAATAAATATCTTATACATAACATTGTTAAATATTAAATAAAATAAATTTGAAATATTAGAAAAAAATAGATGAGAGTTTTACCTTCTTAATTGATACACTCAACGCGATTTAAATTAGTTAGGATCTAATATGCTAATAAGTGAGGATCTCGGGGTACTGTCAGGGGTTCCCGCTTTGCACTTGACAATACCTCGAGAGATTAGTTTCTCACCTATCGGGTGGGAGGATATTATGGAAAAACTAAAAAAAAAAACCTATGTTCTCAAATTAAAAAAAAAAGAATATATAAGAATACATGACTTTGTAAGACAAGACCGTTTAGTTATATTGGAAAAATCAGGAACCGGTTTAACAAAAACTAAACCAATCACAAAATTTTCACCAAACTTATTGTCGCATAGCATTTGATATTTTTTATGCCATCAAAGGGGCGACCCCTTAAAATCGTTGCCAAACTAGATTTTTGACTTTTTTGTCTAGAATTTTTCTAGCTCTAAACGGTAAAAGTGTACTTCCTAATACACGTTTTTTCAAAGAAAATAAACAGCAAGTGAAAATAGGATCCAAATCCCAGTGGTTAGATGTTAAAATTCCCATGCATGTTAATGGAGAAGTAACCATTGGTGATTTGAAAAAACACGTTCCAATGTTTTCCAAACACATACAAAAACATGTTATGCTCATGCCGTTTCCATTCTGCTTCAACTTCACTTCAGTTAGTTAGATTGAATGTTATCAAAACCAAGCCGGTAGTTGATCTTATAAAAAGAGAGGTTTAATGCTTTAATGTTCAATGAAGATCGAACTAAGGTTTTATCTATTATGTAAAGAATAAATATATAATTTGGATCCTTCAAAGTGGTACCCGATATATCTTTAATCCTCAAAAGTGTTAGTGTATACTAATACTTGAATATATTAACTTTCACGTTGTGAATAAAATGAGTAAAATTAACAATTAGTGATCAAATTGTATATATTAACACTTTTAGAAGTTAATTTGTCTTTGAAAGAACTAAATTGTAAACTTAAGAGACCAAACTATACACATCAACACTTTTAGAAACTAAAGATAAATAAAATATTTTTTTATATTAAATGGGTCCAAAGGTCCAATAAAATGTCATTTTTAGAGATTAAATTGTGTATTAACTCTTATATTTTTTGGTAGATATATTAACTCTTAGAATAAATATATGTAATATATTTAAAAAATAATACAGGAGTTATTGTAAACAGGAGTTACACCAATGTTGTATGATATATTTCTGTTTGTTCCATATAGAAGAAGTAACAAAAGTAAATAGAAGAAATACTTAGTTATAGTTAAAAAAATGAAAATTAAAAATGCACTCTGGTAACAAAAGTTTGACTTTTTTTTAAAAAAAGAAAAATGAACCAATTCAATCTGTAAAACCATGATCAGTTCACACAGTTTGACTAATTCACCAACGATTCACCAGTCCCGATGCCTAATTTGTGGGTTTTAAGGTTTTGTTAGACCGGTTCCTGATTTTTCCAATATAACTAAACGGTATAGTCTGGATCTATAACCAGTGGTTAAATTACCTGCCCTAATAATTAAGGTAGAAAAAAAAACAATATTTTTGCATGCAGCCCTTGAAACCTTAATTTTTTTGTAACTTACAGTTACATGTCTTACTGAATAATATATTGACAAAAAAAAAAATGCTGCCTTGAAGTGAGATATCTTCTTTTCAGTACGTGTACGCACCTGAAGCAGAATTGTCATTTATACAGAAAAGCGTAAATTTCAAGAGGCCTAAGAGACTTGTCATTTGTACTAAACAATAGTTGTTCAACAAATATCCAATTCATTGAGGACACAAACATTGATCAAGGCAAATCCTCAAAAATCATATTACATTCACTACAAGGAAAAATGAAGTATAATCATGAGTGAGTGTACTCCAATAGGCCCGACATGATACTTCTGTATCGTTGCTAGTCTAACAAGAATGCAGTGAGTGGGTGAGGGACAAGCAAAATCCGTACCTTAAACCCAAGCGTACAGTTTTTGTAACTCTTTACACATGTCTATCTATGTGCCCTGCTTAACTCCAATCTCATAAACAAAAAAGAGGGGCCGAATTGAGTCAATATTTCTTGACTTAATGGATTATCCGCTTGCTACAATCTCATGAATGGCATCGCTGACAGTTTCATCCTCAGATCTGACAGCCAGTTTCATTGCAACATCCTTTGGACCATCAAGTCCAAAAGACAACCGCACGAGCACCTTTACATTCCCTATGAATACACCTGACAATAAACATGTGTGTGATCTTGAATTGGGTGGAACAACCTCTGTGCCCTGCACACAACCAACAGATAAAAATTATGAGGAAGATATCACCTTCCTAGAAGATATCAGTGAATAACTGGTAACTGGACCCCAATAGAAGATACCGTACTCCTTTTTATTTGAGAATTTCTTAGGTGCTTGTGGAGTGAGAGAAATATCTTACTCGTGGCGAGTCTACAAGCCATGTGTCCAGATCATGTAAGATTTGACATCATCTTAGTGGCTTGATCCTAGGAATCTCTTTTAATTTAGGTTCTCTGTGTATACAACAGCATTTTACATGCATGCATGCATGAACTACCTTGTGGCTGAGTGACAACATTTTCTATCAATGTGTTCACCAGTTGTATTTGCATCTAGGTTAGAAACATCAAACTGTCACACTTTAGCTTGATCTTTGTATGCCTTGGAGTAAAAAGTCTCCCATTACAACAGCACCTAAGAATCTCTTTTAATTTAGGTTCTCTGTGCACATGCCCATGTGTGTGTGTGTGCACAGACAAACATGCCGTCCAAATAGCATTTTACAAGCATGCACGGGCTTCTTTGAGGCTAAAGTTTGGCAGTGTCACAAAGTTCAACTTCAAATCCTTCAAAGGAACTCGGATCAGTACGAGCATTGAAGTCTTTATTCCACCAACTGTATCTTTTATAAATTTTAAACCTAAAATTGTGTATGAGAATGCTAACTTTCAGTTTATGCTCTCTGCTGAATCCTCCATGGATAATGAATCTGTAATACTATATTGATGCAAAGTAACATTGCATTAGTCTTTTGGCAGCATCTAACAAGCAGAACGATCAAACTATAGTAACATTATGTTACAGTAAAAATTGTATGTTCACCTTGCCTTGCTTATAATCAGTTTAATAAAATAAGCACTAAGAGTGGGTTAGTGGTGAGGGCATTGGGTAATTAACAAGAGGTCATAGATTCAAGACTTTGTGCAACCATTGTACACAAACACACATAAAAGTTAAATAAAATGCTCTCAACAAACAGTTATTAAAGAAGCAAGTATTTTCCTTGGCCTACCTCACAGGGCTGCAAGCCAAGAAGGTTGATGACAGTATTTACAGCTTCAGCCAAGCTCTCCCTAGGACCAAGACCATACTCATCCACTCGCTCACAATCCGGGCCCATGCTTTCCCATGCATTTCTGAAATTAGATACCCCCACTTTCAACATGTAATCTGCTGAAACAACCTCCAGATCCTCCAGCTGGTATTCATCTTCAACACCATCATCTTCAACCTCACCAGTGCCTGGATCAACCTGAAGAAAATCTAATTTATGAAGAGATTTTCTACAAAAATATTATAGGCTATTTCCCACCAATTCTCAAAATGGAGGAAAATAAAAACAAGCTTCATGCTTGAAATATACACATAATCATGATACATATTGGATCTGGATTAAATAATAAAAAACTAGAAAGCTTTACAAAAATAAAGGGGACAAGTACCTCTTTAACAATAAATTTCAGAATGTTGGAAAATTTTCCAAGTGTTGGCACTCCCTCAGGTTTCTCAAATGCCACGAAAGTCGGTCCAGGTGAATCATAAGGAAGAGACCTGAGAGGCTTGGAGAATACCTCTGAGAACTCATCTGCTTCTGAAGCATCCACAATTACAATAACCTGTGATTGGGAAAAATAATTACAAACAAGACCTGGAGTTGGATTATTTTATGAAATTTGAAGTGTCTATATTAGTCATTACATCTTCCAATAATTGCTCTGGTATTGTGTTCGTGCAGTTGTACTGGAACACAACATGCCTATCAAAAATGTGTTTAACAACATTAACTGCGTATTCTGTCTCAGCTTCAGTGAGCTCCACAGGTGCAGAGGACTGGTAAGAAATATAATAGCAAAATACATGTACCACATTAGATATAGAAAGAAAAAAATATAGAATTGAGAAAGAAGAATCAAGTGTAAGAACCTTAAAAAGCTTCCCAAAGTTTGCAAACTCTGGAATGGCCAAAAACATCCTCTCATATGCATCTGCAGTTGATGGGGGCCCACTTGGAGGAGCACCCAAACCAGTTGGCTTTTTACCAGGGGCTTTCTTCTCTGCAAGTGGCTGAGACTTGACCTCCTTGGGCACAGAGTAAATGTCAAAAGCTTCTTCTGAAGGCTCCTGCATTCATATCAAATACATGAGATGATGTCCTAATGGAAAACAAGAAAAATCCTGATGACTTACATAATTTTTCAAACTAGTCTCCAGATTGACAAGTGGGATATCAAATGGCCCAAACAGGAAGTCCTTTACATCTATATCAGTATCAACAACAGAACCATCACCTCCAAGTGTGTTCAGATAAAAGGTTGCCCTATCACGAACCTACAAAGAAATCCAAATCCAAAATATAAATCAAAACATCTGGTAATTTTACACCCATCCAGAATTGAAAACCCCTTATTTTGGGGATTTAGGGTGGGGGGAGAGGAGGTGATGTCTTGAAATTTTAAATATTTAATATTCTTTTGGTAGACAAAAATGTACATATTATATAGAAAGATTTAAATATTTAATATTGTTTTGGAGAGGAGGTGATGCCATACATATTTTGGAATTTATTTAAATATTTAATATTGTTTTGGTAGACAAACATGTGCATATTATAGAAAGACTTAAAAAATTCAAAATTACAATTTTACACTCATTCTTATTTGTTAGAATCAACATACTAAATAAGACACACAAAACCTACAAAAATAATGCATCTCATAAACCATAATTACAGAAGTGCCTCATAAAACAAGAGAGAGAAATTCACCTCATCATCACTGTCAAAAAGGCATCGCCTTATAAGAACAAATATGCGCGGCTGAAAGAGTAAAGTATGAGATTTCAAATTAAGTTAGCACCAAATATCCCCCAAAAATATTACAAAATGTTTAGAGAAAATCACTACCAACAAAATAATTTACAAAGGCAAGTAACACCTTTAATGCATCAACTGCAGCACCGAACTTTGCCAGTGTGCTGACAGCACTGGCCCTAACGGTTGCATTCTCAAGATGCACTCTATTATAAATGAAACGAATATATTTGCTGGGGTCTGATGTTTTTGGCCCTTCAACTCCGAGGAAGTGCAGTATCTACGGTACAAGGGTAACAAATTGGTCAACAACAAAAAGTACGATTCCAGAAAAAAAAGTACACAACCTGTGAACCATGAAAGACAAACCAAAAGTAATACCTGTGTGGATAAATACGTGAACTCACAATCTTCAATGAACTCACAAAGATGAAGCAACCCTGCTTCCTTTGCATCAGGGATATCTCTAATGAGAATCACAATTGAATCTACAATTGCCTTCTTGTAATCAAAACCACCTTCTTCCCTAAGAATGTTACTCAGGAAATTCATCCTGGAAATAATAGCAGAATACAAACCAATAATTTAGACCATATATCTGGGGAAAAATATAAGATATAATATCTGGGGAGAGGAAAACTATGGTATGTCGCACATACAGAGATCGGTATTTTAAAGGGAACTTCAGGCACAATGATCTTATTGCTTCAACAACTACAATTTTGAACTCATCAGCAATATCAGACATGAAATTTGTTATCTGTTTCATAAGACGATCCACACTTGATTCATTTCCTGTCTTCAAAAGTGTAGTAATAGCAAGTGTGGCAATGCTTCTATTCTGGTCAGAGATTAAACTTTCCATATCAATGTTGCAGTTAGTGACTGACATTGGATGTGTCATTGCCACCTGCAAAGTTTCAAAGCCACATTCAACAATTAAAATAATAAGGCTCAAGTTTGACCAAGACAAATCTTATGAGAATATTTAGGAACACTGAATATCTTAACTTTTTATTAACTCCACCCAAATCAAAGAGCGAAAAAAGCAAAATACCCATTCAATGGGAGGGAGGGAGGCTTGGGAAACATGTCAAAGACATTTTTATCAAATATTTTCAATGCATAAAAATTACTTCTAAAATTGAGTAATTAAAGAAGGAGTACCTTGTTCAAGGTGCGGACAGCAGCGAATCTCAAGACTGGCTTAGAAGAACTTAAGAATAGCTGAAGAACTGTAATTGCTGGAGTTAATTCTCTGCTTGTTACGCCATTGAGCTCTGTAATTGCCCTGGCAGCTTCAAAAATCACCATCTCTGACTTGTGGCGAAGGCAAGTCTCAAGATAATCATAGAATGGACGGTCCCCTGACTGTGTATTATTGCCTGACTCACGAATAACCTACAGATATCATGGAAGATAAAGATTTAGCAACTAAATATCATCCCAACAACAAAGTTCACATGAAAGCAAAACACACCTGACTTGTGTAACGGATCAAAAGGCACTGGGCTAAAGGTGAGCGAACAGTTCCTCTTGTCAAGCTGGTAACCAGCTTGCTAACAGCTAGCCGATCATTCTGTCGTATCTGCAATGTTTTAAATCACCAAGTACCACAAACTCTCTTTAGGATTTATACTTTTTTCTGTGTGATAAGAAAGCAGGCTTCTGAGAAGACAAAAATCAAAATGATGTGTTGCCAAAAATTTATAGGAGGGTTGAAATTAATAAAATTTTCCATCATGGTCCAGCTCAAACTGTAATTCCACAATATAATTACATTAGACACGTAAAGAGTCTGATGATGCCAAAATTTACAGCAATAACAATCAATGCAGCCTACAGAATACAAACTCTGCCAACTTCAACAACAATACAGATATCAACTTTCTATACTTTAAAATTTTTTCACTGTATTATAAAAGTAATTCCTTGTGAATTGCTGCTGAAGTTGCAGGTAAAAGTATAATTATAAGTATGCTAAAAATTTCAGCTGTAAAAGACAGCATGATACCATACATGGACCAGAAACCAACCATACAAATATCAACATCTGCAGGTGAATTTCAAGAAGTCATGCTTTTTCTTATTTTAGTCAAATTCAGCATCCAAATAAGCTCATATAGAAGTCAAGCACTCGAAAAAAGATGTACTTTAATTGGTGGAAGTTGTAAAAGGAAAGAATGAAGAGTAGCTTATGCTGAACATTCATCATTTATGATATTTAGCTGTGATATGCAAAGAAGTATAGTGACCATTCAAGAAAGTGCTATTGCAATAGAAAGATATAACCCAGTAAACAAGCCCTGATTCACTAATTGATTGAGAATGATAATGAAGTTTTGAGGTTTTCTATTTTATTTTAAGTTACTTTAATATACCGCGGTAGAGAACCAAACCATTCAGCATACCTGATGTAACAAAGCCAGTGCATGAAACTGTACAAGAGCTGCACGTGATTGAACAGCTTCCTGAACCTCATTGCTCCACCTTTTTACAATTTCAGGATTTGTCTGTAAAGGGGGACACAAAATAAGCAAACAAAATACATGGAATGTGCAGATATATAGAATTACAAATGGAAATCAGTATTACCTGGAGTAGATGGATGCCACTAACTAAGGCAGCACTTGCAACAACTGGATTCTTATCCACAATTGCTTGTTTCAAATACCGCTCAATTTGGGAGAGGAGGGTTCCATCTGTAATACGACAAAGCACTCGAATAGCATTTGCCCTATACATATCAATTTTGCTATTCATGTCCTTCATGAGAGAGCTCGTGACGATAATGACCTATTGAAAGATTAAAGAAATATAATAGTCATAATCTAAGTTTGTAATACACAGATCACAGACCATGTGTATGAATATAAACAGCTAAAAAAAATCGCAGAAAAACATCCAACCTCATCTGCAGAGGGAGAGATCTCCTTTATCATCAGGTAGACCATTCTCCTTAATCCCATATCTCTAGACTGGAAAAGCTTAGTCACGGCAAAGAAAACTTCTGTGGCTTCGACCTAACAAAAATAAAAAGGATTAGTAGTGACTCTAACTCTAACGTAATTCCACAAAGTCAAACCACAACTAAGCATGGTGATGGATATGGATATAGATACCTTTGTGAACGTCTCTCCCTGATTCAGTAGGTATAGTAATTTTGTAATAACCTGGAAATAAGACGACAACACATACACAACATCAAAATTCAACTGCTGAATAATTTATAGAAACGAGATGAAAACACACAAATCCTTTAGTTCACGATAAAAACCTGAGAACATCTCCTAGCATCTAGTTGTGGGTCATTAAAAACCCTGGCCTCCTGAAGAACAGCCCCCTTTTCAATTCCCAAAAAGGGAGAATACTCGACTGTTCAACAACCAAAATCACAATCACAATTAGTAACATTCACAACTTATTCGCAATAATAAGTAGGACTCGTTACGATACACCAGCCAGACTCGGGACCCAAGAAAAAAGAAAAATGCGACAAGCAGCTAAAAGATCTACACTATTAACTTATTCATCGATCTACATTGCGAATTATCTCACAAGATAGATAAGGAACCGAAATCAGATCAAACGAGAGACAAATCAGAGTTAAACGACAACTAAATTCATTCCAAGGATGAATCGATGATCTAACTACTCTTGCATTCAGTCGGAATTGGAAATGGAATGGAAACATGGATCTGGAGACGAAACGAATTGGCAACGGAGAGAAACGAATACGATAGAAAGCAGATCGAATTACGAACGGAAAAGAAAAGAAGTGCACCTTCATCGTCGCGGTCATCGTCCTTCTTCACGAGTGGCTGAGCCATCACCGGTGAATCTCCGAGATCTCTGTGCCTCTGCGAATGTACGCACCACTCGAGGTTGGGTTTATAAATGAATCAGCTGAAGAAGAAGAACAAGAACAAGTAGAAAAATGCTCTTTAAACGCAGATCGGGTGGGTAAGGCTAAGGCACTATAACTACTAGAGGAAGGATTATTACAATTTTCATTTCTAATTAAAATTTAATCATATTGATTTTTATTTAAAATTTCTGTATACTTTGTGTTTAATAAAATTATTGAAAATTTAAGCTTGTGTAAAACAAATTTAATACTCTTTTAATTTTGTATCAACGTCTTGTTTAATGAGTTTGTTTTTGTGATAAACTAGTCTTTTGTTATAATTATTTAATTACATTAAAAAATTAAAATAAACGATAATTAGCATAATTGTAATGCCAAATATGTTATGAGTGTAGAAAAATTATAAGAATAATTGTAATTTAAAAAATGATAAACACAAATATGTAAAATATATGCATGTCATAATTATCCAAGGTACATAAAGGTTAATAAATAATATTAATAAAATAAATTTATTGTAGGACATGAAAAGAATATAAAAGAATTAGGATTAGTATTATTATAAGTAATAGTGTAAAAGTATAATAATCATGAGTGTAAAGATTTTTTTTTAAAATATAACAATTTTAATTTAACTTTTTTAACACTTCTTTATAAACAACGTTTGAAGTGAAAGTTGAGACTTCTTCTTCACTATTATTGAAATTGTGACGTATAATTTACCAAGAGAAAAACAATTGTTGGTCGCCGATAAATGCCCACATGTTTCAGATATTGTCCTTGACTTTTATTAATGATCATCGTAAAGAAAAAAAAAACAACAATAGGGAATTGCCTATGGTGAAATTGGAAAAAAATTCTTTGATCTAAAGGTGTTAAGGACAACCTTTTCACACCAATATAGCTCCTGAAAATAATTTTGGCTTCCAATACATAAGTATTCAGCCGTCATTACAAAATCAAGAAGATTGATCAATGTTTTTTAGCAACATAATAGGAACTTTCCTTTTCAGTTTTAACTCATGATTTGGAAGTCTAAAAGGATTTATGGTGTTTAGAAATTTTAAAGTATACATGATCAATAGTATTAATATTGCCCTTTCATAAGGAAAGAACTGTGAAAGCTCATATATGATTTACTTTCACATACAAGCAATGATAACATAAAATTATTAGACATATCAACAATGTGGTAGGTGCTAGAATAGCCATATGTTGAAAGTAAGTTTAATCATTCAGATTTTCCGATAAATTTGGATAAGCAGTTTAAACTATTGATTGTAAGCTCAACACAATTTGATATTAGGAGATTTTCATAAATTTGCTATTGTTTATTTCAATAATTTTTTATGTAGGTCCACATTCACATTTTTTTTACTTTGTAAGCAACTCACACAGTTTAAGCAACTTTGTAGTCTAACAAAACAACTCAACAAGAATCCATCTAAGTATTGGATGCTTGTGAAAGCATTTGGTTCTTAAAAATGAGACCCAAATATTCCATGTCAGCATCCTCCAGCTATGAGAAAAATGCTTTCAAGATGGTTTATTTTTAAGAGCACACCATGCATTGTAGATGGTCTAATATAAATGTTATTGGAAGTGATGACAATATATAGGTATCCATTGGATATGGTACTAAAAGTGTCCATCCCGATAGTATTTTTTAAAAAATGTTATACCCACTAAGAATGGCAATGTGTACCCGCTAGGTAGGATACTATAGTGTTCGTCCCTATACCTGTATTTTTTTAAAAGATTCATACTTGCGTGGGCACTAATTTTAATGTCTATTCCTATATCCCCTATATGTTCATACCCATACCCAGCCATTACATGTTTAGTTAGTCAATTGTAAAATTAGTAGCTTAATAAAAAAATTATAACATAATTGTTAAATATCACCAATATATTAATTAAATCAAAACCCAGGATGTTAAGATTCTAAAATATAACAGATAATTTAATGTTCAAATTTTGATTAATATTATAATATATTTCCACATTAATATATTGTTTCATTACATTATTCTGATTCTAATTTTAATGTGTATTGTATATGGACTTTAAGCCACCAAAAAAGGTATGTATGTTTTAAAAATATATAAATATATTAGATATTTTAATAAAATTGATATATATTTATATGTTAAATTAATTTAATAAATTACTCCCTCCGTCCCTATTTATAAGATCCCTTCTAGAAGAATTGAGTGTCCCTTAATATTCAACTCATTTTATCTATTTATAAGACCCTTTGCAAATTTTTAAGTAAAATAATAATTTTTTCCATACTTGCCCTTAATTAATATTCAACTCCTTTTATTTCCCACATATTGATAAGTGTGAATAATTAATGAAGTTTTACCTACACTTTCCAACTACACCATTGGAAAGTGACTTTTGTAGTCTTTTACTATGTCACAATTAATGTCTCTAAAATATAGTGACTTATAAATAGGGGTATATTTGGAATGTTATTGTTTTTTTTAAAGATCAATACATTAACTAACTTTTCTTAAACTGTGTGAAACGGTTGAAAGAGTCTTATAATAAGGGACGCAGGGAGTAATTTAATGTATATGTGCGGTATGGGGCGAGCTGGACATTATAGTGCTCGTACTCGGGTCACCATAAAAAATTATGGAAAAATCCCCGTACTAACGCTCTTACCCGCTTATCAGGTTTTTATCTTATCCATTACAATTTTTTTTTCCGGTTATACCCATCGAGCTTTATAATCTTATAATTAACATTTACTTATTTAAAAAGCATATTGTAAATTAAAATAAAATCACACAATATAATGAAGTCTCAGTGAGTCTTTAAATTATATAAATTTTTGTAGACTTAATATAGTTATTCAGAAATTTTATTTCAGAGTTGTATATTGGTGGAATTAAATGCATGTTCATAAAAACTCATTAAATGAAATAATTTTGATAAGAGTTGCTCCAAATGGATTCCCACCCTTTTTTATTACCAGATCAACATTAGTTGTTCATGTACATGTATGTGCTCCCAAGCCAACCTTATCATCCTGCATAATAGTACACATGTCCAAATCCCCAGTGAGTTACAATGACTTCCTCAACAACTATAATATAATGTTACAATATATCCACGCTTTAATATTCCTTCCTTTTGTCCAAAGTTCACAACCTATATCATGGGAGTATATGTATATCCTAATCAATCATACAAAAAGTCATAGAAGAATAATGTTTCGTTAATTCCCTTTGGCATTATTGTTATGCCAAATAGCTAGTTAAAAACTAGTAGTAGCAACCATGACCTTATAATCAATTAAGTGTCTGGCGCTAGATTCTGTTGTTTGTTGCTTTTTTTCTTAATTCACAATATATACTTGGAGTTTTCTTTTCTCAAGGAGTGTGCATCCGAGTTCCTGTCCTCCTGCCATATTCAGTAGATGATTGTTCACTGCTTGAGATGGAAGGATTGAGGCCATACTCACTTGTTTCACCAAACTCACTGCTTGCATTGCCGCTATCAAATGCTAGTTTCCTGAACTTTTTCATGTCAGCACTATATGCCCCAGCATCATATTCGCCACTTGCGCTGCTAAACATTGCACTCTGCCCAGGCTTAACTCCATCATGATTAAGGACGTCTAATGAGGCATCTCCCTCTAGTACTCGTACAATCTATTTCATATATCATCATATTCAAATTTTTGTCAGTATTAAACAACATATATTAATTAAAATTTATCATGTCTGTTTTTCCACTAATTAATACATATAAATTAGATACCTGGCTCATTCTTGGGCGCCTTCTTGCAGAGTGCCTAACGCTAGCAGCAGCACAAGCCACCATACGTGTCATCTCCTGTTTGTCATAATTGTCCTCTAAACGTGGATCCACTAATCCATCAAATATACCATTTTCCATAGCTTTTATACAAAGTGGTTTAGCCTGTTCATGTATAAATTGAATAAGAAAATTAACATTATATCTTTTCATTATGTTCAAATTAACATGTATAAAAAAATGTTAGTAACTTAGGAGTAAATTAAAATACCCAATCAACCAAGCTATCCTCTTCATAATCACCAGTGTTGTCCACTGGGCGTCGACCTGTTATGAGCTCCAAAAGCATAATACCGTATGAAAAGACATCAGATTTCTCTGTTAGCTTACCACTTGATGCATACTCAGGAGCCAAATACCTATATTAATTAATAAACAAGTTATTATATAGACTAATGGTAATTCGTTGAAACACACACACAAACACACATAACGCAACTAGCTTGGTTTATTACCCAAATGTTCCCATCACACGAGTAGAAACATGAGTGTTCGTGTCTTGGCTAAACTTTGCCAATCCAAAATCTGACACCTGAATAGAAATAAATGTTACTTACTAAGAAAAATAAGGAGCCACAATTCTCTTAAATTAATTTTAGTTAATAAAATTTGATATACGTACCTTGGCTTCAAAGTTGTTTTCAAGTAGAATGTTTGCACCCTTTATGTCTCGATGAATGATACGAGGGTGACCTAGTTAATGTCTCGATTAATGATAATTTCATCCTTAATCAATAAAATTAAATTAAAAAAGTATGTATTATTTATTTGTGAAAAAACTAAAGTAGATCACTTACAATCCTCATGTAAGTAAGCAAGTCCTTTGGCTGATCCAATTGCAATTTTGAGCCTAGTGCCCCAATCCATGACAGGTCTACCTTTTCCTGCAAAATTGTATTTTTGTGTATTGTGAGGTTATGATGAAAATTATGGTAAATTAAGGACTAATATGTGTATATATATAGTTTGAAAAAACATATATACCATGAAGGTGGTAATCAAGGGTCTTGTTAGGAACAAACTCATATACCAACAACTTTCTACTTTCCGTAAGGGAATACCCAACAAGCGACACAAGATAGCGATGGTGGACACGGCTAATAATATCAACCTCTGCTTGGAATTCTCTATCTCCTTGGCCCCCGGTAGATTTAAGGCTCTTCACTGCTATTTCCTTGCCATTAGGTAGAACACCTTTGTGTACATACCCGAACCCACCTTGACCTAGTAGGTTACGTTGGGAAAACCCACCAGTGGCAGCTGATAACTCATCAAATATGAAGGAGCTTTGGTTAAATCCAAGGGCCACAGTAGGGTGTGGGGGGTGGCAATACAGGACCATGGGACCCAGAGAAACTAGAGGTGCTCAAGTCACTACTAACCCGTTGGGGTGGTGCTGGTGGAGGAGGTCCCCAACCTGCACCTGGTGGTGGAGGAATATTAAGAACATGCTCACCATTATTGTACCCATACTGATTTGGAGCTCCAGTTGGACGTTTATAATAGTCATTATCTGCATGCATGTAGCCATTTATCAATCAAGCACATTGTAAGTCATTTATACAACTAGATTGGGTCAGTTTGAATAAAATAATATAGAAGAACTTTTTGGAGAAAAAAAAACAATAAATCAAGATAAAATGAATTCATTTTCTTTCAAAAGTTGAAACTAGTCTTTTGTAACTCAATTCTCCAAGAAAAAAATTGAATTTATTTTATCTTTTTTATTTATTCTATTTTTTTATTTTAAATTTCTTTTACAGAAGCATATACAAACTAGACGAATGTATACTTCCACATTCTGAAATTATTTGTCTCTTTTACCTGTACTTATTCATTGATTCTTATTTAACTAACATTCTCTTAGTTGTTAAAATTTTCTATGGTACAATTGGGTGACTAGAAATGAGATAGGTGATTTTCATCTATGCTTTCACATGTTTCTAAGGTAATTAAGCTTTTAGATTAGTTAGTTTAATTCCACAGAAGATTTCTAATTCAATTAATTCTTGTTAATTATGTGTGCAAATCTTGTATAGTAACCCATATAGTCTATAGGAAAATTGGTGTCAAGAAATACGAATTTAAAAAGTGTAAGAAAGAATGAAAGTCTATATGTGTAACATTTGAACATGTGTGTGTGTTTCCAAATTCTAATTGAAAAGAAATGAATGGTTGGATGGTATTTATTTATACCTCCTTGTTGATTGAAGTAATGCATGGGAGCTTCCGATCTTCTTTTCCTTCTAGTACAGGCAATGACGAGTAGGACAACGACAAGGAGCAATAACCCAGCTCCAGCTGCGACTCCTATTATAGATGCAACGCTCAATTGGTTCCCACCCCCACTATCCTCTTGCGTATCGGATTCTGATGACCCTGGTGGAGACAATCGATGATGATGTGGTGGCGGAGGCGGAGAAAACTGTTCATGGCTCGAATGGGGTGGGGGCGGAGGCGGAGGTGGAGGCGGAGGCGAGTGCTTGTCCTTGTCAGAAGGTGGTGGTGGAGATGGGGAAGAGCCAGATGGCGGAGGTGGAGATTTGTTATCATCGTCTGATGGCGGTGGAGGGGATGGCGGAGGAGGGGATGATGGAGGAGGAGGAGAGGATGGTGGTGGCGGAGATGAATTATCGTTGGGTGGTGGAGGCGGCGATGAATCGGGTGGTGGCGGGGATTCTGATGAAGATGAATCGGGTGGAGGAGGTGGTGTTGAGGAATCCGAATCAGAATTTGAAGCCATTAATAATTAGGATCTTCTCCAACAAAAGTGATCGTTAAAGACCCGGAGAAGCCTTACCCGCTAGCTCCCTTAAATATTGATCGATCCTGGTACGAAACCTGCAACATAATAATAAAAGTATAATTATATATATATCACGATCGTCTGTTTTTATTTTATTTTGAAAATGTGTATAATGAACATGCATGGTGTTTTGAAAGAGAGAACCTGAGAGCAAATGGGCAGGAGGATTCTCAAAAGAAAGAGGCAACCATGGTAATGCACGCTAATAGAAGGAACCGAGGATTGGTGTTTCCTTTCCCAGTCACCTCCTACAAAGCAGCGGGATTAATTTTCACTGCCACATTCCTATTTTTAACAGATAATATGGTTTTCTGACCTGTCACTACTTGCTAATATTATATTGGTTGTTATATATCTTGCCTTCAGTTAAAACAAAAGAAAAGCTTAACAATCTTAATGAACAACTGTTCATGGTGTTTAGGGTGGGCCATAATGCTATATATTTTAGGGGAAATATGTGGCTCACAAAAGGTTTAAACTCTCAATTGCAAGTGTTATGTAATGGTTGAGCACGAGTGTGTGGCCTAATGCGTAAGTAGCTAGGGTTTAGTTAATGCTTTTATTCTAGGAGTATGATTTAGCTAAATAATAATATTAAATCAAATATATTAATAGGACGAATAAAATATATGCACTTAAAAAAAGCATGCATTGATTCAATTTTGTGAATGTAACTTACAAGATGAGGAGGATGGAGCTATATAAATAAAATTATAAAAAAAAAGGCAAAAGAGCCAATTTAAATTTTTTAAGACTGGATATTCTTGAATTGTATGGTCATTGGTCATTCACAGATAACATTTAAGTTGAAAAGTTATATATTACTGTAAAACTTTAAACAAATTTGAAAACCCATTGAAAATAACTAATACACATTTATCCTTTGCTTGCATGAAGGAAAAATGTAGGGAAAGAAAATAGAAAGAGGAAAACAAGGAGTAAAAAGGATTTTTCACCATTTGGAAAAAGAAATAAATTAAAAAAAAAGAATTTAAAATTTTTCTCTTCCTATGACTAAGAAAAACATTATGAATACAAGAAAAATCGTGACAATAATAATTTTAACCCGACTGTATTATAATAATATAATGATAAATTTATTCAAATAATATATAAATCATAATTTTTTACTTTTATCATTTTAATTAATCTCTCATTTTCTCTTTATATTCAATGAAAAATGTAAATATTAAATATCAAACCTGTTATGAACTAATCCTTTAGACACATTAATCAACATAACCGAAAGCAATCTTAGCATAATTTGTTATGTCATTATTGACTTACTACAATTATATATTTGCCCACTTATGACAGTTATATATCTGCATACTTACTACAATTATATATTTGTCCACTTACGACGGTTATATATTTGCCTACTTACTACAATTGTATATCTGCCCACTTATGACAGTTGTATATCTGCATACTTACTACAATTATATATCTGCCCACTTACGACAGTTATATACCTGCCTATTTACTACTTTTATAATACCTGCTTACCATATTTACACACGCCCTGACCCGCACTTACCCTTTTATAAAGATACTTGCTTACCATATTTATACAGGCCCAGGACCCTTATAAATAGGAGGTATCAACAATTCACAAGGTACGCAATCTTTACCCAGTCAATCACTTTGACTGTTATACATATCTGACTTGGGCGCCAGAGTGCCTTTATAGGTACACCCCCCATCTGTGGACAACCCGAATACGCTCCTCAACAACACCCAGATCCGAGTTCGACTTCACAGGCCAGAGTCTGAGTTCTACACCAGAACATTTGGCGCTAGAAGAAGAGCCTCCCATTTTCCAGCATGACCGTTAGCACCCGCCTCTAGACGAGGAGGGCTCGCCCTCAACCAACACCTGAAGGTTGGATGGAAGACTTTGATTACCACAATGGCGGGTTTGAGGACATAGGCATCTCTCAACCCCCACAAACCCAACCTCCACCATCTCCGAACCCGATTTGGATTATGCCAACCTTAACAACCCGGGGAGATATCTGAGAAATGTGTACAATACATTCACTGTTTCCATATTCATACTACGATTTGATATTTTCATTATTTGGTTGTTACGTCTTTGAATCTTGAAGCTTGGCTGAAAGAGCTAGAAGAACAAAGTCTGAAACCACCACCGCATCTCAACCTCCACCATCTCCGAACTAGATTTGGATTATGCCAACCTTAGCGACATGAGGAGATATATGAGAAATGAGTATGGTACACTCACTATTTCTAAATTCATACTACGATTTGATATTTCCATTATTTAGTTGTTACGTCTTTGAATTTGTAGTGTTCCGAGGTAAACTCAGATCTGATTCAGACATTCATTTCCGAATATGCCAACTCCTCCTTCTTCTGACTGGAGCTGTTAATTGGAGAAACACTAAGGATGATACTCAAATATATTTGAAGAGGTCGGATATAAATCTCCCTTGTTGAAAGTAAATGACTAATAAAAATTGGTTGTCTTGGCCGGTTTATTTCCTCATCCGGATATGTTCTCTTAGGAGGTGATGGATAAGTGCAAATTATATGATATATTGTTGTATTTTTACTGCACTTATCAAGGGTAAAATAGTAATTTATGCCCCAAAATAATCCCTTTTTATTAATAATTGTAATAATTGTGTTTATTTAATTTGAATTTGAATTTGATGTTATTTTAATAGAAAATCTGTTGATTTTGCAAATTTATGAGAGAGATTTAAATGAGAAAAGAAGATAACATTATTTGAGGATAGAATCTGCAGATTTGAAGTTTGAATGAGAGCAAATAAAGATAAGATCAGCAGCCATTTAAACAAGGATTCTGCGGATAACTTCCCCAATTTAAATTCAAAGGCAAGATAAACACAAAATCAATTAAAAAAGAGGGAAACAAGGGAACCCAAGCAAATAAGGATAAGATCGGGAAGGAATCAAGCTGTTAAAAGAGGAAACAGAAGAAGCTGTTACGCGCTCCACGCTCCACCTGCGCTTAGCGCAGGGTGGAGCGCATCATTCTGTACAAGTGAAGCGCAACTACACGGATTTGTTTTCAGATCTGTTTTCAAAACAGATTCCTTCCAGATTTCAGATAGCATTCCTTGGCTTATAAATAGGACCTTTTGCAAAGATCAAAGAAGCTTTTGGAGAGACGGCAGAGCAGAAGCAAGGGCTGGAGAAAGTGAGTTTCTCCGTTGGTTTGTAATGGCTACCATGCGTAGCTAAACTCTCCAATAGGATTGAATGTAGTTGATTCAATCCCCAATTGTATGTGAATTCTCTTTATTATTTATGAATCCCTGTTTTTATAATATCGGTGTTTTTATTCTGTGCTTAATGCTTAGCTTCCGCCTGTGTGCCGGAGTTATAGGTTGGTTTTATGGGGCGCATTCGGAAGGTGGTTCTATAAAATCAATAGCGAGTTTGGGGGAACCTAGGAATAGGAAACTTGAATTCTGATTGGGTAAAAACGCTCATAGTAGTCACTGTGGGAACCAGGGTGAATTGATAGCGTAAACAAATAGATCTTTAATCAGGGTAATTTATCACTGTGGGAACCAGGGTAGATTATTTCTGAGTATTTCATATTTGTGGGAACCTTTGTGAAATAACTTTAATTTGTGATAAGATGTTATAATTGCATATTCATAAATATTATTGGGTTTCACATACGAAAGGGGTGCGATGATACGAAGTTCAATCCTAGTCCAAGTAACTATTTCTATCTCTCTCATTTAAGTTCAATTTTATTTACTTGCATAATTCTCAACAAATAACCATACGCTATTAAATGATAGTTGTGACCACTAATCTTTATAAATTGAATTGTTCCCTGTGGATATGATACTCTTACTTACTATTATACTGCTGGAATTTTGGTACGCTTGCCTAAATCCCATCAAGTATTTTTGGCGCCGTTGCCGGGGAACAGTATATCAATTTGTAAAGACTTGGGAGGTCTATACTATTAAGTTGTATATATTTTATATTAGGATTTTTTTTATTTTTTTATTTTTTGATTTTTAGGATTTTTTTTTAATTTTTAATTTTTAGATTTTAATTTTTTAATTTTAATTTTAATTTTTTTAAAATTTTTAAAATTCTCTTCCACACATACCCGTTTCAAGTTTTCTTGTTTATGTTTTTGAGAGGCCAGGTGTCCCCAAATCATCTACAATTTGATCCAGAAATAGAAAGGACATCAAGGAGGAACAGAAGTAGAAACAAGAGAAGGAGACGAAAGAGAAGCAAGGAATAACCCAAAAATAAGGAGACAAACTCAACACTCTCTGTTCAACCATCCCAAGTGAAGTAAATGTTAAATGGTTTCTGAATGGCAAAATCCTCCAAGAAGAACCCTTGGAGATTATGTTAGGCAACAAGAACTATATTGTTAGAACCACAAGAAACACTAGAAGGGGGGTTGAATAGTGTTTTAAGCTTTTTAAACAATTTTTGGAAATCTTGAAATAAATAACAGATGAATCAAAACAATTTATTATGAAAAACTTTATTTCAGAGTTATTAGAAAAGAGCGGAAGATGAGAAAGATAAATTTGATAAACTTTCTAACAATACTTAAGAAAGTTTTAAATAAACATCCAATTAACTTAGTTTCTTATTTAAAACTGAGTTATTTAAAAACATCTCAAAGTACCTTCTGAAGGATATTACAGACAATCTTTTCAGAACTGTTTCTGAACTAATTCAGATAATTGGTGATCGTCTGAAGTCTGTTTCTAACTTCTGAACTGAGTTCTTTTCAGACTCACTTCAGAAGGTTATTTCAGAGGTTCTTCAAAGTACATTTTCTGTAATATTTCAAATGATATGAGATTGACTGATGTTTGTTTGACTTTAAAAATGTTTTATTGAAATTGTTGAATTAGAGTTTTGATATATAAAAAAATACTTTTCAATCCCCTTCGAGAATATAAAGCTAAAAATAAAAGAGTTTAAGGGAAAGAGAACTTAGCCAAGAATTTATCCTGGTTCACTCACCAACCCAGTGAGCTACATCCAGTCCCAGGGCAAACCACCACTGGATTTTCCACTATTTGAACTCAGATACAAGTATTCTTTTACCATAGTCTCTTCAGGATTAACAACAAGTATTCTTTTATTTTCAACTGCCTCTCCAGGAAACATATGCAGTATTATTTTACACACAAGCCTCTCCAGGCTTAACAACAAGTATTCTTTTGTTTTCAACTGCCTCTCCAGGCAACATATGCAATATTATTTTACAGACAAACCTCTCCAGGCTTAACAACAAGTATTCTTTTATTTTCAACTGTCTCTCCAAGCAACATATGCAGTATTATTTTAAAGAGAAGCCTCTCCAGGCTTAACAACAAGTATTCTTTTGTTTTTCAACTGCTTCTCCAGGCAACACATGCAACATTATTTTACAGACAAGCCTCTTCAGGCTTAACAACAAGTATTCTTTTGTTTTCAATTGCCTCTCCAAGCAACATATGCAGTATTATTTTACAGACAAGCCTTTCCAGGCTCAACAACAAGTATTCTTTCTTCCACCAAACCTCTTCAGGCTCTCAGACACATATAGTGTTTACAACATAAACTAAGTTTAAGTTTCTGAGAAACATAAACTCAGATTCTTCTTATACAAAGGGATTACTGAGTCTAACTCAGGATACATGAAATGAATTCTAAGTACAAGGAAACAACAGAGATACAAGTGTTTGAATTACAATAGGCTTAAATTCATCTCTGTATGATGGATAACTTCTTTTGAAAGATGGCTTGATAGGATATTGGATTTGATATATAGCCGATTCTTTCTTGGGTATATTTTCATCCTTGAGCTTCAATACAACCCTTTTTGGTCGACATCTTGTGGATGTGTTGCTGAGAAATTTGGTCGACTGACCGACATCTTCAAACTCTTTCTTGATGCTATTTATATGTTCTGATAAAATATAGTCGTTTGAAGATTGCTTTGTTACCGTTGAGAAGAAGTGATTTGGCTCAAATAGCCGTTGTGAAATAACTTCTTAAACTGTTGCTTCTTCTTAAGCAGAATAGGTGTGCAGATAGCTTAGCTCTGACACGCTTTTAGATGAGTTCTTTAACCTTGAGAGATTTTCCTTTAACAGGTAGATACTTCTTTTCTCTCTCTCTCTGCATCTTCTTTTCTTTCACCTTTCTTTTTTGTGAGTGTGAGGAGATATCCGTTAGATTTGTCCTTTTGCTCAATTTGTGCTATTTTCATTTTTGCTTAGCTTCTGAGCTTCTGACGTTTTCTCCCTTTTCTCTCTTAAGAATATTTGAACAATATTCTAGCTATTTAACATATGGTCTTTGCCTTTGTTGAGACTTCCCGTAGTTTGAGATTTGTCCATGTAGTCAGATTTGAAAGTCTTCATGTCTTCAGATAGTCTGATATATCTCATCATCTTGTTTAGAGAGTATGTGTTCAGAAGGTTTTAATCTTCACATACTTTCAGACGATTAGTGAGCTTTCATATGGTTGCATTGTTTAAGCTTGATGTCATCAGCTTCAACATATGTTTATCTCAGATGATTGTTTCAAGCATTTCTTAGTTCTTCACACTAAGGATACGTTCAGCAAGTTCCTCTCTTTTAGCAAAAGTTCATTCTTCTTTCTTCAAATGATCGCAGCTCTGTTCTTCTTTGTCTCTTCTTATTCTTCTGTGATTCAGATGGATAAAGATGTTGAATTTAATAAACTTAGTTCAAACATCTTTCTCGTCACTTTTGTTCAGTCTTCTGATACGTTCTGGGCAGCAGTAGATGCGGTAGGTCTGCGCACGCAATGCTTTTTCGTTGCAGGTGCAGCAGGCGTTGCAGAATTTCCTCATTTGTGCAAAACTTTTGATCGAGGCAAGAAAGTAGTTCTGACTCTTATGCTGAAATAAGTGAAGTTCATTAGGTAGAGTGTTCTTCACACTTAGCAACGACTTCAAGAGGTCAATCCTTGATTCTGGCACGTTCAGCCTTCAGATACACAGAGTGCTTCAGATCAACTTTAATTCTTCAGATGATAGTTATTCTTCAGATACACAGAGTGCTTTAGATCAGCTTCAATTCTTCAGATGATAGTCACTTCTTCAGATACACAGAGTGCTTTAGATCAGCTTCAATTCTTCAGATGATAGTCACTTCTTCAGACGGAGTCAAGTCTTTGCTTTTGTCTTCTAGTCTTATTACGATAGTCAAGTTTTCATTTTTTGTCTTCAAGTCTTCAGACAATGAATATGCTTCAGATAGACGAGCCTTCTCTCCTCTTCAGATTCTGAGTCTTTTCTTTTTCTTCTCTTCAGTTTCTGTGCTGTTTTATTTCTACTCTTCATATTTGCTTCATCTTCTTTGTGGATTTCTTCTTTTCTTGCTGTCTTCTAGGCTTCAGATGATTACTACATCCTGAAATACAATCTACAAAGCAATACCTTTCTTAGTAGAACCTGCTTATATGATCTTATTTGTTAATCATTAAAACCTAAGGATACTGAGTCTTAAGTTAAGTTTGAATACTCAAATTAATTCTGAGACACAACATTCTCCCCCTTTTTAATGATGACAAATAAGATATATATCTAACAAAAATGTATAAAGGAAATGAAATGAAAGATGATGCATGATTTAGTTTGCTCCCCCTGTCTATATTACTCCTCCTTAGAAAAACATTAAATCTTTAAATGCCAATTGTTAACCTTTAGATACCAATTGTTAACTGTTAACTTTAGTTATACCAATTGTTATAACCTTTATTTTTAATCAGACTCCAATCGATATCACACCAATAATTATCTATATGCTTCTGATATTACTTGTTATCTTTTGAATTGCTTGACTTTAGTAAACTTGAATTTCTTAACTTAAGATATTTTGTTAGTTATATGTGAAGTCTATTAATCTGTTTGAGCATTCAAACTTGACTCAAAGACATAATATCATTTAGTTTTAATGATTAAAAAATAAGAATATATAAAAAGTATATAAAGAACATATAAGAACATAATAAGATTATATAAACAGATTCTGCTGAGAAAGGTATTGGTTTGCTGATTGTGTTTCAGGTTGAAATATTCATTAGAAGAAGAAGAAGATTTGATGAACAGAATCAGAATCAAAAGATAAGGATCAGAAGAACAAATGCAGGATTTAATATAAAGGTTGTCTAAAGTAAAGCAACTCGTCTGAAGTGCAGAAGCTGTCTGAAGTAAGCAACTCGTCTGAAGCATAGAAGTTGTCTGAAGAACGCAAGCCGTATGAAGTGCTAAAGCCGTCTGAAGTGCTGAGCTGTCTGAAGTGCGCAAGCCGTCTGAAGACGTGAAGACCATCTGAAGACGTGAAGACTATCCGAAGAAGTCTACAAACAGAATCAAGAATTGATCTCTTGAAGACGTTGCTAAAGTGTAAAGCATACTCTACCAAAGAGACTACACTTATTTCAGTATAAAAGCTAAACATGCTTTTATGCCTCGATCAAAGTCTTGCACAAATGAGGAAACTCTGCAATGACTTTCTCTAATGACTGCTGCACCTGCAACAAAAGGCATTTCAGTATAAAAGCTAAACATACTTTTATACCTCGACCAAAGTCTTTCACAGATAAGGAAACTCGGCAAAGACTTTCGGCAACGCATGCTGCACCTGCAACATAAGGGATCTGCGTGCGCAGACCTGCACCTGCGACTGCTGCCATACAGAGGTGATCAGAAGACTAAGAAAAAGCAACCAGAAAGATGTTTGAATAAAATACAATTGATTCAACATCTTTATTCATCTATATCTCAGAAGAAGAAAATGCAAAGAAGAACAGAGCGGCAATCGTTTGAAGAAAAGTTGGAATTAATATGATATAATATTCAAGCTGAAGAATTGAGAAAAGCCTGAATTATATAAGATGAGCACATGTTGAAGCTGATGAGATAAAAGCAAGCATTTGAGTATATGTGAAGAAATTAATTGTCTGAACATATAAGCTCTCTAAGTGCATGGAACAGATTTCAACATTGAGGAAATCAATACAGAAGCTAAGATTATATGTTTCAACGACTATAATATCATATGTCTTTATTCAAAGAAGAAACTACAACAACAGCTATTCGACAAGACACCTCACTCAAAGAAGAAAGAAGAAATGGTTTCAGGAAGCAAACAGAAAAGGAGCATATACAAAATAAGCAAAAGGACAAATCCAACGGATATCTCCTCATATACACTCCTAAGAAAAGCAGAGGAAATCAGAAGTCAGTTGAGGAACGCAGAAGAAATCACAAGACAGCTGAAGAAAAGCAAAAGGATATCAAGAGAGAGAACATGCAAAACAATATCAAGAAAATCTCTCTAAAAGAGCTCATCTACAGAAGTGTTAGAACAGGACTGTCCGAACACTTATTTGCTTAAGGAGAAGCAATCGTTTGAGACATTACTACACAACGGCTATATGAGCCACATCATCAAACATCTCAACGGTATTATGAATCATCTTCAAACGACTATATTCCAACAGAACATATAAATAGCCTCAAGATTGAATTTGAAGATGTTGGTTGTTGATTGAAAAGGTTGAAAGAGAATAAACCATACTGCTGACCTATTGGTCAGTTAGTCAAAGATTGTTCGGAAGAACAACCAACCAGACTGTGCTTAATCTCAAATGAACCAAGAATGGTTTGAAGCCGCAAGTATACCTTGGTTATTCCAATGATACGGGTGAGAATGTAGCCCATGGAAACCAATGGTTGGAGAACAAGGCTGAAGCTCAAATCCAGTATCTATCTAGCCAATTCTCAGAGGATGTCATTCCTCACATCAGAGACAGGATTGTACCTAACTTATATACTTGTATCACTGTCTTAACCTTGTACTTAGAATTCAACCTTTATATCATGAGTAGTACTCAGTTAACCTCTAGTACAGGAAGAAATTAAGTTTATGTTTCGTGGAAACTTAAACTTAGTTCAAACTTAAACTCAGACACTTTATGTGTCTGAGAGCCTGGAGAGGCTTGGTGGAAGAAAGAATACTTAGTTGCAAAGCCTGGAGAGGCTAGACTGAAAAAGAATATTGCATATGTTGCCTGGAGAGGCAGTTGAAAACAAAAGAATACTTAGTCGTAAAGCTTGGAGAGGCTACACTGAAAAAGAATACTGCATAAGTTGCCTGGAGAGGCAGTTGAAAACAAAAGAATACTTAGTCGTAAAGCCTGGAGAAGCTAGACTGAAAAAGAATACTGCATAAGTTTCCTGGAGAGGCAGTTGAAAACAAAGGAATACTTGGTGTTGTCTGGAGAGACTGTACTCGTGTTGTCTGGAGAGATTGTACTCGTGATGTCTGGAGAGACTGTACTCGTGATGTCTGGAGAGATGGTACTCAGTAGAGCCTGGAGAGGCTTGCCTGAAAAGAATACTGCATGAGTTGCCTGAAGAGGCAGTTGAAAATGAAAGAATACTCATTGTTTAGCCTGAAGAGGCTGTGGTAAAATAATACTTGTATCTGAGTTCAGATAGTGGAAAATCCAGTGGTTGTTTGCCTCTGGGACTGGATGTAGCTCACGGGTTTGTGGGTGAACCTGGATAAATTTTGTGCCTAAGTCTTCTTTCCCTTAACTTCTCTATTTACAGTTTTCACATTTATGTTGGGGATTGAAAAGTTATTTTCATAACAAACTTAACACAACGATTTCAATAAATGATCTTTCATAAGAACAAAACATGAGATGTTTCTCATATCATTTGGAGCATTACAAAGAATGCTTTTTGAATTACTTCTGAAATAATTATCTGAAGTGAGTCTGGAAAGAGCTAAGTTCAGAAATCGGGAACAAACTTCAGACAACCTCTAGTCATCTGAAGTATTTCAGAAACAATTTTGAGAAACATTCAATATAATAATCTTTAGAAGATATCTTGAGAAGTTTCTGTTTAAAATAATCTTAAGACTTAAAAGAAACTTTATTTTTCTTATCTTCCGCACGTTTTAATTATCTCTGATCTTAAAATTTATTTTAAACATTATTCATCTTCATGATTTAAACAAAAGATTTTCAAGATTGTCGTGAAAAGCTTAAAACACTATTCAACCCCCCTTCTAGTGTTTCCTGTGGTTCTAACATTATTTATTTCTCCCCCTTTTGTCATTAATTAAAAAGGTTTAGTTAGTTCTTTAATTCTTGATACCAAATATTAATAAGAGATTCTAAAACATATAACAAAAACTTACAGATACATACGGATTCATACAGACACATACGGTGAAACGTATTTCAGAAGAAAGAAAAGAGATACATACAGCAAAAAGAAATTACAAAAAGAAATTAACTAAAAAAATAATCCTAAAAAATTAAAAAATGAAAAGAAAGAAAAACACCAGTATCAATATTCTTCCTCTGTATCCTGTAAGTCCTCATCATGCTGCTCTACCTCCCCCTTGATGAATAGGCCTGTCCCCAGGCCACTGCAAGAATATCCGGAACTCTTCAAACAGCATGCATGGGTATGGGTCTGTTACAGATGCTTCAAAAGGTGGAAAATCCCTCTGTGGATATGGTTTGAAAGCTTAATACTTTGCAGCAGCCTGTGAACTTTTGAATCTCATGGGATCATAATGGGGTTCATCTCTGATCCTCTTTCCCATTCCTTTTCTTCGTGAGCTAGAGCCACGAGAAAGGCCAGTAGTGTATTTGATCATAGGCATCTGAAAAGTCAATCAGTTAGTTGCTAAAAACACATTGATGCCTTATTGCAAACACTAATTTATGAAGAACATGGAAGCCTATCATTAACCAATTTGCATGCAAAATTCAGAATCAATCTCTTCACAACAAAATTTCAGTTGCACTTGGTAATGGCTTCCTAAAAACAGAATATACCCATTTGTTTTGTAAGCATTCAATCAATCTATGGAAAGTGAAAGTTTAAATTTTTTTTGCAAGAAACAGAGCATAACACTTTCAAATTCAATAACTCACAAAACAAAGAGCATTCCAATCAAACAAATTGTTCTCCATGTTCCACACAGCTAAAATCACATTCAAGATAACAATTATCAACAGTATACACATTCACACTCCTAAGGTTGCTATCCTAAAGTTCAAATCATAGAGTAAATGAAGATTTCAATTGGTGAAAATTAAAGAAAACATATCTGAAACTTGAAAGTTTCAAAATTGATGGAGGTTTATGAATGGAAAAAGTGAAAAGAAGAGCTCATGAAGTAGAGAGACGGTACAAGGGAAAATAAGGAATTTTTGAAATTTTGTACCGCTGCGCTTCACCTGCGCTCAGCGCGGGTGAAGCGCAGAAAAAATGACTAAAATTGCATTTTTGCGCTTTACCTGCGCTCAGCGCAGGTGAAGCGCAGAAACAGAATGAAATTTTGCAATTTTAAGTCAAGTTTTCTGCTACTTCCAACTATTTAAAAATTTAATTTTCCACATAATCATTCCAATCAATTTTGAAAATTTCCTAAATCCTAAAAAAAATCCTAATTAAAAAACAAAAACAAAAGAAAACAAAAATAATTAAAAACTTAAAAATCTCTGGGTTGCCTCCCAGGAAGCGCTCGTTTAACATCGTATAGCTTGACGCCTGTTCTCTCAAGGTGGTTGAAACTGGAATCTTTTGGTGAGCTTGTGTGCTACACCCTTCCTTTCTTTGGCCAATAAACCTCCCCATAATCCTGCCTTGGAACAATCTGTAGTGTGATATGACTTTGACCATTTGGGCTTCTTTCTAGAATTAGACCATGTTTCTGACTCCCTTGGCTTGACTTTCCTTTTCTTTATTATCTTGCTCTCATGTGCATGAGTCTTCTTTTCCTGAAGCTCGGATGATTCACAGTTGATTGTTCTCAATTTCTTTGCTTTACAGGGGTCTTTGATATGAGACACACCTGACCACTTTGTCTTCAACCTGGCTCTAGGCTCTGAATGTGATTCTCTTGGCCTGATTCTTTCTCTCTTTGCTCTGGTCAGGTCAGTGTAGTCACAGGCCTTTCTTTTGTGAGGTCTGGAAGGTTTAACACTTGCACCATGACTTTCTTGATATTCCTTTGGAGAGCTGGTTGGATAAGGCAAGGTCTTTGGTCTTGGTACCACTTCCCCTCCTTCATCAGGCTTTGACACACTATCTCCCTGTTCACTCTTTTTCTCATTTTGTTGATCTTTTTCATCATGTACACCCTCATAGGTTTTGTTCTCTCCCTCCCTTTCACAATCAATTTCTTCTTTAAGCACAATATTTTTTGTTGCACCTTCTTCTTCTTCCTTTTCTTCATCTTCATCTTCTTCTTTTTCTTCTTTTTCTTTTTCTTTTGCTTCTTCAGGTTCCTCTTTTTTAGCTTTCTTTTCTTCATCAGCCAGATTGTCATTGATTTCTTCCCTTATCCGTTGAACAATGTTGTCACACAGTTCTTTGGGGTTGGGTTGAGCCTTTGCTGAGATTCGTTCTGACTGATATTTGGTCATATTTTCTATTATCTCAGCTAGTATGGGATCAGCAAGTAATCCTGCTTCTTTATAATACTTTTGAAGCTGTATGAATTCTTGCAACTTTCTTTCAATAGGATCTTCCCCTTTTGAATGCAATGGTTGAACTGAAGAGTATCTTTGTTGCTGTTGGACAGAAGGTTGCACATGGAATGAAACATCATCTTGGTGCCACCCAAAGTCCTTATTCTGACTATTTCTCCATCCTTGTGAGTTATTTGCAAAGTTGTTGCTGTTGGAGAAGTTGCCTGGTCTTCCTTGATTGCTCATGTAGTTAACTTGCTCTTCTTGAATGCACGGGTAAGAGCAATAACCATTGAGATGGTCACCTCCACAAAAATCATAAACTAATTGTGGTGACTGGACAGGATAGGAGTGCATTGTCTGCAATTGCTGAGGAAAGTTAGCTAACTTCTTATTGAGTGCTTCTAATTGCTGCCTTAGACTCTTATTCTGTGCCCTGAGTTCATCTGCAGAAGTCTGCTTATGCGACGAAACAGCATCTTGTTGTCACCCAAAATTTTAATTCTGGTAACTTCCCCAATCCTGTGAAAAATTGTTAGAATAATTGTTGTAATTAGAGAAGTTACCTTGAATTGGTGTGTGGGAGAAATACTCTGGTTCTTGCTGTCTAACATAAAATCCAAGGGTTCTTCTTGGTGGATTTTGCCATCCAGGAACCATTCAACATTTACTTCACTTGGGGTGGTTGAACAGAGAGTGTTGGGATTGTCTCCTTAAGCTTATCCTTGCCCTTTTTTTCTGTTCTTATTTTTGTTCCTTCTACATCTGTCCTCACAAGAGAAATAATCAAGAAGCTCAAACAAATGTTAGCTCAGATGAGAGGAACAAAATATCAAAAAATAATAATTTAATTTTTTTTATTTAAAAAAGTAATAATAATAATAATTTTTTTAAAATTATAATAATAATATTTTTTTAATCCTAAATAAAAAAAAAATAATTAAAATAAAATATTTTTGTTTTCTTCTCCACTTCTCCCTCGTCTCCTTCTCTCGTTTCTACTTCTGTTCTTCCTTGATGTCCTTTATATTTCTGGATCAAATTGTAGCTGATTTGGGGACACTTGGCCTCTCAAAAGCATAAACAAGAAAACTAGAAAAGGGTAAGTGTGGAAGAGAATAAAAATAAAAAGAAAAAAAATTCCTAAAAATAAAAATCTAAAATTCCTAAGATAGAGTATATACAACTTGATAGTTAGACCTTCCAAGTCTATACGAATTGATACACCGTTCCCCGGGCAACGGCGCCAAAAATACTTGATGAGATTCTGGCAAGCGTAGCAAAATTCTAGCAATATAATAGTAAGTATAAGTTATCGTATCCACAGGGAACGGTTCACTTCGTATATATTAGTGATCAGACTATCAAGTAGGAAACTATTTTTGGTGATTAATGTGCAGAAAATAACTTGCATAAAGTAAATGAGAAAATAAAATAGAGTAAGATAGTTTTACTTGGATTAAGATTGAACTTCGTATCATCGCACCCCTCATATATGTGAATTCCTTTATTAATTATGAATTTATTTCTATGATACCTTAGTCAACTCTATTGTTTTACCCCGGGGTCTCAGTAGTAAAACATTCGACGGTAATCCATACGGGTTCTCCCAGGCGACAAAATACCACGGCTTGATTGTTTTAAGGGTCAGTTGTTAAAACTATCAATTCACTGCATATTCCTATAGGGACTACTATGAAGAGGCTGTCACATTCCATCTTCAATCATTGATTCCCCCTATATTCCTATAACAATTACTATGAGTATTCTTACCAATTAGAGTTCAAGTTTCCTTTGGCCCAGGCTCCCCCAAACTCGCTGTTAATCCGGAAATCTCTATCACATACTATCCTAGAATTAACCTATAACTCGGGCATAAATGCGGAAGCTACGCATTAAGTAAAGCATAAAAATACCGATATCATAGAATAGTGATTCATAATTAAATACGAGAATTCACATACATTTAGAGATTGAATCAACTATATTCAATCCAACTGGAGAGTTTAGCTACACATGGTAGCCATTACAAACCAAAGGAGAAACTGTCACTTTCTTCAGCCCTTGCTTCTGCTCTGCCGTCTCCCTTCTCTGGCCTCTGGTCTCCAAAAGCTCCCTTTGATCTTTGCAAAAGGTTCTATTTATAGACTCAGGAAAGCTATCTTAAATCTGGAATGAATCTATTTTGAAAATAAATCTAAAAACAAATCCGCGCAGCTGCGCTTCACCTGCGCTCAGCGCAAGTGAAGCAGGTGAAGCGCATGTTACAAAATGATGCGCTCCAATCTACGCTCAGCGCAGATGGAGCGTGGAGCGCGTAACAGATTATTCTGTTTCCTCTTTTAACAGCTTGATTTCTTCTTGATCTTATCCTTATCTGCTTGACTTCCTTTGTTTCCCTCTTTTTGAATTGTTTCTGTGTTTATCTTGTCTTTGAATTTAAATTGAGGAAGTTATTCGCAGAATCCTTGTTTAAATGGCTGTTGATCTTATCTTTATTTGCTCTCATTCAAACTTCAAATCTGCAGATCCTATCATCAAATAATGCTATCTTCTTTCCCCGTTCAAATCTATCTCATAAATCTGCAAAATTAACAGATTTTATATTAAAATAGCATCAAATTCAAATTAAATAAACACAATTATTACAATTATTAATAAAAAAGGATTATTTTGGGGTATAAATTACTATTTTACCCTTGATAAATGCAGTAAAAATACAAGAATATATCATATAATTTGCACTTATCAATTGGTGAGTTTTGAGTTTAAAAAGATTTCAAATGGTCTCATAAATTCAATTTGTAAAGATATTATGTATTGAAAAATGAAAATTTCAAGGTTTTAGGTAGAAAAAAAAATTGTTAGAGGGACCAAATTTACTAAATTTTAAAAATAGAGGGACTAAATTTACTTAAAAAAATTGAAGGATGAAAATAGCATATTGTCATATCTACATGGACCAAAAGTTTATTTAAGTCTTAATATTTTAAACTACTCTCAATTTTGTTAAAAAAATAAAAAACTACCATCAGTTTTGGAGGGGGAAAACTCCTAGAGTCCTGGTGTACCATGCTTTATATATATAAAGGGTCAAATATGTTTTCAGTCCCTAAAGTTTGACTCGAATTTGATTTTAGTCCATAAATTTTAAAACCGTTGGTTTGGGTCCCTTATGTTCTGAAATCATATAACTTTAGTCCCTCATCTTCTAAAATCATGTAACTTAAGTCCCTCCTCTTAATACCGTTAACTTTGACGCTAACGTGACAAACAAATTTCTGTGTCAATTTGTCTCTAGTCAGTTACAATGATAATGATCATGTTGTGGCAATTGAATTACACCTCAGCTTATCCGGTCAAATTTTATTTAGGGTTTTATTAAATTTAACTTCACATTTTTCATGAACATAGAAGGCCACTAAACTGACTGGATGAGCCGAGTTATAGTTCAATTGCCACGTCATGGTCATTGAAAGTAACGGGACAAACTGACATGGAAATTCGTTTGTCACGTAAGTGTTAAAGTTAACAGTGCTAAAGGGAGGGACTAAATTTACGTGATTTCAAAATACGAGGGAACCCAAACCAACCATTTTAAAGTTTAGGGACTAAAATCAAATTCGAGTCAAACTTCAAGACTAAAAATATATTTAACTCATATATAAATACACATATATATCCTTTATCAAATAGTCACTTGTGTTTTTTTTACATTATAGTAATATATTATTGATAAAGCAGTTGTCGCTTGTTTAATTTGCAGTATAATTTTTATTATTGATAAAATAGTTTTTTATTAATTAAATTAACATTTTCTTAAATATTTTTATTTTTTATTTTATCTATATATTTAATTATTTATAAATATCTTGCAATATGTATGATATACTTAATCATTTAATCTAATTACGTAATACCGCACTCTCAGGAATGAAGCTTAAATTAATGTCATTTATTTGCAGGTATTATTCAAGCGCGCATCTATTGTAGCAGTTGGCGATGAAGACAAATAGCGCCATTATCGTGTCCAAAGGAAGAAAGGTTTTGTCAGATTAAATATTTGATATTTGATTATAGTTGAATTAATAAGATTTTGTCGGACTCTTTTAAGCTACCCCGATACACTAAAAAAGGAGATGGATAAGGAGTTGGAAGTTGGAACGCATGACGGTGTTCCTTTGCAGGGATTTGGGAGGGAGGGGAGTAAAATCTCTTATAGGTTAATTTTAGCTTCCCTTTAATACTGGGAGGATTTGGAGAGGGGATAAAATGGTTTTAAAATATTTTATTGGATTGATTATAATAACCAAACATATTATTGGATACTCAAAATTTATCTAGATTTTGGCGTGCACTGTTCCTCCATGAAATTATCACTGCTGATTTATTACATACTTTCTCAATATTTTGTGAAATTGTCACTCCTGAATATTTTGTGTGATTCTCTTCTCATATCTAATCATTTTACTAATTTTTTATGCAAGGTATTTGCAATTCTAGAATTCTCGGCCCACGTTTCATTCCAATTCCAATTTCAGGTCACATCACCTCATGTCTCAAGTGGATGCTGATCTTACAAATCAAAATATATCTTATGACAATTATCAAACTCCAAGTAGTAATAATCAAAAAATTGTTCTAGGTGAGCTTATAAGAGACGAAATGGCAAATCACATGTGGGCAGATTATGAAAATGATGATTTGGATGAATGATTTTACTTGTAATTATTGTTTTCATGGTAATTTTACCTTGATATAGTTTGATTAAATATTGGTTAATTAGTTGTAATGTTGATTTTATTGAAATTAAACATGTTTTCTTCATTATTAAATTTTACTTATTCAATATCTTAATTTTTTATTTTATTATATTATAATTGATAAATGTCACAACATGCATGGCGCCTAAAAAGCAGTCACATTCAAACAATGGTGTGGGGGACTTGAACTGGACAAAAGCCATGGATGATGCTCTTGTTGATGCTTCCATGCACCAATACGAAAAAGGTCGTAAAATTAATGGTACCTTCAGTTCTGAAGCATGTGCAGATATTGTTAAAGAGCTAAGTGTTTTGTTTGGCTATTCCATTGACAAGGAAAAGGTAAAAAAAAAAATCGTTCAAAAACTATGAAAAAAATTCTCAGATGTTTATGATATTTTTAGATATGGTATGAGTGAGTTTGCTTGGAACTCATCTACTCATTTATGGGATGCGGAGCCAGAAGTGTGGGATGCTCTAATTCAGGTTTTATACTTAAATAATGTATTTTATTTTTTACATTACTATTGAATAATTAGCTATCTTGTTTGAAATCTTTTTTAGTCAAAACCAAAGACAACATATTGGAGAAATACCCCAATTCCAAACTATGAAAAAATGGAAATTATTTATAGGAGTGATCGAGCTTCTAGAAATGGTGCACACACTACATCTGAAATGAGAAAATGACCATATTTAACAAGTGAAGATGACTTCATTGATTCTATTGATGATCTTGATGCTCACATCTCTCGGAATGAGGTGACTTTGGAGAACATTGACCTTGGTCATGATATGCATTCCCAAGACCCTTCACCTACTAGTGGTGGCAAAAAGAAGAAAATTAAAGTGACTAATAACAAAGACAAAGAAACTGGTTCCAATGAATTTAAAGGGTCAATGGCTGATATTGCAAAGGCTCTAAAAGCGGGATGTGAGGTGCTAAGGGAAGGAAATGGTATAATGAAATAACGTAACAACTACCAGCTGGATCCAATTTTAGGAGAAGAAACTTAGAGAATGATAAAGGAATGTGGATGTGACATTGAATCACTGCCAGTGATCTTTTACACTCTCATGAACGATGTTGCCAAAACTCAGAATTGTTGTTCAATGTCCCTTTAAAGCATTCAAGGCGGTGATCATGCATTTAGGCTTTGGCCCATGATTAGTTGCTTAAAATATTTGGCTTAGTGGGTGTCATGATAATTTACTAAAGTCCTTGTTATTACTCTTTTTTACTTTCTCTAGACTTGTCATGATAGTTTACTTTATCTAAACATAATTATATTTAATTTTTTAGGGTACCTAGAGTCTAGTATTATTTAGTATATTACATTATTTATCCAACTCTTCCTCTAAGGAAGCCTTTCGTTCATAATGAAATACTTAATATTTTATGTCATAATATTTAAAGGGTGTGAAAATAAATTAGTTTTATTTTTTCTCCCTTCCTCTTGTGTGAACCAAATAAATAATGATTAATTTTCTCTCCCCCTCCCCTTCTTAAACCAAACAAGATAAAATATCACCTCTCATCATTTGAACCAAACAGACCCAAAGGGTTAGCGGTTAGCATGCATGGTTTTAAAAAATTCATAGTAAATCTTTATTAATTTAAATAAAACTGGATAGATTTATTTAAGTGTGTTAATTAGCATGCATATGGTATTGATTTGTTCACACGTTTAAATTAAAAAATAAAATTAATATATGTAATGAATTAATTAATGGGAATAATATTCGTGAAAAAAAAGTGTGCAAATTTATATTATTCATTGAAAAAAGCAGCAACATCTTATTTAATTATGTGAAGTTACATCATCGATCGAAGCTGCATTCTAGTACTTCATTTATTCATCATAAGCTGAAACGTTGGGTCTTGGTTCGAAATCTTTCACAAATTCCTTCTTGTCGTTAGCATTATCTTTACCATAAGCTGAAACATTCGGTCTTGGTTCAAAATCTTCCATGAATTTCTTCTTTTCCTTACCATCAGTTTCATCATCTCCATAAGCTGAAACGTTGGGTCTTGGCTCAAAGTCTTTCACATATTTCTTCTTTTCCTTAGCATCAATTTCATCATCACCATAAGCTGAAACATTTGGTCGTGGTTCATAATCTTTCATAATTTTCTTCTTGTCTTTAGCACCATTATTGTCATCATCACCATAAGCTGAAACGTTGGGTCTTGGTTCAAAATCTTTCACCACTTTCTTCTTTTCCTTAGCATCAATGTCATCATCTTCATAAGCTGACACGTTTGGTCTCGGTTCAAAATCTTCAACGAAAACCTTCTTTCAATGGTGACTTGCGTGTTTTTAACAAGAGGCTCTTCATCACAATTGTGCTTGGAACCTTGATCAACTGCAGGCAGCTCCAGCTGGGTCTTCTTGTTAACAAGGCCTTGAATACCTTCTGGCATGTCCTGATCTTTCATGACCATTTTCCAGTATTCTCCAGCTGGATCTTTTCTTGATTCCACATTTGCTACAAACTTTTCCACAAAAGTAAAAGAAAAAAAAAGAAGAGCAAAGTACAAGGGAAAAGTAAATTAATGCAGTTCAGGGTTGAAGGAAGCGGGTACACATGGTCATTTCAAATTCAAAGCAATATTTACAAGTTAGACCACGTACAATAATGACAAACAACTAATTAATATAGAGTACAAAAACTACAAAAAGTTTACATTTTCACTTCAATAATTTAATTTTGTCTTTGAAAGATGTAGGTGAGGGGAAAAATATAAAAAAAACATTGGGAAGCATGAAATTGATTTAGACAATGGAGATAATGTAACAGTGAATAAACAAAAAATGATCAGTTGGATATATATATATATATATATATGATCTTTTTTTTGAGTTTGAAGCTGGCTCAAAATATACAACAACAAGCAATTAATAACAAGCAATTGATAGTATATAAGATGCAAATGAAAAGTAAAACATACCAAGACAAGGCAGAGAAGAGGGAGCAAAGCAAGTGATCTCATTCTTAATTAGAATTGAATGAAGGCCTAATTGTATCTGAATAAGGCTTAGCATGGATCGATCCTTATGATTGACTACCTATTTATAGCTAATACCCAACGTCTATGAAGATGCCATAAATTTACTCATGGACAGTGCTTGGAATATTATTGAAGCCACATTAAATTAATTCCACATGCTATATACATTCATACATATATGGAGAGCCATCTGTTTTATGCTTTCATTTTCTGTTTTTAATTTTAATTATAAAAATATCATTTAATTTAATTTATTTTATTTTTTATTTTCAAAATTTTATATATGAAATAATGAAAATGGAAGCCAGCCAGTAATTATTCCTCACGTTTTACACTCCTCAAGTTTTCAGTTTGATACAACATAAGGTAGTGTTTGATAGATTAACAGAATAAATAAAATAGAATAAAACAAAATAGAGTAAAATGTAACAAGATGGTAACTATGGAACAGAACAAGATTATATGTATTCAACTATATATATACACATATATCCTTATCCTATATATTTAGTATTTAATTGAGTATTGAAAAATTAAACATAGAGTGTTGTGCAATTGTAAGGGGGTGTAGGGTGGTGATGGGGGATTCTTTAACGATAGTGACAATGATGGAAGATGTTCGATAGCACTGGCGGGGATTGCAAGTACCAGGTAGTGATGGTGGTGGCGATGGTAGGGTTCGGTTGGTGATTGAGGGTGTCAAACAGCGGTGATGACAATGGATAATGTCGAGTGGCAACGGTAATGATTGAGGGTGTGACCAATGACAACAGTTAATAATGTTGAGTAGTAACGACGATGATGGCATGGCGGTTGCAATGATAGTGGCAGACTGGTGGTAGAAGGTATCAAGTATGGTAGTTAAGGAAATTACAATTTTGAGGGTAAGGTTAAAGAAAGAGTAGTAGTTTTACCAATAAAAAATTAACAATAAGATGTTATGTTTGTTCTTTTTGGTTACACCTTTTTTTAGGGAACCAAATTGTTCCATTGTTTTAAACACATTTTCTTCTTCACATCTAAAATACACCAAACATAAAACATAACCTATATGATTATATGTCCCATTCTATCCTCTTTACTAAACGCTATCTAAATTGATTATAGTTGGTAGTTGGTACACCCTTTCATTGCTTTGTACTTTAATAAAGCGATTCTATTATTATGCACCGAAATTTAATTATTTTATACTAGTATATAATATAAAGAAGAGAGCATATAGTATAGGGCTAAGAGTCTTTTGAAATTAGTTTATGTTTGATTTACAATTTAGTAAAGTTAATTTTGATATATTTATATAATTAATGACAAGAAATTATATATGCACAATTTATGAAATATATTGAAAAAAATAATTTAAAATATTTTTAACGTATAACCAAACAGACACCAACAATATGAGCAATGGAAACTAGACATAAAGTGATCAATCCTCCACTTGGATTCACTACCTAATTTTATGTCTTTTATCATTTGTTATTTACAAAACTAGCAAAAGTGTGAGCAGACCAAATAAGTCAAAAGCTATGCGCAAATAATATTTTTAACTATATTTGAATTGATGAAAAGTGATGAGATGGAATAAAATGAGACGGAATTATAATAAATTATATTTGGATTATTCAAATAAAATAAAATTAATGAAACGAAACATGATAAAATGCATTAAATGTCATTCTACTTAATTTTACTTTTTCTTCCCCTCTTGAGAATATGAGATGAAATAAACATTTTTCTTCCCTTCAATATTATTAAAATATTTAAAGAATGATTTCATCACTTCACTCACCAGATCCTACATTTCTCCCTTTTTTTTTTTCTTTTCTCTTTTATATTGTACATGTAAAACATTTACCAACAACATTTCTCTTTAATTAATTGACATCTTTAGTTTCAAGAGCCTGTTTTGGCGGTGGAAAATTTAGAACAAAAACTTATTCACACTTGCTTGGTATGATATTTGATGACCATGATAAAGGATATTTTATTTCCTATTGCAGCAATAGAATAAGATATATAACTCTATCATATTAAATTTGGTTTGTGATTGAATAGATAGGGTAGTTTTTTTTCTTTTAATTTTTGTCCTTGCCACTCTACACTCTTCTTTTTAAACCCTATTTTATCTTGTTTTTCTTTATTCAACTATCTTATCATTTCTTATCATATCATGACTACCAAACAAGCTATAGGATAGTCAAAGGTAGATAACAATTTCTCAAAGATGGGCATATGGAAAATACTCTAAAGAAGATGTGCTGGAGCTTTTTTCAATCACTAGACTTATATTTTTTATATAATTAATATAACAAAATATAAGTGTATATGTTGGATTTAAAATATATAATCAAATTCGATATGTAAATATTATAGTATAATTAATTTATATTAGGGATTTAATATGAATTTTTATATTAATTAAAAGAAAATTATTTAAATTTAGTTTATTAATTTATAAAAATTAATTACCTCAATCTTATTATTTAACCAATAATATTTTATACAACTTTAAAATTATCATATCATTTTATAGTTTAATTTTTGTGATGTTAATCAATTAGAGTTAAATATATTTTTAGTCCCTAAAAATATAATAAAATTTGATTTTGTTCCCTCATTTATTTTTCCGTTGATTTTGGTTCTCCATTTTTTAACCTGCATACTTTTAGTTCTTCTTGTTAAATATACATCGTTAAGTCACGTTTGTAGCTCTACTATGATTTTTCCTAAATAAAAATTCACAAGATATGTTTTGTGATTTTTTTCTCTAAAAAAATCATTTATAATAGTGAAGAAACTTATTTCAGTGATTGGGAAAATCACTTAAAAAATCATTTGTTGAAAAATTGTTTGTATCAGTTTTTTAAGTGATTGGAAAATATTTAATTTGAGGAAATATTAAAAAATTTTATTAAAAAAAAACCTTATAATTGGGTTTAGGTTTTCCCAAGTAAAAATTCATAAAATTTTGGTGTGATTTTTTCTCTAAAAAAATCATTCATAATAGTAAGAAAACTTATTGCAATGATTAAAAAATGTTTCGTAGAAAAATCATTTTCATCCGTGTTTTAAGTGATTGGAAAAGATTTAATTTGAGAGAATATTAAAAAATCTTTGTTATTGAGGAGGGTGAGACGCTTTCCAAAAAAAATAGTGAGAAAACACAAATAATGGCACTTAATTTTTCAGTTGAGAAAATAAATAAAATGAGTGTCTCACTCTTCAAAATGAAATCTAAAGAATAAACAAAAAAAAAATGAGATCTAAAGAATTTATTAGGTTTTCAATTTTTTTTTTGGTGCAATATCACAGGTATCCTCCAAGGGAGGCAATCCTGTTTGAGCCGAGTAGAAAATAAAAATATTATTAGGTTTTCAATGCACAATGATCACATATTTGAGAATAAAATATATGTGATAAATAAAAATATAGGACAGAAAATAAAAAATAGAGAGCGCGCCGCTTTAATTTGTGGATGCTACATAGTAAGAATTAATGGAGTTGTAACTATATTAATTCTTAGAGATCTTATTATAATAATTTAAAATTATAAATATTTTTTAAAAACTATAATTAAAAATAAGGACTTGCAGAATAATTTAACGTTAAATGATAATATAATAATTTCATTATATATGATTTTATTCCATTCCTATGTACTAGTACTATTTATTAAATAATCAAACTTGTCTAATCAAATTAGTGTGATGAGGGCTGCTATCATCAATTATTAGTAAAAACAAAATAATTGTAACATATTCGAAAAACATCGAGGAAAAAGAATTCGCGGAAAATCATCGTATACAAGTAGGTCATTCACGCAATTAAACAATGATAATGGTTCATGACAATAATTACAAAACAGCAATATGAATATATATATATATATATTCTATTCCAAATGCTTTTATTAAATTAACATTGAATTATTGTTTCATTACTATTTAATAATATATATTCCTCGATTAATAATTATAATAATAATAATAATAAAAATAATAATAATTAATTAATTTTAAAAATTTGAATAATATAATTATCAATTAGTATTTTAAAATTTAAACTATATAAAATCATATGAAAATTTTAAAATTATATAAAATATTACTCATTGAATAATATGGTTAGAATAACTAATTACTAACTTTTATGAATTAATTAGTCAAATCCAAAAAATTATCCTTTAATAATATATATTAAAATTAAATAAATAATTTAAATTAATTATCTCTTAATATTTATATATCAATTTATATATATAATTTAAATTAATTATATTATAATATTAACATATTAAATTTAATATGTACTTCATATGTTAATCTATTTATTATTCAAAAAATATATATATTTAAAAATTATTCATATAAAAATATATTATTTTTTATCATGTTGTACACGAAATAAAATAGTAAGAGAAAATAAATTTATACAACAAAAATATACAACAACTCATACAACATACATTTTACTCTCTATATATGTATCTCTTTGAATCATATATATCACCTATTATATCTCATATTTCTCTCTTTTTTCTATTTATATCTTTAGGTTGTAAATTGTAGTGTTATACAATAACACTACTCAATAATTCCTCCTTTCAATTAAATTGTCGCAGTTGTCAAACATGAATCTCGTGATTTATAGTAAAAAAAAATAATTAATTGGAAAATTATATAGAATCATTCAAATCACACATACGCACTAACGCACACAAAACAATATTTGAGGAAATCATCGGATCCAAGTGGGCCATTTATGTAATTAAAAATGATAATGGTTCATGACAATAATTACCAAATATAATGGAGACCATAAATATGTTGGGAATTCATCGGATCCAAGTGAACCATAAAATTATTGTTAATTAAGATGGGTTTAAGAATATCATGTTATAAATAATTCTGCTTTTGGTAACGAACATCACTGAGTATAGATCCTCTCCATTTCTAAAGAGATGATCTGCAGTTGATTAATCCTTTATAAGTAATAGCATTTCATTAACGGTTGGGATTAATTCAATTCAAAATAAAAAAAAATAATTAAATGTGATATAAGCTTCACGATGCCTACTTTTACTAAAGAACTTTCCATTGATTGAAACATAGAAAAGTTGGACAAAAGAGGATTTTCCCTCTATTTTTAGTGTGTTTAAGTAGGCGGTGGGATGTGAAAATATCACATCTTAAGGTCTGTTTTCAGGAATAACATATTGTTGCTCTTGAAAAACATACATTGGGAAGTCGCGGATCCACATCCGCCGGGACAGCTACCCAAACCCTCTGTTTGACCCTTCTACCATTTGCGTGACCACCATCTGAAAGCTGAGTTCACACACTCTGAGATTTCTCCCTTGCACTGCAACTATCACCCTTACAACCAGCAATTGTCTTCAACATACACGGTTATAGCCAAGTATTATATAGTCCCATAAACTGCAAATGACATATGGAAGTATGAAAAATATTAGTTAAAATGTCAATTGAGAAGGTATGCTATACAAAACACAACACAATATTATGGATCATAACTCAACTTTAACTTCATTGAATCCCTTACTTTCATTGCTACCTCAAATATACGACGTCCCGTGGCACGACGTGATGGCATCGCAGAAGGGAGAGGCGTCTGAGGAGGGGAAATTAGAAACAAGATCCCTTGATGTGCGCATCCAATATTACCTTTGATTATGCCAACTATTGTAATTAATGTAATTGCCAATCAATGGTTGTAAACATTACCTGTTACCTTATTTACCTGTAATGTCTTAATGCTAGCCATAATCATAGGATCATGTATCGCTAGCACTTGCTATATATGTACACTGTTACCATCAGATTAATACATTGGTCTCTTACCTTCAGTACATTTTTCATCTTGGCATTAGAGCGCTTAAGCCTTGAAGGCTCTCGATCCAATACAAACCATGGCATCCGCTGCAGATTCAAAGAACAGAAATGATCTCCCATCCATTGTGTCTGTCAAGCTGGACAGAGACAACTATCCACTATGGAAATCATTGGTGTTCTCTATTGTCAAAGGTTGCAGGCTCGACGGGTACATGCTAGGGACAAAGGAGTGTCCTGAAGAATTCACAGCCTCTGCAGAATCAGGCAAAATGCCCAATCCTGCTTTTTACGATTGGCAGGCCCATGACTCACAACTCCTTGGATGGTTGATGAATTCAATGGCTGTTGAAATGACAACACAGTTACTGTGAGAGCCGGAGGCTGATGAGGGCGGGGAGTGATCGCCGGTGCAAAGAGGCACGGACAAGGAGCGGCTCCTGGCAGGCTTCTAAGCAAGAAGGGACACATGGATGAACCGAGCCCACACCCGAATGAGAGGGATCTAGAGGTTGTGCAGGTATGGGACTGCACAGTTGAAAATAGCTTAAAGGAAATTGTTGGGGAGAACTATACCAACAAGATACATCTTCTTTTCGGAAGTCCATAACATAAGAACTTCATAGTTAAGCGTGCTTGGCTTGGAGCAATTCTAGGATGGGTGACCTTCTGGGAAGTTTCCCGGAAAGTGTGCAAGTGAGGACAAAGCATACTGGAAAGACTCGTGTTGGTTTGTGGGGACCCTCATCACTCCTGCAAGCGGCTCGGGGACGTTACAGTTACTGCATTGTGAAACCTTAAAACAACTTTGGGATAAAGCTCAAAGTCTAGCCGGTGCACACACAAGGTCTCGAATCACTTACCTTAAATCCGAGTTTCATAGCACCAGAAAAGGAGAGATGAAGATGGAAGAGTATCTGGTCAAGATGAAGAATCTCGCTGACAGACTTAAACTTGCAGGCAATCCTATTTCCAACTCAGATCTGGTTATTCAAACCCTGAATGGTTTAGATTCTGAATACAACCCTATAGTGGTCAAGCTATCTGATCAAACTACTCTCAGTTGGGTTGATCTATAGGCCCAATTGCTAACCTTTGAGAGTAGACTCGACCAACTGAATAATCTCACCAATCTAAACCTTAATGCATCAACAAATTTTGCTCACAAAACTGATTACAAAGGCAACAAGTTCAACACGAACAACAACTGGAGAGGTTCCAGCAGCAACTGGAGAGGCTCTAACTCCAGAGGTTGGAGAGGAGGCAGAGGAAGAGGAAGAATGTCTAAACCAACCTGTCAAGTTTGCAACAAGGTTGGGCACACAGTAGTAAATTGCTACTATAGGTTTGATAAGTCCTATTCAAAGGATTCTGCAGACAACGATAGACAAGGAGCCCACAATGCCTTCCTAGCTTCACAAAGCTCCATTCAAGATTATGATTGGTACTTTGACAGTGGTGCAAGCAATCATGTGAATCACCAAACTGACAAAGTTCAAGACCTGACAGAACATCATGGTAATAAGTCCTTAATAGTTAGAAGTGGTGAGAAATTAAAGATTGTTGCCTCAGGTTCCTCAAAACTAAACTCACTTGATTTACGTGATGTCTTATATGTGCCCAAAATTACCAAAAATCTATTAAGTGTGTCAAAATTGACTACTGATAATAACATTATTGTTGAATTTGATGCAAATTGTTGTTTGGTGAAGGACAAGTTGACAGGGAAGGCAATCCTAAAAGGGACACTTAAAGATGGCTTGTATCAGCTCTCAGGAACTAAAAGGGACCCATTTGCTTATGTATCTGTCAAGGAAAACTGGCATAGAAGACTTGGTCATCTAAATAATAAAGTCCTAGATAAAGTCTTGAAAAGTTGTAATGTGAAAGTGTCACCCAGTGATAATTTTCACTTCTGTGAGGCTTATCAATATGGTGATAAGTGCAAAATATATGATAATTTCTTATATAATTAGTGCACTTATCAAGGGTAAAATAGTAAATTTACTCCCCAAATTACCTCTTTTTTGTAATAATTGCATAAATTGTGATTGTTTAATTCAAATTTGAATTGGATGCCATTTTAATAGAAAATCTGTTGATTTTGCAGATAAAAGGACAAGTTTTAAATGGAGAAACAAGATAGCATCTATTTGAAGAGAAAATCTGCAGATGAGATCCTAATGGCAGCAGATCAAGATAAAATCTGCAGTCATTTAAACAAGGATTCTAAAGATAAATTCTCAATTTGAATTTAAATACCAAATCAGCACAAGATCAAGCTAAAAAGAGGGAAATAAGGAAAGCAAAGCAAACAAGGATAAGATCAAGAAGAGATCAAGCTGAAAAAGGAGGAAATCAGGAAAGCTGGAACGTAAAATACGCTCCACCTACGCTGAGCGTAGGTGGAGCGCAGCAATTAAAATACTCTCTGGATCCTACGCTTCATATGCGCTGAGCGCAAGTTGAAGCGCATGAATACGAGATTAGTTTTTCAAAGGATTTCAAATCAGATTCCTTCCATATTTCAGATGGCTTTCCAACTTCTATAAATAGAACCTTTTGCAAAGATCATAGTGAGCTTTTGGAGAGAGACGACAGAGCAGAGCTAGGGCTGGAGAAAGTGACAGTTTCTCCGTTGGTTTGTAATGGCTACCATGCGTAGCTAAACTCTCTGATAGGATTGGATGTAGTCGATTCAATCCCCAATTGTATGTGAATTCTCTTTACTATTTATGAATCCCTGTTTTGATGATATCAGTATTTTTATACTTTGCTTAATGCGTAGCTTCTGCCTGTGTGCCGGGATTATAGGTTGGTTTTATGGGGCGCATTGGAAAATGGTTTTGTAAATTCAATAGCAAGTTTGGGGGAGCCTAGGAATAGCAAACTTGAACTCTGATTGGTAAAAATACTCATAGTAGTCATTGTAGGAATACAGGGCGAATTGATAGTTTTAACAAACAGAAAGACATATCTTTAAAGTCGGGGTAATTTGTCGTCTGGGAGAACCCACATGAATTATTTCTGAGTATTTCGCGATTCGAGGAACCTACGTGGAATAACATAGTTTGGCTAAGGTATCATAATAATATATTCATAAATATTATTGAGGTTCACATATGAAAGGGGTGCGATGAAACAAAGTTCAATCCTAGTCCATGTAACTGTTTCTACCTATCTCACTTTAAGTTCAATTTTATTTACTTTCGCAATTCTCAAAAATCAACAATCATATTTTCTACTTGATAGTTGTGACCACTGATCTTTATAAATTGAACTGTTCCCTGTGGATACGATACTCTTACTTACTATTATACTGCTGGGTTTTTGGTACGCTTTCCAGATTCTCAACATATGGCAAAATGCATTTTTTACCTTTTAAAACATCTTCCTCTCATGCTCTGGAAACTCTTGAATTAATTCATACTGATGTCTGGGGTCCTGCACCAGTAACACCCCTTCTGGTTTCAAATATTATGCTCACTTTATTGATGACTTTAGTCGATTCACTTGGATTTACCCTCTGAAACAGAAATCAGATACCGCACATGCCTTTGCTCAGTTTAAAAACATGGCAGAAAATCAGTTTAATAAGAGAATTAAGACAATTCAATGTGATGGTGGTGGTTAATATAAGGCTGTAGAAAAACATGCAATAGAAGCAGGGATACAATTCAGAATGCCATGTCCTTACACATCACAACAAAATGGTAGGGCTGAAAGAAAACACAGACATATAGTTGAATTTGGCCTGACGTTACTAGCCCAAGCCAAAATGTCTTTACATTACTGGTGGGAATCATTCTCCACAGCAGTATATCTCATAAACAGACTACTCTCTCTAGTCACTCAAAATGAAAGCCCTTACTCCTTACTCCTTAGAAAGGAACCTGACTATAACTCTCTAAAACCTTTTGGGTGTGCTTGCTATCCCTATCTCAAGCCCTATAATCAGCATAAGCTGCAATTTCACACAACTAGATGTGTGTTCTTGGCCTATAGCAACTCCCACAAAGGATACAAATGTCTAAATTCTCATGGAAGAATCTTCATTTCAAGACATGTTGTCTTCAATGAGGAGCTTTTTCCATTCCATGATGGTTTCCTCAATACAAAAACTCCATTGAAAACACTAACTGCAAGTCCACTTTTTTATTTTCCTTTGCCTGCTATAGGTACCACAGTGCCTCCAAATGATAATAATCTTGATGAAGAACCAGAACCAGCAAATCCACTTGAAATTGATGAAGAAAAAAAATGAGCAAATCCATTAGAGAGGGCTGATGACTCCAACGAAGATCAGATTACAAATGATTCAATAAGAAATATTCCAATCCCTGATGACATCGATCCCACCAAAACAATTGTTGGGGCTCATCAAGACTTTGCTGAACCAAGCACAACCATCAACAACCATTAGACCAGGAGCAAGGTTGGAATGCATAAGCCAAAGAAACCATATGTTGGATTAATTGAAAATTGCACAGATAAGAAGGAACCGGAAAATATCAAAGAAGCACTCACAAGACCACAGTGGAAAGAAGCTATGGACAATGAATAAAAGGCCCTCATGTCAAACCAAACCTGGATCCCGGTACCATATCAAGGCCAAGAGAACATCATTGACTCCAAATGGGTCTTCAAGACCAAGTACAAAGCAGATGACACAATTGAAAGGAGAAAGGCAAGATTAGTTGCGAAAGGGTTTCAACAAACAATTGGATTAGACTATGAAGAAACCTTCAGTCCAGTTGTCAATGTCAGTACAGTTCGAATAATACTCACAATTGCAGTACATCACAACTGGGAGGTCAAACAACTGGACATAAACAATGCATTTCTTAATGGATACCTCAAAGAAACTGTGTTTATGCATCAACCAGAGGGTTTTATAGACTCAACTGAACCTAATCATGTATGCAAGTTATCTAAGACAATCTATAGACTGAAACAGGCTCCAAGAGCCTGGTTTGACAGCCTCAAAACCTTAATCAGCTGGGGTTTCAAGAACACGAAAAGTGATTCCTTGCTCTTCACTCTAAGAGGTACAAATCACATTACCTTCATACGTATATATATGGATGATATAATTGTCACAGGGAACAACACCAAATTTCTGGAGTCCTTCATCAAACAACTCAACATTGTGTTTTCACTTAAGGATCTTGGTCACCTGCACTACTTCTTAGGCATAGAAGTTCAAAGAGACGCAACTGGTATCTACTTGAAACAATCAAAGTACATAAGGGACATTCTGAGGAAATTCAAAATGGACAATGTTTCACCTTGCCCAACACCTATGGTAACTGGTAGACAATTTACAGCTAAAGGGGAGAAATTACAAGACCCAACCATGTTCAGACAAGCTATCGGAGCACTGCAATACTTAACAAACACAAGGCCTGACATAGGATTCTCAGTAAATAAGCTAAGCCAATTCATGATCTCTCCCACTATAGATCACTGGAAAGGTATCAAAAGAATACTAAGGTATCTTCAAGGTACCATTCACCACTGTCTACACATTAAACCATCCATTGACTTGGAGTTAACAGGGTTCTCAGATGCAGACCGGGGCACAAGTATAAATGATAGAAAGTCCATGGCTGGTCAATGTGTCTCTCTTGGTGAAACACCTGTCTCTTGGTCCTCAAAGAAGCAACGGGTAGTTTCAAGATCTAGTATAGAGTCAGAATATAGAGCCCTGACTGACTTAGCTACTGAAATAGCATGGACATGTTCGCTCCTTAATGAGTTGAAACTCCCTCTGCTAAGAAAACCAACATTGTGGTGTGATAACTTGAGTGCCAAGGCTTTAGCTTCAAATCCAGTCATGCATGCTCGATCCAAACACATTGAAATTGATGTGCGCGCATTACATCAGAGATCAAGTACTGCAAAACAAAATTGTTGTAGCCTATGTTCCATCAGCTGATCAAGTTGCTGACTATCTCACTAAAGCATTAACTCATACACGTTTCAACCAACTTAGAGACAAACTTGGGGTGACTCTCACACCCATTAGTTTGAAGGGGGAATTAGAAACAAGATCCCTTGATGTGTGCATCCAATATTACCTTTGATTATGCCAACTATTGTAATTAATGTAATTGCCAATCAATGGTTGTAAACATTACCTGTCACCTTATTTACCTGTAATGTCTTAATGCTAGCCATAATCATAGGATCATGTATCGCTAGCATTTGCTATATATGTACACTGTTACCATCAGATTAATACATTGGTCTCTTACCTTTAGTACATTTTTCATCTAAGACAACAATTGATGGACACAATGGTGTGTTGCGACGCGGCGCGATGTGACGACGGTAGAGCGACAACTATGACAGATGAGGCACAACACAACTTCTCTTCTTTTGGTGGACATGACGGGACACTACAGTTGATGGACACAGCCATGGAGCGGCAGCTATGGCAAGCGAGGCACGACGTGACTTCTCTTCTTTTGATTGTGGTTGTATCCTCTTCAGAGAGATGAAAGCCTAGCAGATTGAATTGAATTAGAGACTTGAAATCATAGGCGTTGGATATTTTAATGTCACGTGTCACTTGGAGATCTCCATTTCTTATAGAAATGGAGAGGAACTGGACACAACGTCAATGGAGAAAGATGCAACATATTCACATAGTTAAATATAACTCTACCTCTAGTCAATGACACAGATCCAGAAATTTTAAGTTGTGGGGGAAACATACAGATTAATCTCTAATGTCAATAATATAATATGGTACTATTAAAAGTATGGATTAACATCATAATTGTTCTCTAGGAGAACAATTTCATTATTAAAAAAGTAAGTGACAATTAACAAAGTGATTAACATAAAATGTTGGGCCATTATCTATATATATAAATGGATTCAAATCCTAGTGGGGGCAATTGCCCCCTAATGTTTCCCTGCTTCTAGTAAACCACGAGTGCGTGGATCGACTGGTAGAGGATTGTTCCAGCCTAATCAGTGATCTCAAGTTCGAGCCCCGGGTATATAGTGGCGTTAAATACTCACATGGAGAGCCTTATCACTCATAGAGGTCCTAACAGAATTGTCTCCAGTGGAGGATATGTCATCTTGCAGAAAAAATCTCTACTTCTAGTAACACACTCACTTCCATACTCTTTGGTTAGAGGGGCCATTTAACGGAGATGGGGATTTTAAAAGAGTTTTTAAGTTTAATTTAACCTTTTAGGAAGAGCTGGAGGAGGGGGTTAAAATCCATGTTGATGTCATTTTTGCTCTCATCTAATGGTGGAGAGATTTTGAAAGAAGGAAAACGATTTTAAAAGAGTTTTCATGTTTGGTTCAATGTTTTAGGAGAGGACGAGGTCCAAATCCCTCATAATGTCATTTTTTATCCTCTCTAATATTAAAGGATTTGAAGGGGAAGAGAGTTTAAAATTAAATAATCAAATGAGCTAAATATCTCTCCAACTCATATTAATGAAATTGAATGTTTTGTAAAAATAAAAGATATCAAAGTAAATTAGTTTTATTATTCCTCCTCTTCCCTTATGAACCAAATGTTAAAATGTCACATTTCCTAGAGATAAGGCCAAAATATAGTATATAAGCCTTGGACAATCCTTACTCTACAAACTAACTTTTGGGGTTGAGTTAGGCCCAATTCAAATATCTAAGATGGTATTAGAGCATATCCTAGATGATTTGTTGTTATTGGGCCGCCACCCATATTTGTTCACGCTTCAAATGTCTAGCCCTGGTGTGAGCGGTGTGTGATAGAATCTCACATTGCCTAGAGATAAAGCCAAAATATAATATATAAGGTTTTGACATTCCTCACCCTACAAGCTAGTTTTTTGGGTTGAGTTAGGCTCAATCCAAAATCTAAGACCAAACAAGTCAAGAGTAATTTTTTCTCCCTCCCTTCCTCGAACTAAACAAGATATAAAATATCATTTCCTCTTCCCCTCTCCTCCCTTCCCCTCCTCTAAACCAAACAAATCCTATATATGAAATATAAGGTAGACATTATAACTTATAAGTATGATATCTTGACCAATAATTATTATGTGGTGATCTTTAATTTTGACTTACCAACAATGATGACTTTCAAAGTTTTACATTTTAGAATGATGCAAATAAAAAAGAAAATTATATAAAGACCGAAATGAAAAGGTTTCTTATTTTATAATGATAAAAAAATATTTTACCCTTAAAATGATTTATTTTTATTTTTTCACGAGTTTACTCGTATTTTTACTTTTGAATTATAAGAATAAACATTTTGAAATTATTATTTTTTAATGGAAAGGGGTATGGAAAAATTTTATTGAAACTTTGAGAATAAAAATAGAAGGAAAAAAATAAGTTATTAGTTATTAGAAATAACTTTTGAAAATAAATTATAAACCATAGAGATAAATTTGTTTATCAAACACTATGTTAGTCAAATAAACTTATAAACTAGTTAAATAAATTATAAGGTTTAGAAAAACACACTATTAAGATGATTTTTTTCCATTTATTTAATAATTTTTGAAATTAAATTAGGTAAATACTAATTAGTGTCGTTAGATCCCACTTGTCAAAGAACATAAATTAAAGACTATATTAGCAAATTAGTCCTTGAGAGATTCCTGATCATGCAGTTTAGTCCCTCAGAGATTCGAAATCCCAAAATGATTCCTGAGAGATTGCTCTATCATGCAAAATTATTATTATTTTTAACTACCATCCCAGGGTGCTGTCCGCATCAAAATCTCCCTTGAATGTAGGCATGACAATCAGACTCGAATCCACGGGTACTGTCTCGCTCGCCCTGACTTTGACGGGAAAACCCGCTTTGACCGGGTTTAAGTAAAATTCGACCCCGAACCCGTCCCGCATTTAACGGGGACGGAGGCGGGATTGAGTGTGTATAAACTCGTCCCGCCCTTAACCCGAACCCGCCCGATAGAATAATTAAATAATTTTAATATACTAATAATTAAATACTCCTTCCAGTCTTATTTATAAAACAATTCTGACAAAAATACACATGTTAAAAAAATAATTAACCGAACCCGTGATGCCCCTTGATTGTCGTTTGTTGGCACTGTTCACTAAATCAAACAACTTATTAACATTGAGCAATATAAATAAAGATTAGCTAAATCTGAGGTGAGATAATTAATTTGATTATGCTAATAAAGTTGCCTATAATTCACAACTACTAGATTGTGGATTTGCTTCCGCCTTTTAGTTGCATCCAAAATTGATTGAACCACAAAAAAACTCCCCCATGTATGACGTACCGCCACGTTTTTATCAAGTAAAGTTTTTATATTGTGCAATGAATAAAAAAAATGTTTATATACTATAGCTATTAATTTTGTATGGAAGAATGACGTGCAATCAATTAATGCATTCAATCTGTATGAAAAATGATTCGTTATATTAAATATTAGAATTAGAATAAATGAATAACCGGATAGATAGATTCTATTTGATGTTTTTTAAGCCACGGATCTATACCTTGTCAACTGAAGTGATAAATGTGAAAAGACTCAATATTGAGAAGCAGAAATATGGGTGTAAATTTTATGTCTGGAATCCTCTCTCTTCATCTACTAGTGATCTTGCTGGTATATTATATGTGTAATTTTGCTTTGAAACTCAATTTCTTTATTGGTTTCTTTAATTAAGGGACACGCTGAATCAGTTTGTAAATAAACAATAAAATTTTATTTCTTAGTTTGCTTTTCCCCCTGTTTTCTTTCTTCTCTAAAGACAAAGCTTAATTACTTAACTTTTGCAGTGTTCCTATGGAGGCCAAGCCAGGGAATTGGTTGGAACAGAAAACAAAACCATGGAAATTGCACTTGGAAATGGTAGTACTATTCAAGACATTTATTCTGGTCTCGCCCAAGTACATGCCATGGATAAGCCTACACACGCTCATTTCATTACTCATATGGATCATAATAAAGCCCTTCACTAATGGTGTTCTTCACTTTAAAAGATTTAAAGGTAGGAAAAAGAATGCCCATTTATTTTCCCAAGAGAGATCCAGCAACCTCCCCTAAGTTGTGGCCCAAAGAAGAAGCTGATTCAGTTCCTTTCTCATCAAACCAACTCCCTTACCTTCTAAAATTCTTCTCTTTCTCTCCACACTCTCCCCAAGCCATAGCCATGGAAAACACCCTAAGGGAATGTGAGAGTAAACCCATCAAAGGAGAGGTCAAATTCTGTGCTACCTCTCTAGAATCCATGCTTGATTTCACACACAGCATTCTTGGGTTAACATCTGATTTACAAGTTTTTGCTACTCTGCACCAAACCAAATCAAGTGTCACTTTCCAAAATTACACAATAGTACAAAAGCTAATGGAAATCCCAGCTCCAAAGATGGTGGCTTGTCACACCTTGCCTTACCCTTATGCTGTTTTTTACTGTCATAGCCAAGAAAGTGAGAATAGGGTGTACAGAATCTCACTGGCCGGGGAGAATGGAGATAGAGTGGAAGCTATGAGTGTTTGTCACATGGATACATCCCAATGGGCACCTAGTCATGTTTCTTTTCAAGTGCTTGGGGTTACACCGGGAAGCTCTTCTGTGTGCCACTTCTTCCCAGCGGATAATCTCATCTGGCTCCCCAAACTGCAATCCCACGGTTCTTCAAGTATATGACATTGCTTACTTGTTGTATGCTTACATATATGTGTATGAATATAAATGGTGCTATAAAATGTACTCTATATGCAGAGCTAAATAATGTATAATTTCCTATCGGTATGTGTTAAAATCTCTGCTTAATTTCATCATAATTTTGAAGTATGATGTTTTTCTTGTTTCACTTATTCAAAGTAAACTCGGTAGTGCCAAGTCCAATAACATCATGAATCAATCATTTAAGTATAGTTAGAAAATCAAATACCCAAGCAGAAAATCACAATACCAAACCAATTTTGTTATGGGAATTGCTATTCCCACCTCCATTTTTGCTAATCATATCACCCTTCTATTTTTAAAAAGTTTAACCAAAAATACTCCTAGTCCTTTTTTCTTATGCATTTACATTTCAAAATTTCAATTTTCCAAACACAAAAGTAGTATGTGTATGTATAAATTGAACTTCCAGAATTTTTTAAATTACATATACTTTTTCAGAAAAATTTAGATATTAGAGTTTTTCGTTTCTAAACAAACTAGAAGGAGGGTTTAATTATGTCCCAAATATCTGAATATATTTTTAAAAAATGTAAGGTAATTTATATTTCAAAAATTAAATTTCTTTATATTTTGAAAATTATAGTAAAAGAATTAATCACTACCGGGTTGGGTATTTTAGTAATAATATTTAAAAAGAAGAGGGTGGTGTGGTTAGTAAACGGGGGTGGTGCGAATAGTGATACCATTTTTTTGGGTCAAAATGATACCCTTTTGTTACATTCAACAAATGCAACAGTGGCCCAAAATTCAAAACCAAATGGGCGTCAACTTAAAGCCCAATATCGACAAAAAATCTTAAAGGCCAATAGCCATCAAAATGATAGGAGTTGCTTTTAGCACCTCTTTTGCTATTACACCCTCACCCTTTGTTTTGAAATTAATTTTCCTAAACTACCATCCTCTATGGTCACCTCCACCTCCACCTCCACCTCCTCAACCTACCTTCACCTCTCGACACCCTACCTCCACTTAAATCAAGTTTCTTCTTTTTTTCCGGGAAAAACACTTCTAGAAATTAATTTGAGGAAACTAAGTTCCTATTTGAAAAATTGGAAACTTATAATATATATATATATATATATATATATATACTTTCTTCTTTTTTTCCGGGAAAAACACTTCTAGAAATTAATTTGAGGAAACTAAGTTCCTATTTGAAAAATTGGAAACTTATAATATATATATATATATATAATTTTTAGGGATGAAAAAATTAGTTGCTAAAATCTGTCTCTGATTTAGAGACGGAAATTTTCCGTCGCTAAATTGGATAATAAGGTACATAACTAGTATAAACTCCAATTTAGCAACGAATTTCTTTTATCGCTAAAAATCAAAATTTATAAAAATATATATTTTCAAAAATCAACTTCCGAAAGACTTTTTTCCAAAATTTTTAGAAAAATAATTTCCAAAAACCATTTCTATCATTTAGTTTTCAAAAGTATTTTTTTCCATAAATAATGTCCAGAAAGAGAAAAATACTTGGATGAAGTGGTGGTGGGTGTGTCAGGAGGTTGAGGTGGGTTGGAGAGGTGGAGGTGGCGGTGGAGGTGGCGTCGGGGAGGGGTTATGGGATGAGGATAGTTTGAAAAAAAAGAATTTTAAAAAGGATGAGAATAAGGTGTGTGAACAACAAAAAGGGGTGCTAAAAGCAGCTCGGCAGAAAATTTAAAAAACAACTAGAAATTGGTTGAAGTACTTCTGGTGCACGGGCTTGTGACCACGGGAAATGTTTATTTTCTTTTCCCCTTTAATCTTGTTGAGGCAATTTAGAATCGAAATTTCCATATTAGTGTGCTGTAAATGTAATTATTAAAGTAGAGCAAGTTATATATTTGAAGTGCAATACCATAAGTGGAACATCCTAAAATTTCTAGAACAGATAAAATAAAATAAAAGGGAGGAATAATAGTATTATTATTATTATCTTTATTACGAATAATAATATTTAATTAAAAAGGAGGATAGGTGGGTTGGTGTTGGCCCAACCCAATTAGATGGTTAAAAAGAGAGGGGTCATTTATTTCACCCTATCCTTTTCAAAAACGTCAGATAACCAAACCCTAGGAAGGAGAGAAGTGACTCCACAAGGAGAAGGTGCCGCAGAGTAGATCATCAAGGGAGTTCTGCCAACCATTCTTGATCGTCATTCCTAAGGTACGGGGGAAGGGGTGCTGCTATATGTGTATGCTGGAGTGCTTGGGTAGTGAGGGCAACCATAAGTCCCTCTAGGATTCTTAAATTTTAAATTATGAATGATGATTTGTCTGTAATATGATGAAATTCGTGATTGTTGTGACGATTACTGTCATGTTCTTGTTGGAATTGAGAGTAGGAAGCGAGGTTGTCGAAAGGGGTCAAAATAGGATTTGGGAGAGAGATTTCATAAATTGATCTAATTATTGATTTAACTGTAATCTATTGATATAATTGATGAATTGATTGATTTTAATCAGTAAAAACGAGTCTAATTGAGTTAGGGACTTAAAGATTTGAGTAGAGATTGAAGAAGAGGGTTGAAAGGGGAAAAATCGCAGGTGCAGTCGCGTTCTGCGACACTTACTGTGAATACCCAATTTTATCCGGGCTAATATTATTTTAATTTCAGTTTTTGTTAAATTTAATAAATCTCAAAATAAAAATAATAAAGTTTCAATTTCAAAAATAAAAAAATAATAAATAATAAACCTAAATTTGTTTTAGTTAAAATAAAAATAAAAATAAAATCAGAAAATAAAAAAATAATGATTCTAAATATTCTGAAAAAATTTAAAAAAATTAAAATTAGAAAATAATTTTAAAAACCGAAAATTAGAAGAAAAAAAAACTATAAAATAATAAAATAAAATATCTTGGAGAGTAAGTTTGAGTTGAGAAAATAAAGGGATGTTGGTTGTTAGTGGGAGAATTTGTTGGTAGAAGTGAGAAAATGGGGGAAGTGGTTTTAGGAGGTGGTTTCAGTCAAGATAGTATAAAAAAGCTAGCTACACACCGTTAGGGGGGACGGTTCCTAACTTCATCATGGAAAAGGTTGGCATACAGAAAAACAGAGGGAATTATCTAGAATGGATAGAGGGGCGCACAGAGACAGAAGAGAAGAACAATTTGAGAGCTAACTCAGGAAGACATTACATGAAGTAAGAGGTATGGCAATTCAGTAGAAGAATATGAGAAGTGGGCTACAACAGAGGTAAGTTTCTTAACTTCTTTTTATTCTGATCTACACTAGTAATATTGTGTTCCCCGCTTATTTAATTTGATGTTGTAAGCCTCTGAAATATTTTGCTTATTGTCTGTATAAATTCAAGTGCAAACTCACATAATTTAAATTGCACTCGCACTTCTTCCTGAAATAAAATCAAAGGATTACCCAATAACAATTTCAAATTGCAACCGTAAAAATGTACAGACTAAAGTTCATTTTTTCTATCTAATTGAAAAGAGAAAATTCTACTGAAGTTAGTCCCTTGCAAAGCTCCCAAACAGCACCATCTTCCCCACATTCTGCAATCCTTCTATTTACTCCCAATGAAATTTCTGTTCAAAGAGAAGTGAGAATGACAGAGAAAGGAATCCAAAACCAGAAAATGGTAACACCAGGAAAGTATCTTACTGGCATTATACGCGCCCTGCCATTGTCCAGCCGCATCGCCGTGGCAGTTGTCCTTCTTCACCGCGGTCGCGCAGCCTTGCTCCCTGCCGCGTCCAGCCACCACAGATCCAGCAACACCGTCCAGCTAGCCTCTCCGTTTCAAACGAACACCGCGTCCCAGCAACCGCGGCCATGGCCGCTTCTTCCCCTCCGGCCGCAGCTCCGCTCCACCCCCACGAAGCTCTTCCAGCACCGCCAACAGCCACCATGAGACGCGCGCAACTACTCCTTTCGTTCGCTCACCACCGCGTCTTCGGCACCGGTGCAGACGCTCACCGCCGCGGCCATGGCCACTACCCTCCTCCTTTCTCTTTCTCTCTCATGGCCGCACTCCTTCTTCCCCATCTTCTTCAAGTCGCAGCTCCCCTTTACCCCCCTCGTACTCTTCTTCCCTCTTTCTTTTTCTCTCTCTTAGGTTTAGTCCTTTTTTATTTATTTGCTGTGTGTGTATTTGAGGGGGCGTGAAGAGTTTTGGAAACTCTGATCCCCTGCACCCTTTTTTTCTTTTTAATATGTTTGTCAATTTTATTTGGTTAGATTTTCAAATGAGCATTTGATTTAGAAAGCTTTTAAATATTTCATACTTGATGTAAATATTTGGGGTGATTTAAATTGTGTAAATATTTGTTTATTTTTGCAAATATGCTAAATAAAATTCTCATAATAAATTTAAAAATATTAGTGCAATAATTTGGTAATATTATCGAATAGCATTTCTATTGTTAATATTATCCAAATTATATAGGACTATGGAGTATAGCCATTTGCTAACAAGATAGTCCTTACAAATTGTAAATTATTTCCAAAAATAAAAAGTGATTTTTCCTAAAAATAAAACGTTAACGAGTAGCATTTCTACCGTTAATGGGACTATGGAGTATAACCATTTGTTAACAAAATAGTCCCCATACTAGTAAATAATTTTTAAAAGATAATAAAAATATTTTTCAAAATAAACAACGTTAAGATTAGCGTTTCTAGCAATAACGTTATCTCTCACAAATAATAAAAAGAAAACTTTTTACTCAATTTAAAAATAGTTTTTGTTAATAAATCGCTCAATGATCAAGTAATATTAATTGAATAGCAATTCTATCAATTAATATTATTTGAATCAGGAGGGTTCATTGTATAGTCATTTGCTAACAGAAACCCTTCAATTCTTTTTAAAACAAACTCTTTATAAAATAAACCAGATAAAAAATCTTTTCAAAAATATTATCAAAATCCAAACTCTCAATCAATCAGCAAATCAATCTTTCAGAACTACGTGACTTTGATTTCCCTATTGCAACTAGGGATACGTAGGAGCGGGAACCGGCCCCGTCAAGCCCAAATAAATCTTTTCCCAATTTTTCCAATAATCTAAAAAAAAAGTTAAATAAACTTGTAAATGTAATTTGTAAATAAAAAACATAAAAATAAAAATATTTTTTTAAGGAGTAAAATAAATATTTTTTAAAAGTTAATAAATTTGCACAATTAATTAGAGGTAACCGTTTTAGGACGGATGTCGTAGGGTGCTAATACCTTCCCTACACATAATCGACTTCCGAATCCAAATTTGGTTTCAAAGACCATTTTTTTCTTAAAAGGGTTTTCTGATATTTTCCCTCAAAAATAAATATTGGTGGCGACTCCATTGAAAACGATTTTTTAATACCTTTTCGTTTCGTCATTCCGTCGTGACCCCGGTTCCGACACTTACGCTCCATCTTGCTCCACCTGCGCTGAGCGTAGGATGGAGCGTAGCTCTCTGGAGCCTGCGATTCACTTGCGCTGAGCAGAGAGTGAAGCGCAGAAACGCAGATTAAGCTTTTTGAATATAATTTCAATAGATTCCTTCCAAACTTCAGATAGCTTTTCTTAAAACGTGAAATTGAGATGGATGTTTACCTAATATATGAATTGTTTTGTGGGACTGATGAGATTAAATTGGATATATAGAATGTATTAACTATGACATGAAGTATTGTGGTGTGAGTATCTTATGTGATGTTCTGTGTTTATAATATTCGTTATGTGATGTGGAGTGATTAGAGTAGAAGAGATTGTATGGGATGTATGTGAAATGATGATGTTGTATTGAACATAGAGATTGTATGAGATATATGTGAAATGATTATTATGCATTGAGCATAGAGATTGTGTGAGAGATATGTGAAATGATGATGATGCATTGAGCATGAGCATATGATGTATGAGACACATGAGATACATGAGTAGCCAAACGTGGCTAAAATAATACCCTAGCCCAAAGAGGGGGCGACGAGTAGGGTGGAGACCATGATGGGAGACATTCGATGCATGACTCCAAGAGGGAGTGCTTTACAATGCGACTCACCAAGCTCATAAGAGGTGGGTGACGGTGGGAGGGAGCGGGTGTCTTTGCACGGGCCCATAGAGGGGATGCAACCTATCGGCCAAGAGGGCATTTAACGGTAGGGACATCATTGGTAACAACTAAGAGGATTGATGAGGTGCGCCCATTGTGCGGAGTTCCAAATCATGACTCTTAGGAAGAGGCATTGTGCATGAGCATAGAGTGAGCATACTTGTCATTTTATGATTGTTTGAGAAGTGTGAATTATATATTTGTGTGAAATTAATGCGCTGAATGTAAAGAGTGTGGATTGAGATGAATGATGATATGTATGGTGATCGGTTAATGTGTTGAATATAAAGAGTGTGGATTGAGATGAATGATGATATGTATGGTGATGGGTGGGAATAAGGGTAGCCTTCTGTATTACATGTATATGTATGTATTCTTTTCTTCACCGTACTTTTTTGTGGCTTTTATAGGTGATGAAGATGACACTCAATGTGCCGAATTTTGAAGGGATAGGTCTCGCTCTGATACTTGTGACATCGGGGCTTAGTGTTTAGGAGTTTATTTTCTTTTATTCTGTTATTTAGAGATTTGGAAAATTATTTCTAAGGGCCTTATATGGCCAAGTTATATTATTGTTATGTTGGAAATTAAATGCTTTGAAAACTTTAGATATATTCTTTTATGGAGGCAATTTGGATTTGAAAAGAGTATTTATTTAAATGAGGAATGTGAACCTTTTTACCTCAACGTTGACTATAATTTTCCTTATAATTTAAAATGATGATCATATTATCATTTGGGGTAGAAGGGTGTCACAATAAGTGAGGTGATATATCTCAAAGGTGAGAAATATATCAATGTCGGCTCAACCTAAAACAGGTTTTGAGATGAGACGCTTTTAAATTAATATAAATAATTTTTTATTTTGGAGGACCATCGACCATCATAAACGATACATATATTTGAATCATGTTACGAAAAGTGGAATCACTTGATTATTTTTTCTTTATTTTTTTATGGATCAAACAAGTGGTATATACCATATACAACTTGAAATTTTATGTATGTTTTTTTAATGTATGTTAGTCATACATGAGATGGTAAAGGTGTATTATGAACCATCTTTTGACTTTTTGTATGCTATACTCCCCCTAAGAATCCCACTTGCCAAGGCATATTTCTTGCTTATTGTCTATATTTGGAAATTTATTTTAACATACTGCTTTTTTCTATTATACATCATCTTCCCCTTTCAATTATATTAAAATTTTTTAATACCCTTACTTTGAACTCTCCCAAACATCCCCTTCCCTAATCCATTTTTTTAAAAAGACTTACAACTTTTCATGTCACAATTAATTTTGAATATTTTCTTATTTATTTTCAGATTTTAAAAGATGAAAAGAACTTTTAAATTCTAATTTTATGAACTTTGAAATTTTGTTAAAATATCATTATTTTATCTTTTAATGTCTTATAGTTAATAATAGAGGTTTAAAATTGCATATTAATGATGTTGAAAATTATAAATTAAGAAAAAAATGTCCATATATAGATAGTTTGTATATGTCAAAATGGACTAAATTCTAACACATACTCATTTCTTAGGGGAGAGGAGTATAGTTTTTAAAATAATATAGAGGAAAAAGGAGTATAATTGAAGCTTTCATCGAGGAAAGGGAGTATAATTTACCCTCATTTTCTTTTTTTTTTTACATTTCAACACTTTTAATTCCTTTTTTCTGTTTTTCTTAAATTTTTATTTTTTGTTATTATTATAATATTAGAACACTTTCTCTCAGTATCCGTTCTTATTAATCTATTTCATTATAAAATACAGATCAAGAAATACATTAAATGTGTTGATTTAATATATCATTTCTAATATATCATTTATTAATCTATTTCTAATATATTATTTATCTCTTTATTTTATTCTTTAATATTTTCACACATATATTACCTCTCTTATATATTCTATTAAACTATGTACTTTGTTCCTATTAATTCATTTTCACTTATTATCGCTCTTATCTATTTTATTTATATATATACCTTCTATCTTAAAATTGTACCTCTAATACACGTATTACGTTTTTTCAGTTTTTTTATTTTCACTTCAGTAGAGTGATTATTTTTTATGAATCACGGGTATTCTCCACAGGAGACAATTATGCTCCTATACCATTTTCTTTTTTCTCCATTTTTATCAAAATTTAATTATTATTATTATTATTATTATTATTATATTAAAACAGTTACTCTCATTATCTTTTATTATTTATCTGTTTCATTACATAAAAATACGCATTAAGATATACAATAAATGTGTTGATTTGCATTAAATTTAATGTGTTTTTTCCTATATATCATTAATCTTTCTATTTTATTTATTAATGTTTTCACTTATTATTTATCTATTTACTTTATATTAAAATTATTCTCTCAGTACACGTGTCATATTTTTTCACTTGCATTTTTTTAGTTTTATTCTTACTTCAGTAAAGTGATTTTTTATGAATTATTACTTTCCACGGGAGATAGTCCCACACATGTCATGAATATTGACATTATGGTGGGGCTATCTCTTCCCATCAAAGATTTATTTTTCAATACACTTTATGTAGATTTAAAGTAATTGAATTGTGAGATTTCAAATCTCAATACATTTTAAATTTATAATTATATTGATGACATATTGACTACTATTTCCAATAAACATAATAAAAATATCCTTTTGATTTCAAAAAAAAATTAATAATAATAATAATATATTTTTCACATTCTACTAATTAATGTATATGATTATATATAATAAGTTAATTTCATTATAAAAATTTAATAATATACTTATATATATATTAAATTAATCTAAGGGTTGAGATTTAATTCTCTCATCTCTTACAATAAAATAGTCCTCTCACTCGGTACGCTCCATATATATATATATATATATATATATATATATATATATATATAGGGAATGTATCATATGAAAACAGTTTGTTATGGTGAGAAATGAGAACAATCAATAATAACCGTTTGATCACAATCCACGGTCGAGATTAAAATTAAGAAAAAACCATCACGTGGGGTTCAGTTCACCTTGGTTCTCCTCCTCCTCTTTCGTTCTCAGCAGCCATGGCAACCGCATGATTGTTTCTCCCCATACTATTCCAACCATAGTAATAACCGGATGAGGAATACTGATCAATCCATCCCTCTCGCGCGATGTAAACTTGTTGCATGCCCAGGCCCGGAGCGCCATCACCGCTGCCACTTGTTGCAGCCATCATATCGCCTGCCCATTTTCAATGTTCCCAGATCTAGAATCATTATTCCCCCAACGCTTTCTTCCATTAATTGGAGCCATCACACATAATCAATAGATTCCATTCTCAAATCCTTCACTATCGTTCCTCGCCCTTTCTCTGTCATCTTCTCTCTAGTTGCTCCTTGTCGGAGTTCTTCCAAATCTGCTCGCCAGAGCTCTTCTTGGTCCTGTGGTCGGAGCTCTTCGCTTTGCTCCCTAAAAATTAATTTCTGCGAGATTCTTTGGGTGCTATTTTTCTGCTTTCATTTTTAATTGGGTACATCTTTGAAATACACGCTTAATCTTGTTTCTGTGGGTTTGCTTTTTGAGTATTAATAAGAACATATTCTTTTTCATTCACTATTTAATTTATGTTGATTTGCAGAATGTGAATAGAACTTGGTGATAACTTTAGTTTAGTTTATCTTGTGGTGAAATTAGAATGTGGAGCAACTTAAATAAAATAGTTGTGTTGCTTAAGTGAATTTAGTTTATCCAACGTGGTGACAACTTTAGTTTGGTTTAGCTTTTCTGGCATTCACCCCTTATCAGAAAAGAAGAATGCACGAATGATGGGAAGAAGAATACAAGAATGGGGGTTGCAGTTGTTATAATGAGATTACATGAAGTTTTTAAATTTTAAACTCTAATCAAGACGCTTCATTAAATCTAACGATTGATATAAGTTGTTCACATTTCCCACTATAGTAATGTGTTCTCACATGATATGTCCCATATATATATATATATATATAAATAATGGAACATTACTCGCAATTTAAGATAGTTAAAAATGAAACATCTACGCCCGTACATCATCCTTTGTTGCCAAAAATATAATGTCAACCATACTTCTAGAACTGCCAATAAAAAAATTGGGTAGCTTCATTATTCATCTCATTTTTCTTACTGAATAAATAATTCTCTTATTGAAGGAGGAGACGAATGAACGAAGATATGAATTAGAGAATTTCTAACTTATCACCAACTGATCCGCTCATTTCTAATGAGAAATTAGCATTATGAAAAACATATCACCGACACCCACGTTCACACTCCAGAAAATTAAATTGCATTGCAGCTTTTCTTTTGAAATTAAATTTGAGAAGGAAATATATAACTATTAGTTTGGGGAGGGGAAAATGCCTAAAAAAGAGAAAGAGATCAATCCAGACGTAAAAATACAGCATAACTATTGTATTGTTGAAATTTGTAACTACCCAAAAGAAGAAAGCAGATGCAGCAAATTAAATCAAAAGAAGGATAATCAGAAAATTAAAATTTATATATAACTACAGGGTTGAAGCATCCACTAGTTCTTGATTTGCTTGTGCTTCATGGACACAACATGGGTGTGATATAATATGACATTAGGCTTTATATCGAAGTCCTTAATAAAACGATCTTTTCCTGCATCTGATGCTCGTGAATCCTGAACAAGCTCTTTAATTGCTTCTGGCATAGGTTCGTCCTTCATCGTATTCTTCCAATAGCCTCCCAAGTCTCTTGTTGCAAGGCTCAAGTTGGCAATCTATTCACAAAAAACATCAATTAGTAATTGAACTGAAAGGCCATGCCGCCTTGGTTATATATAACAACAATAGCTAAGTGCCCATTTGGGTGATTTGAATTTTCAGTTTTTAGTTTTAAAAAAATTTTAATTAATTTTTTATAACTCAAAATTAAAAATTAAAAATTTATACTTTGAAAATCATAAAAAATAATTTTAAATTTTAAATTATAAAAACTTAAATTAAAATTTTAAAAAATTAAAAATTAAAAACTCGAAACCAGTAAAGAGATTAAAGCTTAATTACCAGGAGAAGAGAGAATAATAGGAACACAGCAAATTTGGAATTCATGTCTATGCTGCCCTTGTGTTTTAGTTGTCAGCCTCTGGCTATTTCTAATTTAGGCCACAAGTGATCCTCCACGCTCAACACATATTTATATATGCCCAACGAAATAATCCATACACACCCCATCATTTTATACACTTCATTTCTTTTTTTTTTTATTATATCACATCATTAATTACATCAATCAATTTTTCTCTCTATTTTTTTATTTTTCTCTTTCTGTCTGCATCCCAAAAAGTTTGAATCCAGCATTTTTCTTATCTCTATACTAGTATATATTATATCATATGATAATATATAGTTGTAGAAAAATACCCAATTAATTAAATTGTCAATCCTGATGGTAGGTGGGCAACATACAATGCCTAGCTAGGCGGCAAGGGAAAAGTCTGTTTGCGTGCGCCCACAACCGGAGATTTAATTAAAGGAAAAAAATGAATTGAAAGAAAAAAAATTGAAAAATATATGTAATAGGTAATATAATAATAATAATAATAATAATAAGAGATTAAATATTTTTTTAGTAGCTGAAATATAGTTAAAATTTATTTTAGTCCTTATAACTTAAGACTGGTAATTTTAATCCCTCAAAAATAAAAATACATAAATTTAGTCCTTATAATATAATTTTACTATAAATTTTTCTATGGATTTTTTTATAACTTTTTATCGATGAAGTCTAAAAATAGGTACTTTTATTTGTTGAGAGACAAAATCCATCAATTTTAAATAATAGGAGATTAAAATTAAATCTCAACTATATTTCAGAGATAAAAAATATAAATAACCCTAAAAAAAGATAGTATAAAAAATTAAAGAATAAAAAATAAAGTAAGAAAAATAAGATGTAAGTCATATAGGAGTTGTTAATTTTACTTTAGAATTTAGATCGATATTCACGTGGAATTATTTTAGTATGTGATATTATATATTATATATAGGAACCAAAATTTATATATGTGTGTGTATGTAATATGTATGTGTTACCTACCGGGCCTAAAGGCCCAATACCCGTCGAGTGCAACCTAATAGAGCAAGTCAGACGACCCAATTGCTCAAGTCGGCCCAGATTCCTCAAGTCGGTCCCTATTTAGACGGCTGTCATGCGTAGAGCATCATAGCGTCACCTATGCCTCATTCCATGGGATAATATCTTGTGGATCCTGGCCCATGGCCTAATCCGCAGATATTTCCCTATAAATATTGTAGACGTCAAATGTCAAATACACATTAATTACATATTGACGGTCTTCATCTCGTACCTTCATTAACTTGAACACAGGTACACCCCACCGCCATGGTGACCCGACGTCCGAAATTTATCGGTATCCAAACTCGAGTTTGAGTATAAGTCTCAACACTCACAACAAATTTCAACGGTTAATCAAAATGTATCTAATGGTTTAAAATAATCCCATAAAAAAAGTGTCATGTGTTTTGTTATTTCTGCCCTCAAAATAAAAGTGTCGATCCCCACCCTTTGCTCGACCACCGCCACCCCTGACAACCCACTCACCATTCAAAATTGCAGATCCAAAAGTGAAGACCGCCACCACCCCTGAAACAGCAGCGCGACGGTGTATATAAATGCTTGATTTGGAACCATTTATAAAACAAAAAAAATGGACAAGTTCACATTGTCCCGGCCCCTTTGGATAGATAAGAATCCTAAAGCAAAGTTCAAAACATACAAGGAAAAAAAACACAAATGAAAATCATGTCAAGAGCACAAGAAAAGCGCATATAATTTTTGTAAATTAAAGTCCTTTTTTCTTATATTATTCTTTTTAGTGTTGGTGACGAAGCTGGAAAATTTTTGAAATGGAGACTCAACAGACAATAAGAAATTCAAATAATGGACAATTTAGAACTTCTCTAAATTAGATTCCAAGAAGCTGTGTACTCTGAGACTTTCTGCCTTGGTGCTTGAATTTTTTCTTGTGTACCATATGTGCTTTTCATGTGCTCTTGACATGACTTTCATTTGTGTTTTTTTCCTTGTATGTTTTGAACTTTCTTTAGGCGGATTCTTATCTAAGGGGGGCGATGTAAACTTGTCCATTTTTTGGTTTATATATGGTTCCAAATCAAGAATTTATATATACCTCGCGTTGCTGTTTCAGGGGTGGTGGTTGTCGTCACTTTTAGATCTGCAATTTTGAATGGTGAGTGGGTTGTCACAGGCGGCGGTGGTCGAGCAAAGGGTGATGATAAACACTTTTATTTTGAGGGCAGAAATAACAAAACACATGACACTTTTTTTTTTGTTTTTTATGGGATTATTTTAAACCATTAGATACATTTTGATCAACGGTTGAAATTTGGTGTAAGTGTTTAAACTCACACCTGGTGTCAACGGATCTCTTCTCTATATATATATTAAATAAATTTATATGGTGGAAATTCTGTTAGAAAGAAATATTATCCTATATTTAATAAACTAGCTAGTTAATTAATAAGTTAACCTTACTCAATTAAAAATATTTGATTTAAATAATCGATTAATGTAAAATAATATAAAAGAATATATTTATATAATTTTTTATATAAATTTTATTTTTATTTTCTAGATAAATCAAAAAGTATGTTTGGTGATTATAATTTTATATTTTTTTTATAAATTTTAAATTCTTATTATTTTTTAATTATAAAATACTTTATTTTAAATTAAAAGAAATAGTGCAATAATTAAAATAAAAAATATAAAATGAATAGTAAAAAGGATATAATATTTAAAATAATTCTTAAAATTTTTAAACACTTACACTATTTATAAATATGTTATGAGTGATTATCATAATTCATTATTTTATAAATTATTTTTTCTTTAAAATTTCATAAAGACCATAAAAATCTCACCATCAAAATCATTACTTTTTTTTTATTACTCTGTTAGTGCCTTTTGACTTTTTCTTAAATGATATTGAAATTGAAATAATAATCAATACTCGTTATTAAAATTGTAAAATTGTATATTAACCGCTCTATGATAGATATTTAATTTAGTGCTCAAGTGATTTTTGTGTTTTTTTCTCTATTAGAGTTTTTTTGCTTTCCCTTTAATGATATTGGAGTAGCTTATTAATAATTATTATAAATTTTAGAATCTGAACAAAATTTTCTTTGAATTTTGAAATTTGCAGGAAAATTTGAAGAAAAATCTATAGAAAAATCTACAAAAAATATTACTACGTCATTAATTACCGGAATATAACCAATGACGAGGACTAAAATCGCGTGATTTAAAAAAAACAGATGACCAAAACGAATGAAAAAAAATAAGTGAGAGACCTGTAACATCCCAAATTTTATAAATAAAAGAAAAGAAAGAAATAATAATATTATTATTTTTAATAATATTAATTAATTAAATAAGAGGAATAAATAATAGTGTTAACATTATTAGTAGTTTTATTAATAAAGCAATATTCATTTTAAAAAGAAGATAAGAGGGTTGAGAGTGGGCCCAAGCTCAATTAGGCATTCTAGTAAGGAGGGGTTATCTGTTCACCCTAATCCTTATTCGTATAATCGTCAGGGAGCGAAACACTAAGGAGGGGAGAAACCGAGTCTCAAGAGGGGATTGCTGCAGAGTGAGCATCAAGAACCAAGAAAGGGACTTCCTTGTGGCTAATCGATCTTCGCTTAAGGTACGGTGGGGGAGATGGTGCTGCTTATATATGCATGTGGGGGATGCTTGGGTAGTAACCTAAGACTTTAATTCGTATTAATAATTGATATATTGAGTATGGATGATGAAAATTGTAAATTGATGATTGTTTGTATGATTCTTGATGAATCTTGAGGAGATTGAATGAGAATAATATGAATAGTGAAAAAGGGATTAATAAGGGTTTGATGAATTGGGGTTTTGATGGGAAACCTTGTAAAACTGTTAAAGATGGATACTTTGGTGGAGTTTGATGAATATAAATGTACATAAATGATGTTTTGATGAAAATGATTGATTAGAGATCGAATAGAGAGATTTAGAATTGGTAAAGATCGCGAGAACTGCGATCTGCGTCGCGGGTAATCGATTACCAGAAGTGGAAATAGATTACCAGAGGGTTCTGGGCAACCAGGAGGGTTGTTTGCTCGCAGGTAATCGATTACAGAGGTGCTGTAATCGATTACCAAAGAGTTGGTGTGCTGGTAATCGATTACAGAAGTTTGGTAATCAATTACAGTGTGTTTGCTTGCAGGTAATCGATTACAAGGTGGTTGTAATCGATTACCAGAGACCTTGTTTGCAGGTAATCGATTACTAGAGGTTGGTAATCGATTACTAGAGTGGATTTTGAGATCCTAAGTGCTTGATGATGATTGATATTGTTTGATAATGCTTTATTATGATTATGGTGTTGATGATTAATGATGTTGATGATGATTTGGTGTGCATAATGATCGGTGAATATGAAATGTGATTGATGATGATTGGGTGTGCATATTGATTGGTGAATATGCTATGTGATTGATGATACAAAAGCCCAGTGAGGGGTGGGGTATAGCTCGGGGAGGTGAATGTTGTACCTGAGTCTAACTCGGGGAGGTGAATGTTGTACTTGAGTCTAACTCGGGGAGGTGAATGTTGTACCTGAGTCTAACTCAGGGAGGTGAGTATTGATTATGTTGGTAATTATGGTACCTGAGTGTAACTCAGGGAGGTGAGTATTGATTATGTTGGTGATTATGGTACCTGAATGTAACTCAGGGAGGTGAGTATTAATTATGTTGGTGATTATAGTACCTGAGTGTAACTCAGGGAGGTGAGCATTGATTATGTTGGTGATTATGGTACCTGAGTCTAACTCAGGGAGGTGAGTATTGAGTATATTGGTGATTATAGTACCTGAGTGTAACTCAGGGAGATGAATATTGATTATGTTGGTGATTATAGTACCTGAGTGTAACTCAGGGAGGTGAGTATTGATTATGTTGGTGATTATGGTACCTGAGTGTAACTCAGGGAGGTGAGTATTGATTATGTTGGTGATGATAATGATGGGTATGATGATATGATGATTATGATGAATATGATGAAAATGATTATATTGATGATTATGATGAGTATGATGATATTGATGATAATGATGAGTGTGATAATATGATGATTATGATGAATATGATGATATTGATGATTGCGATGAGTATAATGATATTGATGATAATGATGAGTATGATGATAATGATATAATGATCATATTGATGATAATGGGGATTATGATGATTGTGGTGATATTGATGATGTTGTTGGTGTATATGATGATGATTATGTTTTACATTTGATAATAGAATAAGTTATATGATGATGTTGTTTACATGAGGGTGAGGATAGGGTAGTCTCCTATGTGTATGTATGAGTGGTATTCTTTTCCTCACCGTTTCTATCTGTGGTTATTATTTACAGGTGATGATGATGGCACCTCAGGTGTCGAGTATTGAGTTGATGGGTGTCGTTCTGATACATGTGACATCAGGACTTAGTATTAGGAGTTTTATTTTATATTTCTATTTTGGGGAGATTTGTGTAAACAGTTTTAAGTGCCTTGTAAGGCTAAGAATGATGTTTTACTGTTAACTTTTGAGGTAGTAACATTTTATTTACTTTGAAAACCTTTTGACCCCAACTTCTATTTTGAATAAGTTGACTTTGAAAGAATTGAGGTTTTAATTGAGTTGAAATGTGAACCTTTTTACCCAATGTGATTCGTTATTTTCCTAAGTCTTACGCTTCGTTGATTATATAAGAGTTGAGGTAGAAGGGTGTCACATTAGTTGGTATCAAAGTAGGTCGGTTCACCGGCCTTGAGTTATGAGTTTACTATGCTTCTGTGGTGTTATTGTGATGATTGATTGATTGATTGATTGAATTGTGTTATTTGAATTGATTGAATAAATTGTGTGGCTTATTTACTATTCTGTGAACCAGAAGAGTAATGGTTGGGGGTAGGAATGATCGAGCGATGGCCGACGCCTTAATGGCTACGGCACAGGCTGTTGGCAACCTAAACCAACATCATGAGGTGGATTAGCTTGTTCGGTTCTAGAGGAACCATCCACCTACTTTTCATGGGGGTTGTGATCCCGACGGTGCTGCTGACTGGATATTTGAGATCGATAAGATCTTTGGAGTGATGGACTGCCTAATGATACAAAAGGTGACGTTAGCCGCATTCATGCTATCAGGGGATGCCGGGTTCTGGCGGCAGGGCACTTATCAGACGATGATCGATGAGGGCACCACGTTGAGCTGGGATAACTTCAAGAGGGCGTTCTTTGAGAAGTACTTTCCCCATGATGTTCGTAACAAGAAACAGATCGAGTTCCTTGAGTTAAAGCAAGGGGATGGCACCGTGGCAGACTACGTATCCAAGTTTGAAGCGTTAGTACGATTCTACCCTACATATGAGGGAGTTGCCAATGAAGAGTCCAAGTGTGTAAAGTTTCTCAGCGGTCTTCGTCCGGAGATCAAGCAAGTGTTCAACTACCAAGGGATGACGCCCTTTGACGAGTTGGTGAACAAGTGCAGGATTTATGATGAAGACAGTAGGGCTAGAGCTACGCATTATAAGAGTGGAGGACCTATCAGGAACCAGAACAAGTCTGAATCTGCTTGCAAGAGTGAACCGTATTCTCGTGCAATGGGAGGCTCCAAGTTTGGAGGTGTCAGTGAGGGTACAGTGTAGAAGAAGTGAGTTTCTTAGGTCATGTGATTTCTAGAGGAGGTATAGGCGTAGATCCTTCTAAGGTAAAGGTAGTGCTTAAGTGGGAGGCTCCTAAGTCAGTGAGTGAAATTAGAAGTTTCCTTGGGTTGGCTGGGTACTATAGAAGATTCATAGAGGGGTTTTCTAAGTTAGCTTTACATTTGACTGAGTTGACTAGGAAGGGAGTTGCCTTCATGTGGAATAGTAAGTGCGAGTCTAGCTTCCAAACCCTTAAGGAAAAGTTGACTAGTGCACCAGTGTTAGTGTTGTCTAGGGGTGGGAATAGGCCAGTCGGCCTGTCAGGGGCCTGCGGCCTGGCCTGTTTATGGTCTGGCCTGGCCTGACTCGTTTATTAAAATGGCCAAGTCAAGGCTTGTTAAAAGGTCTGTTTAGTTAAATAGGCCAGGCTTCAGGCCTATGAAAAAGCCTATTAGGCTTGACAGGCTGGCCTGTTTAATATAATAATATATAATATATTAAATTAATTATATAAATAACTATAAATATAATTAAAAAACTATAGTATAGTAAAAAACTAGAATATATTAAAAAATATATGAAAAAGCATGCTTAAAAGGCCTACTGGCCTATATAGGCCTATAGGCCTGTTGGCCTGTTTGTAGGCCTTGTTACAAAACAGACTTCTAAACAGGCTTACAGGCCAGGCCAGGCTTTTACGCAGGCCAGCCCAGGCCTTAAAAAAAGGCCTGTAACAGGTAACAGGCCCAGACTCGGGCTTAAGAATTAGCAGTAAGGCCAGGCTCAGGCCTGCCAAAGCCTGGCCTGGCCTGGCCTGTTCCCACCCCTAGTGTTGTCTGATCTTAGTAAAACCTTTGTAGTGTACTGTGATGCTTCTAAGATGGGTTTAGGTGGAGTGTTAATGCAAGAGAGTAAAATAGTAGCATATGCTTCTAGGCAATTGAAAATCCATGAGAGAAACTACCCTACCCATGATCTAGAGATAGCGGCTGTAGTGTCTGTATTGAAGATGTGGAGGCATTACTTGTATGGTTCCAAATTTGAGGATTTTAGTGACCATAAGAGCCTTAGGTACTTATTTGATCAGAAAGAGCTGAACATAAGGCAGAGGAGGTGGTTAGAGTTTCTTAAGGACTATGATTTTGAGTTGAGGTTGAGTTAATTTTGGAGAAGTTGAGGGAGTCCTTCCAAAAGTTGATCATCTCAGAAGAATTCGAGGACGAATTTTCTTTTTAGGAGGGGAGAGTTGTAACATCCCAAATTTTATAAATAAAAGAAAAGAAAGAAATAATAGTATTATTATTTTTAATAATATTAATTAATTAAATAAGAGGAATAAATAATAGTGTTAACATTATTAGTAGTTTTATTAATAAAGCTACTTCATTTTAAAAAGAAGATAAGGGGGTTGAGAGTGGGCTCAAGCCCAATTAGGCATTCTAGTAAGGAGGGGTTATCTGTTCACCCTAATCCTTATTCGTATAATCGTCAGGGAGCGAAACACTAAGGAGGGGAGAAACCGAGTCTCAAGAGGGGATTGCTGTAGAGTGAGCATCAAGAACCAAGAAAGGGACTTCCTTGCGGTTAATCGATCTTCGCTTAAGATACAGTGGGGGAGAGGGTACTGCTTACATAAGCATGTGGGGATGCTTGGGTAGTAACCTAAGACTTTAATTCGTATTAATAATTGATATATTGAGTATGGATGATGAAAATTGTAAATTGATGATTGTTTTGTATGATTCTTGATGAATCTTGAGGAGATTGAATGAGAATAATATGAATAGTGAAAAGGGGATTAATAAGGGTTTGATGAATTGGGGTTTTGATGGGAAACCTTGTAAAACTGTTAAAGATGGATACTTTGGTGGAGTTTGATGAATATAAATGTACATAAATGATGTTTTGATGAAAAGGATTGATTAGAGATTGAATAGAGAGGTTTATAATTTGTAAAGATCGCGAGAACTGCGATCTGCGTCGCTGGTAATCGATTACTAGGAGTAGTAATCGATTACCAGAGGGTTGTAGGCAACCAGGAGGGTTGTTTGCTCGCAGGTAATCGATTACAGAGGTGCTGTAATCGATTACCAGAGAGTTGGTGTGTTGGTAATCGATTACAGAAGTTTGGTAATCGATTACCAGTGTGTTTGCTTGCAGGTAATCGATTACAAGGTGATTGTAACCGATTACCAGAGACCTTGTTTGCAGGTAATCGATTACTAAAGGTTGGTAATCGATTACTAGAGTGGATTTTGAGATCCTAAGTGCTTGATGATGATTGATGTTGTTTGATAATGCTTTATTATGATTATGGTGTTGATGATTAATGATGTTGATGATGATTTGGTGTGCATAATGATCGGTGAATATACAATGTGATTGATGATGATTGGATGTGCATATTGATTGGTGAATATGCTATGTGATTGATGATGTTTTGGTGTGCATAATATGCAATGTGATTAATGATGATTGGTGAATATGTATGATGATACATGACAATGATGAATGGTGCTAATTATAATGATTGATGATGATGATGTTGATGTTGTACCTCGGGAGGTGAATAGTGTACCTGAGTATAACTCGGGGAGGTGATAATGGTGATGATGATTTAATTAACCTTATGCTGTAAACGATGCTTGAGTATATATGATGTTGTACCTCAGATACACAAGCCCAGTGAGGGGTGAGGTGTAGCTCAGGGAGGTGATTGTACTTGAGATACACAAGCCCAATGAGGGGCGGGGTGTAGCTCGGGGAGGTGAATGTTGTACCTGAGTCTAACTCGGGGAGGTGAATGTTGTACCTGAGTCTAACTCGGGGAGGTGAGTATTGATTATGTTGGTGATTATGGTACCTGAGTGTAACTCAGGGAGGTGATTATGTTGGTGATTATAGTACCTGAGTGTAACTCAGGGAGGTGAGTATTGATTATGTTGGTGATTATAGTACCTCAGTGTAACTCAGGGAGGTGAGTATTGATTATGTTGGTGATTATGGTACCTGAGTGTAACTGAGGGAGGTGAGTATTGATTATGTTGGTAATGATAATGATGAGTATGATGATATGATGAATATGATGAAAATGATGATATTGATGATTGTGATGAGTATGATGATATTGATGATAATGATGAGTATGATGATATGATGATTATGATGAATATGATGAAAATGATGATATTGATGATTGCGATGAGTATGATGATAATGATGAGTATGATGATATGATGATAATGAAGATAATGATGATATTGATGATAATGGGGATTACGATGATTGTGGTAGTATTGATAATGTTGTTGGTGTATATGATGATGATTATGTTTTACATTTGATAATAGAATAAGTTATATGATGATGTTGTTCACATGAGGGTGAGGATAAGGTAGTCTCCTATGTGTATGTATGAGTGGTATTCTTTTCCTCACCGTTTCTATCTATGGTTATTATTTACAGGTGATGACGATGACACCTCAAGTGCCGAATATTGAGTTGATGGGCGTCGTTCTGATACATGTGACATCAGGGCTTAGTATTAGGAGTTTTATTTTATATTTCTATTTTGGGGAGATTTGTGTAAACGGTTTTAAGTGTCTTGTAAGGCTAAGAATGATGTTTTACTGTTAACTTTTGAGGTAGTAACATTTTATTTACTTTGAAAACCTTTTGACCCCCAACTTCTATTTTGAATAAGTTGACTTTGAAAGAATTGAGGTTTTAATTGAGTTGAAATGTGAACCTTTTTACCCAATGTGATTCATTATTTTCCTAAATCTTCCGCTTTGTTGATTATATAAGAGTTGGGGTAGAAGGGTGTCACAAGACCAAAACCAAATTTCACTATATTTTGATGGACTAAAAACATATTTAATCCAATAATATATCACATTAAGTACTTAAAGTCAATATCATTATATATACATATATAGCATATGAGTTAACTTAATCCACTCTCTATAGTGCCATACTCTCTCAAGTAAAAATTACATGCCACTTTTTATGTTTTAATTTATCACTATTTTTCTTGGAATGATCGAGTACGTTTCACACACTTCTCTTGTAATTTTTTTAATATTGTCTCAAATATTTCTCAATCATTTAAAAAATTGATATTATGAAATCTAAACATGTTTATATCGATAATTTTTTAATTTAATTTAAAGTTATTTTCAGTATCATTTAATAACATATATATTAATCAACTAATATTTATGGCAACAAATAATCAAATTTAAAAAGAGTTTAATATATATACATTATCCGTGTAAAGAAACTTTATACATATATTCAATGATGTGCTGCCACATCATTTATTGAATTTAATAACACATGAGATGTCACATTCATTAAATGATGTGCTGACACACCATTAAATGTGTGTGTAAAATTTCTTTACACTGACCGTGTATATTAATTAAGTCCTATAAATATTACCGTTTAAATAGTATTGTTGAAATAATATATTTTCATGAATTAATAATTTAAATTCAAAATAATTATCTTTTAATATAAAGAGTCATATTAAGTCCATAATTAATACCACCGTAAACCAATTAATTATATACTATTTACATATCAAATTTAAATCATTCAATCTAAATCCAATATATACTTTATATTTAAATATGTTAATTATATAAATACATATTTTTCGTTCATGAAATAAAATATTAGTAATTGTATTCATTTTCATTTGTTGTATTCATTTTACCCGTTAAACCATAGATCAACAATTGTCTGATGTCCACGAAAAAACATAATGCAATACACAAAATGAGAGTTGCTCTATTAGGGAAAATGAAAAACTCAAAGCCTTTATATACACAAAACTTGACTAGTAATTCATAACAAACCAACAAAAAGTTGATTCAATTACATGCAAAATATATATATATATGGTCGTCTAAGAAATTCCTCAAATGAAAATCCCCAAGCCTCACACAAATTTAGGGTTAGTGATACTTTTGCAATATATAGTCTTTTTACGTGAAAAAAATTAGAATAAATCAAAGAGGTTAAATGTATTTAATTTTTTTATAAGTTGAAATTAATTAGTATTTGTAGCCCACCTACTCCAAAAACTCTTTCATTTAACTTCTCTATATGTAACTAATTTTCAACTTAATTATGGAGAAATTAAATTCATTTGACCTCTTTGATTTATTCTATTTTTACCTTTTGGATTTTTTTTTTAATAGAAGTGTATTTAAACTAGGGGTGTATGTGGGTCTGACCCAACCCGCGAACCCGCGTATTGACCCAACCCAACCCGAAGGATATTTAGCAGTTCGGTTCGGACATTTTCTTTCGAACCTGAACTGGTTCGGTTCGGGTCTCGGGTTTGCTTATCTTGAACCCGATGGACCCAAACCAAACCAAACCAAGAAAAGAAGCCTTAATCTTATTTCATTTTCCTTCCCAGAGAGAACAAAAATAGGCGCAACGGCAGCACAAGCAGCGGTGGTTCCCCAAACCCTATTTCATCTACTCCTCTCATTTTATGTTTCCCTATTTCTTTTCTTTTTTTTCATTTTATATTTTTAATTTCATTTCATCTTCCATATTTTTTTTAAAAAATGGAAAATGTTATGACCCGATGACCCAACTACAAATTAGAATAAATCAAAGAGGTTAAATGCATTTAATTTTTTCATAAGTTGAAATTATTTGTAGCCCACCTACTCCAAAAACTCTTTCATTTAACTTCTCTATATGTAACTAATTTTCAACTTAATTATGGAGAAATTAAATTCATTTGACCTCTTTGATTTATTCTATTTTTACCTTTTGGATTTTTTTTAATAGAAGTGTATTTAAACTAGGGGTGTATGTGGGTCTGACCCAACCCGCGAACCCGCGTATTCACCCAACCCAACCCGAAGGATATTTAGCAGTTTGGTTCGGACATTTTCTTTCGAACCCGAACTGGTTCGGTTCGGGTCTCGGGTTTGCTTATCTTGAACCCGATGGACCCAAACCAAACCAAACCAAGAAAAGAAGCCTTAATCTTATTTCATTTTCCTTCCCAGAGAGAACAAAAATAGGCGCAACGGCAGCACAAGCAGCGGTGGTTCCCCAAACCCTATTTCATCTACTCCTCTCATTTTATGTTTCCCTATTTCTTTTCTTTTTTTTTCATTTTATATTTTTAATTTCATTTCATCTTCCATGTTTTTTTAAAAAAATGGAAAATGTTATGACCCGATGACCCAACTCAACCCAACTCGAACATATTCGGGTTGGTTCGGGTCGGGTTATTCATTCAAAAAATACAAAACCCGAACCAATCAAACCCGCCATAATTTTATCAGGTCGGACTTGATGTCACCCCCAACCCGACCCAACCCGATTACGCCCCTAATTTAAACGGGTATTGAACTATAATAAGCGCTACATATAGAGGTGTCAAAATGGGCTACCCGACCCGGCCCGGCCCGCATCGGGTAGCGGGCTTGTGCGGGCAGGGCTAAAATACCCGGCTAAAATTCGGTCTTGTGAACTTAGTACCCTAGCCCGGCCCTATGCGGGTAGCGGGCTTGTGCGGGCCGGCCCGGTTTAAAAAAAAATTAACTTATTCAAAAATGTTGCTCATTAAAAATTGTAAACAATTATACTTTTACAAAACTAAAAAAAATTACAATTTAGTTATAAAAATCATTTAAAAGGGGAAAAGCAAAATGAATTTGCATTCGATGAATCGAAATTGTTCCAAGATTTTTCCATTTTATAATAGTACTCAATTGATATGTAATTAAATTAAATTAAATAAACCTATACTGCACCTGTTCCAAAAATTGTTCTTCAAAATTGATTCTAAATTGTTCCAAGATTTTTCCATTTTATAATAGTACTCAATTGATATGTAATTAAATTAAATTAAATAAACCTATACTGCACCTGTTCCAAAAATTGTTCTTCAAAATTGATTCTAAATTGTTCCAAGATTTTTCCATTTTATAATAGTACTAAATTGATATGTAATTAAATTAAATTAAATAAACCTATACTGCACCTGTTCAAAAAATTGTTCTTCAAAATTGATTCTAAATTGTTCCAAGATTTTTCCATTTTATAATAGTACTCAATTGATATGTAATTAAATTAAATTAAATAAACTTATACTGCACCTGTTCCAAAAATTGTTCTTCAAAATAGGATTATAAAATACATATTTGACAAACTTGGATTTGAGGAAGTATATATATGCACTAATATAATAATATACTCGATCATAATTGCTTTAATTAATTAGTTATCTATCAAAAGAAAATCATAATTGCTCACCATATCCATTGACTTCACAGTAGAAATTTCAATTTTCAGAACTTCAAACATTTTTAGATGGAAGAAAAATAAAAAATGGGCCATGCCAGCGAACTTAAGCATAACTCAAAAGCAAGACAATTTTTTTTTAAAAAAAAACGGGCCGCCCGTTAGCTCGATCGGGTAGCCCGGCCCGAACCCGCTTAAGACCGGGCTTTTTCATTTCCGGGCTAAAAAGCCCGGCAAAAATTCGGGCCTCTAATTTAAGTGCCAAAGCCCTCCCATATTGCGGGTTCGGGCGGGCCGGCCCGGTCGGTCCGGCCCATTTTGACACCTCTAGCTACATATATATCATGCACATAGCTAGAGGCGTAAGATGATTGTCATGATGACATATGGGCAAAACAACTCTATTTATTGGTTTATAAACGAAGGGTTGACCTATGTCACGTTGCTAGCTCTTATATATATACTATTCTTTTCTCACAACCAAATCAAAAAGGGCACACACAGTCACACGTCATTTATTCCAAAAAACAAAAAATGGGTAAAGTTGATAAAATTTTAAAACTGTATCGGAGCCAACGCTCTTATCAATCAACTTTACCCACTAAAAATGTTTTTGGTTATCATATGAAAATTTTTCTATTAATAGAATTAACATGAAAATTGTTCTATTAATAGAATTAACATTAAATTTTATTAAATAATAAAAATATATAAAAAAAACATGTTACTAGTGTTTCTCAATTCTTATTTAATTTGAGGATTCCAACTCTGGGTTTTTCCCAAAAGAAATATGAATGGAGCAGCTGGAGTATGGGGTAGATAATAAGAATTCGCCCAAAAAGCTCTGTTGGCCTTTTCCAATGTCAACTTCAAATGTGCATCACCAACAAATGATCATATATGATGCTAACGAAGAAATCAAATCAAAATCTAGCTGCACTTACTTTTGTTCCCATTGTCTTTTGTTTGGTTTTTTGTGCCCAATACTATACTATACAGAATAAACCACCACTTTTGTCCTCAAAGTATCACACTCTCTTCTACTTAGTCCCTAAAGTAAATAAAAATAAAAGTTAGTCCTCAAACTTTGAAATATCTATCACATTAATTCCTACTTAAGGACTAATGTGACGGGATAATATAAAAGTCGGATAACTAATTTGATGGATATTTTAAAGTTCGAGGACTACTTATGCAATTAATTAACTAGTTCAGAAATGAATTTGAAAAGGAATGACCAGTTCGGAGATGAATTTGAGGGTTTATTCATACTATATATATTATATAGCGGTGGGTTGTGACCTACTTGGATCTGCCAAAGACAACTTGGGTTCCTGCTGCATGAAGGCCACCTTGTCCTTGTAACAATTAGCTATTTCATATCACGGTTTAAATTATTAACTGATGATTTTGGGGGGAGGGTTGATTGTATTTTCCTACTTGCATCCCAACAATTAATTGCCTCTTTGTTTTAGTTGAAACAGTCCAAATCAATTATGTTAAATTGTTTTAAATCACTATAATTTAATATGTTTAATAAATCATGCATTATTTATTTATTATCATTGGTTTTATAAATTTATCAAAATCAATTTTATTTAATTATAACTAAAACGAATTCTAAATGTCTATTTGGAACGTCATCTAATTATTGTGAAACCAAGTCAGAGTGAGAATAAATAAAATCAATTTTATTAAACGTGTTTTATAATTCGTACTTAATTTACTTTTAGTGTTGATTTTAAAATCAATTTTTTTTGTTAAAAAAAATCAATTTTATCTAATTGTATGTAAACGATACGGACGTTAAATTATGCTTGATTATATTGGAGTAGTGTTACAAACAACACTTTAACCTTCCAAGTTAATCTTGACAAGTTGCATCAATTTAAACAAGGAATTTGTACACATGTCATTAACAAAAATAGTGTTCATAAAGTGGGTTGATTCATCTTATTCACCAAAAAAACAAAATGGGTAAAGTTGATAAATCTTTAAAAATAAAGTCAATTCATCTTTTTATAGTATGTTAATGGTCAATCTACTCAAAAAAGAAAAAAAAATCAATTAAAAATTGAAATTAGAATTAGAAGGAGATGAAAAATAAAAATACCACTGAACACAGATCAGTTGGTAGGAAGATGATTAATCTTAACAAATAGTCTCATACTCTCATGTTTAGCTCTGGATTAAGTACTCAAATTCAAGTAATTAAGAGGATATCTGTGATTTCAAACAAAAAATGCAAAATAAAAATATGAATGAAGAACAGAACAAAGTGATTAACAAAAATTCAGTTTAGCTAGATTAGGGTTTTTGAAATTTTAAGATTAAAAGAAATTAAAACATATCAAACTGTCTCATTCTCAACTTGTCATAACTCACAGGTTCGGATGACTGGTTGCGAATTGATAAATTAATATACGTAATCCAACTTGTAAATTAAAATATAATGAGTTAAATAAATATATTCAAATGAATCTATACATTTCTACCAGAGTTATTTGGTATGATTTTTTCATACAAAAATGTTAAATAATGTTGTTTAACCAATCAGATCGTGAGTATGTTTTATTAAGTACGGTTGGAACATGTCGCCAACATTATAAATAATTTAATTGTGTTGAAAGACCGCCAACTCAATATCACCACGAATAAAGTAAATTATTAAATGAGATAACTTTTTCATGCAACAAAAATATACAACACATTTTTTTTCTCTATCTCTTTCCATCACATTATCTATCACATCCTACATTTCTCTCTTTTCCCTCTTTTCTCTCTTTCTCTCTTTATGTTGTACATGTACAAACAACATTTCCCTTATTAAATGTGGGCTTATTTCTAAAAATGTAGCCCTAAACCAAAATCATTTGACTGATGGTGAAGAAAGTTATGAATCTGTTTGGTTTGCATTTTCATTTTCCGTTTCTATTCTGTTTTTTATTTTTTGAAATTTTACAAAGGAAAAACTAGAAATACTAAAAATAGCAGCATTTTCAGTTTTTCCTTTATAAAATTTTAAAAAATAAAAAATAAAAACATTAAATAAAAATGCACACAAACGGACCATATATACCTTCATTATTTCCCTTTACCAAAATAATTCGTACTCATGGAGAAATCAGCCCCACATTTTGATTAGAGTCAAAACCAAAATATTGGGTTGATGGCGTATAATTTTGATCCTTAAAGAAAGATTTCAATGGAAGATGCTTCACACGTGTATATTGACGAAAAAAAGATGGGTGATTTTAGGGTAGATTTTATTAAATTTGGGTCTATCATAGACCCTTAATTTTATTATTATAAAAAGTAAATTTATTTTTATAATATATATTATTAATTATTTTAATATTAAATTTATACTATTTATAATATACATCTACTATAAACATTTTTTTTGTCTATCTTAAAATCCCAAAAAAAAGATAAGGTAAAAGAAGAAAGATTGTTATAATAGGCTGAGACTTCAGAAAAAGGCATTATCTCATATTCTTTGGTTGACTTGGTCTGCAGATGTGACCCTATGGTGCGGATCAGAAAATGATGGATGAACCACGATAGTCACTTTAATTGGTTATTAACAAGTTACCAGTTCCGTTTGAAATCTTTATTCAAGCACAGCCATTAATAAAGGTGTTTAGTGGATCGTCAAAGTTGAAAACTTTTTGGGGATGGTGGGTGGGATGAGCTAAGCACTGAGGCCCAGGCCCAGACACTTGCTGCTGCAGATTGAACACTTTTGTCAACGTTCTTGGTTTCCCACTATACATGAGATGAGATGATATGAGGATCACAAGTAGCTAGCTAGTCAAAGGAATTTATTTTTTTGACAAAAAAAAAGAAGAAGGAATTGATTAAAATACACCATGATGTAGCGAGTAAGGACGGATGTATATCTGAATCAAGTAGTGGCATCTGATGCCACTCCTTTTATTATTACAAGTAAAACTTTTATTTTCATTCAAAAGATTTTTATAGCATGATGAAGTGATTATTAAAAAATCATTACATCAAATTGGTCTTTAAATAATAATTTTTTACATAAAAATAGTTTAAAATTACTATTTTAAACTAAAACCAAAATGATTATACAACAATTAAAAAAATATGATTTTTAGTTTTTGACCCAATTTAATTTGACCCATCTAAAGTGTATGGTCATTTGGGATGATAAAGTATGAAAAGATGACTATCGATCCAAAAAATAATAGTTGAGATTTTAGAAACACAAGAATTTATTATACATGTATATATTTTATCACAATCTTGAGATTTTCTTATCAATAATTATCTTTGCACTTTATCAACCAACATTTAATTATCATGAATATCACTTTTCATAAATGTTAATTTTATAAGCAAAAGAATTAAATTAAAAGGAGTATAAGGTACTCCAACCCGTTAAAAAAAATCACTTAACTTATATATTAATTATATATTAAATAAATGTTATATTAATTATATATAACATTTATTAATTATATATTGAATAAATGTCACATTTCATAAATATTATATTAATTATATATTAAATAAATAATTTTGATTTCTTCACTCTTATTACTTGACAGCTTCGTTACTTTAATTTTGTTTTGGCTTAAACATGTTTTTAGTCCTTGTAAAAAAATTGATTTTTCAACCCTAACTAAATTTTACGTTAGTCTTTTTGGTCATTGTTGTTAACTTTTAGCTAATGTGACAAATGGAGTGTCACATCAGCATGTCACATGTGTTATTTCTGCCCAACTTAAATTTATTTTTAGACCCTACAAATATGATCTTTTTGGTTTTAGTCCCTACATTTTTTTTTTGTTTTTCACCTCAATTTCATCCTCATCCAACATCACAATGTCCTTTTGCTTCCACTACATTGTTACACTTGAAATTCTGAAACTTCTCGTGGGTTTAAAAAATAAATTCTTTATGTATTCAATTATTTGAATTTTCAAAACACTTGAATTCACTATATATAGCGAAAAAACCTATAACGACTTTTCTTTCTCTACAATTCTTTTTTTTTTTGGCTATTGAACGACAAAATTTTCATTTGATTTACAATTACAAGCCTTTTTTGTTAGTCAGCACAAATCTCATTAAATTACAAATTAATAGACATAAATCAAATGAAAATTTTATTAGTCGATAGACAGAAAAAAATTAGTAGAGAGAAAAAAATGTCGTTACAGGTTTTCCCTCATTTATAGAGTGAATCCAAGTGCATTGAAATTTCAAATAATTGAATAGATAAAGAATTTATTTTATTGAACCCGGGAGGAATTATAGAATTTCAAATGTAACAATGCAGTATAAGCAAAAGGACACTGATGTTGGATAGGGATGAGATAGAGGTGAAAAATAAAAGAAAATATAGAGATGAAAAAAAATCAGGGACTAAGAACAAATTTAAATTGGGCAGAAGAAACAATAAATGTGACAAACTGATGTGACACTCTGTTAGCCATATTAGCTTAAAGTTAACAGCATGGACCAAAAAGGCTAACGGAATATTTTGTAGGAATGAAAAACCAAGAAAAATTTTACAAGCAATAAGAATAAAAAGGTGCATATTTATAGAGCCTAAAAACATATTTAAGCATTTTATTTTATTATAACATGTTTTGTTTTTCGCCACTATATTTCTATTTTTTTTCTTTTCTTTTAGATTTTCACAGTTTTACTTTGAAAAATTTTGCACAATTCTAGTGATTGTTGTTTCAACATAAAGTTTTTCAAAAAGATGAAAAGAAATTACCCAAAATCATAATGTCTAAAAGAAATTAGATGAATTTACTTTAATATATGATAAAGAAATGTTAAATGAAGTTAGTGACAATAATTTAATAAATATTTTTTTAATACTAAAAATTTAAAAAATAAATTTATAATAATTTCAATACATTATTTTTACTAATATAAAAATATCTCATTTTAAAATTCGTTTTAGGTTTAAATAAATGATCGGTCTGTTCTGGATATATAATTTTAGGCTTAAATATATTTTTGGTCCCTCTAAAATACACGTGTACATTTTCATTTTGGTCCCCCTAATTTTTTTAATCACCCTAAAATTTTTTCTTTTCAAAATAATCCTCTCTGTTAGATAAGTTAACAAAGTGCTGACGTGTCTATTAACCCCTTTACTGACCTGTCCTTCTCACTCATATGTGGCAGCCACTGTGTAAATTAATTAATTTTATAATTAATTTTATTAATTAAAAATGTTTGAAAATTAAATTTAAAATAACTGAAATCAGAAAATCATATTTGGGTGGATCTCTCTCCCGAAAAAATCAATCTTCTTTGTTATTCATCCTTCTCCGCCATTGTTGTCGCTTTTGGAGCCCCAGTCCTCCATTGTTGGCTTCCTCAGGAACTTCATTCCTGTAGCAGGTATTTCTTCTTCATTACATAACAAACTTCCTCTTTAAGCTTGCATTGTAGCTTGACCACCTTCTTCCTTAATTTTGCAACTTCTTTTAATTCATCCACCTCTTGGCTTGAACAAGGTTCACCAAGTTTATTACCATCCTCACACCAACAAAAATAATTACAGGTTTTTGGAGTTTGTAACAAATTCCAAGACAAAATGATTAACTTCTTCAAGTGTAATAAATGGGACTAAAATGAAATAGAGGGAATATTAGAGGGACTAAATTGAAAATAAGTTGAAATTAGAGGGACTAAATAAGTTGGGTATTCCAGTTTCTTACATTCCAGAATCTGTAGATGCCTGGATTGCAGGTTTTGATGATGCCAAATGAGAAAGAAAGAAAAAGAGGAAGATTGACAATGGCAAAAGGAAAGAACTTATTCAAGTCAAGAAGATCAAGAACAAAAATCAAGTCAAGTCAAGCAACAAGGTCTATTAGGTTAAGCTTGATTTAGTTAGTTAAAAATGTCAAAAGAAATCTTAGTATTTGAAGGAACTTGACACCTAAAAAGAAAATTAAACAAAATATTTTTATAAAGTAAAAATCAGTTCAAAGATTAAAATTTTGAACTGGTAATCGATTACCAACATGGTGTAATCGATTACCAGAAGTTCAGAATTCAAATTTCAAAAATTTTTGAACTAGTAATCGATTACCAGAGTGCAGGAAATTCAAATTTTGAATTTTAGGCACAACGGTTCGCATTTTTAAACCGTGTAATCGATTACCATATCCTTGTAATCGATTACCAGAACACTTTTTCAAAAAATCTTGAAGAGTCATGACTTCCAATCAAGGATTACAATGTTTCATCATCAACCTTATATATATGTGACTCATTTTCGAATTTTAAAGAGATTACTCATGTGAAATTCAAAAGAGAAAATTTATTACATCAATCAAAATTGTGCCAAAACACTTGCAAATCTTAAGAGTTCTTATAGGCTTTCAACTTGTAATATCTACTCAAAAGGAGAGTCCATTTGTATTCAACGATTCAATTTGTAATTGTATTGTGAGTTGAAGAGAGGGTGCCTCTCTTGATGTGTGGATTGATTCTTAACACAAGGAAGGGTTCCAAGGTGTTGGAGGATTAATCGTTTGTAAAAGACTTTACAAATAGTGGAAATCTCAAGTGGATACTTGGGGACTGGACGTAGGCAAGTGGTTGGCCGAACCAGTATAAATCAAGTTTGCAATTCCTCTTTCCTTAACTCTTATTTACTTATTGTAATTACAATTCCATTATAGTAAGAATAAGCATTCATACTTCATCTCAGAAAAGACACTTTAAGAATAATAAAGGCAATATAAATTAATAATCGAAAAGATTAGTTAAAATCGAATAACTTAATTCACCCCCTCTTAAGTTAGTGAGGCCACTTGTCTAACAGAATCTGCATCTCCAGAACTATTTCACAGGATTAGATGTTGTATTAGATGTTAGCAAAATCAAATCCTCTGGGAGAAAAATGATGATAAGGATGATTTTATTATGAAAAAATTCAATGCAAACGCTTTAAGCCAACATCAGCATGAGGAAGTTTGTTATGTAATGAAGAAAAAATACCTGCTATGGGAATGAAGCTCATGAGGAAGCCAACAATGGCGGACTGAAGCTCCATAAGCGACAACAATGGCGGAGAAAGATGAATAAGAAAGAAGATTGATTTTCTTCAGGAGAGAGAGCCACCCAAATATGATCTTCTAATTTTAGTGATTTTGAATTTATTTTTCAAATATTTTTAATTAATAAAATTAAGGGATAAATATGTTTTTCGTCCCTATAGTTTTGGTCAACTTTAGTATTCGTCCCTGTACTTTAAATCCTATGTTTTTTGTCCCTAAATTTTTTAAACCCCCAAACCGTGGTCCCTGTCCGTCAGTGAGATCTGTTAACTTGATGAGCTGGCTAACAAAAGTTACATGTCAGCCTCAATAGTGAATCACAAATAACTTACAGATCATCTAATTAATTTTTTTATTTATTTTTAGTTATTAAAATAACCCAAATTACTAAATTAGGCTTTTCACCTAAGCAGTTTTACCCGATAAAAAACTAGTTTCATTATTATGGCTATTTTAATAATTAAAAAAATAATAAAATAAGATTAATTAAATGAGTCGGCTATTTGAGACTCACTATTGAGGTTAACATGTAACTTTTGTTACCCAGCTCATCAGGTTAACAGATCTCACTAACGGCCAAGGACCATGAATTGGGGGTTTAGAAAGTTCAGGGACAAAAAACAAAAGATTTAAAGCATAGGGACAAAGACGAAAGTTGACCGAAACTATAGGGATGAAAAACATATTTTTCCCTAAAATTAATTATAAAACTAATTAATTTACACAATGACTGCCACATATGAGTGAGAAAGATCTGCATAAGGATTAACGGACATGTCAGCACTCTGTTAACTTATCTAACGGTGATAACTATTTAAAAAAAAAATTTAGAGAGACTAAAAATAAAAATAAAAAATAAGGGGGACCAAAATAAAAACATGTAAAACAAGCATAATTTTATCTTCTATTCTATTGCTACCACTCACCTTGGACGCATAGAATGGACGAGTTTGAGAAGAGATGGGAATTTAGTGAAAGGGGGAATAGGAAAAAAGATGATGTAACAATGTTGCTCCATAGCAAGACGAATTCGGATGCAGACGGTTTTCTCGACAGTCATCGCAATCAACAAATTCGGATCGTTAGGAAATTGGACGAATATGGTGTCGAGATCGTGTTTTAAATTCGATTATTATCTAGGCCTTTAAATTTTCTGATTTCCATAAATTTACTAATTGCAGCACAATCAACTAAAATAAATCTAGATTGAGTAGCAAGACACTAGAAAATGGAAAACATTATGAGTCAATAGTATTCACTATCGCAAACACAAAGAAGAAGATGGTGATAAAGATAAAGATGGGCAAATGGAGATGTGGGGTATTGGTTATCATGATGTGAACCATTTCTGTTATAATACAACCTAATATCAAAATTGCCATTTATATATATATATATATAATATGTTATCTTCCCTTGCTCACTTTTTACTTTTTCTCCACATTATAAAACATGTGAAAGAAACACTAAAAATTTAAGTGTAGGAAGTGTATAGAAGAAAAGAATTGAAAGAAAAAAAAATAGAGAGAAAATGAGAAATGTGATGAAAAAAGAAAAGAGAGAAAAAAAAAGCGAGTGTATGAGCGCATAAGTTATACGAATATATATATATATATATATTGACCTTTTATATTTTAATATAGATTAATTATTTTTAAATGTTGTCTCATTTGTGATGATAATATATAAAAATAATGTGCAATCATTTAAATTACATGTTAATTATAGAAAAAGTCTTGATAATATTTAATATGTGGGATAAAATCAAATCACACATGGAAATGAAAGTTTTATAAGAAAACTTATTAATATTTAAATTATAGTAAAACTAATTCATACATGAAGAAAATTTACATAAAAATGTATTAATATTTAAATTTTTTATGAATGATATTAATATTAAAGTAAAATATAAATATTAAACATTGTGTTGATTATATATAAATATTTTTTTAATATATTTGAAATATAAAGTAAGAATATATCACTTTAATTATTTTTTAATATAATTTTTTTTATTATAAATGTTTTTCTTCAATTTTTTATTTTTGGTTGAAAAAATATTTAAAAAAATTAACAAAAATTGACTATTTAAATTGAATTGTGATTATATTGATAGAAATTTCATTTTTAAGTTGTAGGGTTTGGTACAGATGATGTCAACTGGTTGTCAAGGAATATTGATAAATAAGAACTAAACATTTCTACGTTCATATTTAATCACAAAGAAGATAATACAACGAGTGAGAATTTAATTTGTTCAGTATGGAACATCATTGGAAAAATGACTATTTGTGAAGGAAAAAATTGTTATACACTAATTAGATCCAATAGAAATATAGGTTGAATACAATTAATAAGAGTCAGAACATCTATTCTCTATATTGTTACTAAGAACTTGTCATTCCATACACAAGACCATTTTAGGAACTAAAATGATTGATTCTTAATATTACATGGACTAATTTGAATTCAAAAGTGTCACTTAACGTGACACGTCATGATCAACACTCATTTAACGCCGTCAACCATTTTGGATTACAGTTATATATATGCACATCTTTGGATTCAAATTAGTCCATGAAACGGTTGATTTAGAGCACCATAAATTGACGTCTTTTGTCTTATTATTTGGCACTAAACTAGCGCCACATAATAAGACAAAAGACGTCAGTTTATGGCGGTAAATAAACCAGTGTCATGTGACTCATGAATCGCGACTTCAAACAATGTCATTAAATCCCCTTTATCACTAAGACGCCTATGTGGAAAAAATCACACAGGAAGGTAAAATGTTTTTTATTATATTATTTTGGTAATTTGTAATTTTTTTAATATTATAGAGTAGGATTACAATTACAATATTACGTGGATTTGAATATATTGAAGATGGTAAATGTTTGGTGCAAATTTCAAAATACCACCATAGATAAAAGAATGATGCAAACCATAGTAGATGTTAATTTATTTTGCACTCATTGGTAGGTAAAACCGAGATATGCTAGTGCAACTTTTTCTTTGGCTTTAAGCAACCTAAGCAATGCACCGGGTTCGGTCTAGTTCAATGGGCTCATCAGATTGAATCAAACAAATGAACACCCCTAAATAATATATTAGGAAAATACATAATAAATTTGATGTAATTTAACACATTTTATTATATTACCACATCCAAACTTTAGTATAAATCTCTACAAATATATCTATACCCATGAGTATCAATATCTACAAATTAAAAATATCTCAACAAATATATTTGTACTCATGTGGATCAATATCTACAATTTAAACAATTTTAATGTAAATAATATATTAGAAAAATACACAATAAATTTGATGTAAATCAACACATTTTATTATATTACCACATCCAAACTTTAGTATCAATCTCAACAAATATATTTGTACTCATATGTATCAATATATACTAATTAAACAATTTTACTTTGAATAAAAGAGATGACACGACTTTTGATAACAAAAGTAGTAATAATAATAAAATAACTAATGAAATATTTTAAAATTAATGCACCAACACATTTTATCATATTACCACATCCAAACTTTAGTATCAATCTCAACAAATATATTTGTAGTAATGCGTATCAATATATATTAATTAAATGATTTTACTTTGAATAAAAGAGATGACATGACTTTTGATAACAAAAAGTAATAATAATAATAATAAAATAACTAATGAAATATTTTAAAAATGCACCAACGTACATTTTATTATATTACCACATCCAAACTTTAATATCAATCTCAACAAATATATTTGTATTCATGTGTATCAATATCTACTAATTAAACAATTTTACTTTAAAAAAAGAGATGACACGACTTTTGATAATAAAAAGTAGTAATAATAATAAAATGACTAATTAAATAATTTTAAAATGCACTAACACATTTTATTATATTATCACATCCAAACTTTAGTATCTATCTCAACAAATATATTTATATTCATGTGTATCAATATCTACTAATTAAACAATTTTACTTTGAATAAAAGAGATGACACGACATTTGATAACAAAAATTAGTAATAATAAAATAACTAATGAAATATTGTAAAAAAGCACAAACACATTTTATTATATTACCACATCGGAACTTTAGTATCTATCTCAATAAATATATTTGTACTCATGTGTATCAAGATCTACTAATCAAAAAATTTTACTTTGAATAAAAGAGATGACACGACTTTTGCTAATAAAAAGTAGTAATAATAATAAAATAAATAATAAAATATTTTAAAAATGTACGAGCACATTTTATTATATTACTACATACAAACTTTAGTATCTATCTCAACAAATATATTTGTATTCATGTGTATCAATATCTACTAATTAAACAATTTTACTTTAAATAAAAGAGATGACACGACTTTTGATAACAAAAAGTAATAATAATAATAATAATAAAATAACTAATGAAATATTTTTAAAATGCACCAACACATTTTATTATATTACCACATCCAAACTTTAGTATCTATCTCAACAAATATATTTGTACTCATGTGTATCAATATCTACTATTTAAACAATTTTACTTTGAATAAAAGAGATGACACGACTTTTGATAACAAAAGTAATAATAATAATAATAAAATAACAAATAAAATATTTATAAAAATTGAGTGAATAGTGAATATATTATTAAAAAAACTTATCAGATTGTATAATTATAGATGCAAATAACAGGGAAGCATAAAAAAGTGCAAATAATAGGAAATGGGTGGTACAAAAACATGTTGGCACCGATCGTCGAAGGACCCTGAAAAAAGAAGAACCAATTGAGACTCGTAGATATATGTTGTCCTTAAGGGTTAATTCGCAGGATGCGTAACCCCCCAGGATTTAACATCCCTTTCCCGAAAGCACCGAGGTGTCACAAACGGTGTCTATTGTCAGTAGAGCAGAGCAAAGAAGAAGAGAGGAGAGGAAGAAGAAGAAGTTTGGTTTTGTTAAAGTGAAAGTAGGAAGTGATAGAAATCTGATAGATTAAATCTGTATTTAAAATTGGATTTCGAAATAAAGATAAGGGTGAGGTATGCACCATATAGCGGTTACCAACAAAAATAGTAGGAAGACCAAGTCAAAACTGATCTTTGAAATATAGACCGTTTCTGGATAAGCATCAGGCTTAAAATTAGGTTTTAATTTAAAATTCAATGTTCAAAAAAATAGTTTAAATGGAGCCGGAGCAAAAGACATGCCAGGCCCAATATCACGTGCAGGGGGAAAATCCATCGATTTGCAATAAACCGAACCGTCAAGGCCAGTTCTCATGCGCGCGAGCCCAAGCCTTACACAAGTTGTTTGTAAGGTCCAATCACATTTTAATATATAAGCACTCAACCATGCTCTACTCCAAGCAATGCGGGACTTTGGTTTTTAGAAAGGTTTTGAAATACTCTAAAATTCACAACAATCCCCCACACATTTCAAAACATTTTCAGAAAAAGAAAGATAGAAGAAATATGCTCTGCTTTACTACATGGATGTCAATACGTCGAATCTGGTGTCTTTTGGACTATGAACCAGACCTAGACTTATAAGACTTAACATACAAGTGAGTTGGTGGAGCAAGCTCTATGAACCAAAACACTTTGATGTATGTTAGAGGTCTATCAATCACATTACACCCCCCACAATTTTCAATGTTAATGCTGTTTTGCGCTAATAGGCCATGCGCCCGCCTGGTATTCATGAGTGCTCTAAAGATTTCACCTCAATCTCATACAAGCGGCCCCACTTGACATTCATATAGGTGATTTCATCAAGTGTGTGCTGCACTTCATACACCACCCATAAGGGATATGAAAATCATTAAAAGCTTTTAAGCTTATCCTCTCAATAATGCAGTCTAGCACACCTCACACCATAGGAAGGGACTATAAATATTATGTTGGCAGAACTAACAAGTGACTTATTTTTACCCATATGAACCTTCTTCATGGGATCTCCAATCACAAAGGTTGGGTTACCATCACTGTTAATTTCATATTGACTTAAGTCCCATTCCCCTCGATGTTTCATATATGAATTTCCTTCCCGAAGGCTTTGTCAAAGGATCAGCCAAATTCACTTCTGAATTCACATAATCAATGGATATTATTCCATCATTTAGTAGCTGCTTTACCACATTATGCCTTAGTTATATATGTCTGTTTTTACCATTGAAAGTCTTATTCTTTGCCATCGCTATTGCCGCTTGGCAATCACAATGCATTGACACTGATGGTGTTGGTTTTATTCCCAAAGGAATATCTGGTAAGAAGTTTCTCAACCACTCAGCCTCACTACCAGCCAATTCCAGAGCCACAAACTCTGACTCCATAGTTGATCTTGCAATTATAGTTTGTTTGGCTGATCCCCAAACTACCGCACCACCACCAAGTGTCAATGCATAACCACTAGTGGATTTTGTATCATCTGAATCTGAGATCCAGTTAGCATCACTGTATCCTTCCAATACAGTGGAAAATCCACTATACTCAATACCATAATCAATGGTACCTCTCAAATATCTCATGAGTCTCACAAGTGCAGCCCAATGATCTTGATTAGGATTTTGAGTATATCTACTTAACTTGCCCACAACACACATTATGTCAGGTCTAGAAAAATTCATCAAGTGTAGCAAACTCCCAAAAATTTGGGCTTACTCAGATTGAGCAACAGTTTTTCTTTAATTGAGTGTTAGCATCATAAAGGGTACTCATTGGTTTGTCATTAAAATGACCAAACTTCCTAAGAAGTTTCTCAACATAGTGTTCTTGGGATAGTAGTATGCTATGACCCTTCCTTATGATTTTAACACCCAATATCACACTTGCTTCACCCATGTCTTTCATGTCAAACTTTGATGCAAGAAAACACTTTGTAATGTTTACAATATAATCACAAGTACCAAATTTAAGCATAGCATCAACATATAGACAGATAATCACACATTCACCATCTATAATTTTTGTGTAGACACAATTATCTACTTCAACAGTAGAAAAGCCATCATTAAGCAAAGTCTGATTGAATTTTTCATGCCACTGTTTAGGGGCTTGTTTCAAACCATGTAGGAATTTGAGAAATTTACAAACTTTGTTTTCTTGACCAGAAATGACACATTCTTCAGGTTGAGACATATATATTTCTTCTTCTAAGTCACCATTTAAAAAAGTGGTTTTTACATCCATTTGATGTATGACCAAATTATGAATAGAGGCCAAAGCTATTAAAACTCGAATGGAAGAAATTCTAGTCACTGGAGCAAAGGTATCAAAATAGCCAATATTTTCTTTTTAAGAAAACCCTTTGGCTACAAGTCCAGCATTATATTTTTCAATAGATCCATCAGGATTATATTTTCCTTAAAAATCCACTTGCAGCCAATTGGTTTTGCTCTAGGAGGTAAATCAACCAAAATCCAAGTTTTATTTTTTGAAAGAGAATCAATTTCAGTTTTAATAGCTTCATTCCAAAATTTAGCATCAGAAGAAGGGACAACTTCAGAAAAACTTGAAGGATCATTTCCAATTAAGTAAGTATAAAAATCGTTTCCAAAGGAAGTTTCTTTCCTTTGTCTTTTACTCCTTCTCAAATCCTCATATGAGTGCTCATAATTATTTTGAAAGTTGCACGAGAAATAGATTCAAACTTCAAAGGAAACACATGTTCTAAAAATTCAACATTCTTGGTTTCTATAATTGTATTATGATCAAGCACATCACTTTTTAGAACAAGAAATCTATAAGCAGCACTGTGCCCAGCATAACCAATAAACAAGCAATCAGAGGTTTTAGATCCTATTTTCCATTTCTTAGGTTCAGGAAGCATAACTTTGGCTAGACACCTCCACAATGTAAGGTATTTTATGTTGGGCCTATAACCTTTCCATAACTCATAGGGTGTTTTACCGGTTTTCTTATGGGGTATTCTATTTTGTAGAAAACAAGCAGTGAGTATGGCTTCCCCCAAAGGTAATCAAGTGCTAAGGAACTAACTAACATTTCGTTCATCATTTCCTTCAATGTTCTATTTTTCCTTTCGGCCACTCCATTAGATTCAGGTGAATAAGGTGGGGTAACTTCATGAATTATTCCTTCTTTTTCGCAAAAATCATCAAAAAGTATGTATTCACTTCCCCTATCAGATTCAACTTTTTTAATTTTCCTATTTAGATGGTTCCCTACTTCTGCCTTATATGTAAGAAACATGTCAAATGCTTCATCTTTATTTCGAATTAAATAAACCTTGGTAAATCTAGAAAAATCATCAATAAATGTCACATAATATTTCTTACCACCTCTAGTCATAGTTTGTTTTAAATCACCTAGGTCGGTATGAATTAAACTAAGTAGTTCAGTTTCGTGTTGGACAGAAGGATGCAATTTCTTAGTTATTTTAGATTCAATACACATCACATTTGATTGGACAATCATTGTTAAGATCAGAAAGTATATCGAGATGTTGCATTTTCTAAATATATGAAAAATTCACGTGTCCTAATCTAGCATGCCACATAGCAGTAGAATCAATCATATAAGCAGAATTCTCAATTTTATTGATAACTTCAGAAATATTAAGTACAAAGAGTCCATGATCACAATAGCCTTTCCTAACAAAAAACATTGTTTTTGGTCATTACAACTTTATCAGATTCAAAAGAGACCTTAATCCCAACCTTTCCCAACAATGATACAGGAACCAAATTGGCCCTAATGGTTGGGACATGAAGTACATCACTGATGAGTTTCTGGCAAGCGAACCAAAAATCCAGTAGTATAATAGTAAGAAAGATATCGTATCCACAAGGAACGGTCAATTCACGTATACTCGTGATCTAATTATCAAGGAAAATAACAGTTTTGAGAGTATTGTTGCGGAAATTGTAAATAGCAAATTAATAATCAATTGAATTAGAAAGGAAGAGTTAGAGACACTTTACTTGGATTAGGATTGAACTTCATATCATCACACCCTTTGTGCATGTAAAAACTATCTATTATTTTAGGTTTACTCTATAATACTGTAGACAAACTATATTGCTTATGACCCCGAGTTACCAGGCGCCACTCACACTCAAAGATAATCCATGCGGGCTCTACCAAGCGACCGACTTACCCTCGACTTATTTTGTTCTCTTTATTTCGTTTGTAAAAGAACTAATTGATAAACGAGGCCTAATCCTGTAGACGCACCTTCATTAGAGTACTCACACTACCCATTACTCATCAGGATACATCCATGTGTCGGTCCTGGATTGACAATCAACTAATCCTTTGCTATCGATACTAAAGCCTAATCCTGTAAACGCCCTTCGCTAGAGTACTGTCACTACCCATCACTCATTAGTAACACTCATGTGTCGGTCACAAAATACTGAGTCCTCTTATTCAATCAGAGTTTGGGTTTCCTATGTCTAGGCTCCCCCATCCTCAATCCTAGTCGAAACTAGCCTATAACTCCGGCGCAAGCGCGGAAGTCAGGGATTAAGCACAGAATAAGATTACCAATATTATAGACAGAGAGCTCAGGAAATAATAATATAGAGTTTACATACACTTGGGGATAAAATCAATTACATCCAATCCTAATGGAGAGTTAACTACACAAGGTAGCCATACAAACCACCGAAGATGCTGTCACCATCTTCAATCCTTGTGAAGCGCTCCTCCTCTCCTACTCTAAAATTAGCTCTGGTGCATTATCACTGAAATATGACTGAATTACAATAATCGTGCATACCTGATCTGGTGCAAGAAGGTCCTATTTATAGGCTAAGGAAAGACAAAGAAAATTGGGGAGAAATCTATCTAAAAACGGCAACAGGGCAAGAATCACGTGTTCTGCGCTTCACCCTGCGCTACAGCGCAGGTTGAAGCGTAGAATGCGTCCTGCAGCTTCAATCTTTCTCTTTTTAACTTGATCTATTCCCGAGATTGGTTTTGTTTGATTCTCTTTCCTTGTTTCCCTTTTCTTGATGAGATATTGCATTTATTGAGCATCTTGGATTTAGTTGGGAAGGTTGTCTGCAGAATCCTTGTTTAATTGGCAGTGATATCTTAATTAATTGCTCTCAAATAATCTTCAAATCTTCATTATTGCTCACAAATAATCTTCCAATCTTCATTAATTGCCTTCAATTAAACTTCAAATCTTGCAGATATCTCCCTTATTTAATGTTATCCTTCCTTCATATCAAATCTTTGCAATATTCTGCAAAAATCAGCACAATTTATATCAGAATAGCATCAAATTCAAATTTAAGATTAATAAATACAATTGATCTAATATTAAATAAAAAGGGATTGATTTGGGGCAAAAATACTCTTTTATCATTGATAAGTGAACTAAAAAGTGCTCTAATTTATCATATGATTTTCACTTATCAATCACTTAAAGCCAATGTTTTTCCAGATGTGAGCCTCAGAAGAACCTTTCCTTTTCCTTAAACTGCAGCAGTTCTAGAATCACCAAGATAGACCAGTTCTTCTCCATCCCCTACAGGTGTGTAGGAGGTAAACGCATCTCTATTAGCACAAATGTGCCTGGTATCCCCAAAATCTACCACCCATTTGTTCACATTTGTCACAACATTTACTTGAGAAACGACCGCAATAATTATGTCATCTCCTTCAGCCAAGTTAGCCCTTGGCTTGGGAGGATTTTCGTTCCTCATTTTGTGTCGGCATTAGGGTGCATGGTGACCTGGCTTTCCACAAACAAAGCAGAAACCTTTCTTTTTGAAATTGGGGTTAGAAGGTCTAGGTACATAGTGATTAGGTCTCTTAGATTTGTACCTTTTTTTTTTCTGAGTCTTGTTCTAAATTAGATTAGCCCGTGCAACCAAGGCTTTTGCTTTTGCCTCTTTGATCTCCCTTTTGTTGGTGTCTTCAATAATGATGTGGGTAATCAAATCTGCAAGAGACAGTTGCTTGTGCTTATGTTTGATTTGCTGCTTGTAATCCTTCCAGGATGCGGGCAACTTCTCGATCAAGAGTCGTGCTATGAATTCGTCTTGTAATTCAATATTTTCTCCCTTGAGATCCTCGAGCAGTTTGTGATACTCATTGATTTGTACCTTGATGTCTTTGTCTTCAGTTATCTCCCACCTGTAGTAGTTTTCGATGACGAATTTCTGCTTCCCAGTATCTTTAGCAGTGTATTTGAGATTTATGGAGTCCCAATTTTCTTTGCCTCCTTGTATGAACGGTACACATCGAAAAGGTCGTTAGATAAGGTACTAAGAATAGTGTGACAACATACCTTATTTGCAGTATTCCAATTTTCAATGACTATAGTGTCCACTGTTTGGGATGGCTTGGGATCGGTGAGAGCAGCAGCCACTTCGTGCATGTCAAGGATGTTGTATAGTCGCTCTTTCCATCTACGATAATTTTGACCTCCAAAGGCTTCAATCTTGGAGATGTGTAACGTCCTAATTTCTTAATTCAAGAATAATGTTCGTTGGAAATACCATTATCAAATTTCTGAAATTATTTCGCTTTACTATCGATATCGTAACAAACACACTTCAAAGGCTTAATGTAAGTCCAACGTTTACATAAGGTGAATACATTACATATTCAACATAAATTTCATAATCCATATGCCACTCAGTGGCTCAAAATGACAACCAATCATAATTACATAATTTCTAACCTAATACAACATAATATACTCCAATTACATTTAAGGCACTCATAAAATCTGAACTAATAGCTGGGGGTGGAATGATCCACACTCAGTGCTTCCACTCTCTATCCAAGTATTCAGTCAATCCATCTTGCATAACTAAAATGTATCCCACAACGTGGGGTGAGACTAATGTCTCAGTGAGCATAACCATGCAAGCACGCAGTGTGGGGAAAGCAGGCATATGAGATGCAACACATAATTTAGCCAATCATACATAAACTACTTTAATCTTATCACAATATAATGTCACATCTTCACTCAAGTGAAATAAAATATGAATGTCATCTCATATTCTATATTCTATGCTTGACCTGCATTGCTTGACAGAACGAGGTCTTTTAACTGATTCTAAGGCTAGACTTGAGCTCAGACTACAAGGAACTTCTTCCTTGGGACGTATCCCACCACTTATTCTGGATCGAAGTCATTATTTTGGACTGAAGTCAAGTTTTTATGCATGAATAACTAGGACGAAGCCAAATAATCTGGGCCAAAGCCAATTATTCTAGGCCGAAGCCCAAACTCATATTCTGAGCCGAAGCCAAACTCATTTTAGTCTTATTCTGGACCGAAGTCAAGCTTGATTAATTAGGGTTTGGTGGCCAAAGGCCAAATTCATTTTCCATGCTTCCAATACGAAACACTAACCAAGCCATATCCAATACAACTCATGGATGCTCAATCTAGTGACAAGATAATAGAAAACCCTAATCATACAAGCCCTAATCATGTTTCTAAGGCATACACCCATTCAATAAACCAATGAAATGACAATGATAGGAACAAACCATCAAACAACCACATAGAAGTCAATAAGAAAGGGGAGGAGAGAATAGGGCTCATTGGGGAACATTCATACAAGAATGGGTGAGAGTGCCATACAAACCACCGAAGATGTTGTCACCATCTTCAGTTCTTGTGAAGCGCTCCTCCTCTCCTACTCTAAAATTAGAACTGGTACATTATCACTGGAATATAACTGAATTATAATAATCGTGCACACCTAATCTGGTGCAAGAAGGTCCTATTTATAGGCTAAGGAGAGACAAAGAAAATTAGGGAGAAATCTATCTAAAAACGGAAACAAGGCAAGAATCACGTGTTCTGCGCTTCACCCTGCGCTACAGCGCAGGTTGCAGCGCAGGATCCAGAGAGCTGCGCCTCACCCTGGGCTACAGCGCAGGTTGAAGCGCAGAATGCGTCCTGCAGCTCCAACTTTCTGTTTTTTATTTTGATCTCTCCCCGAGACTGGTTTTGGCTGTTTTGTCTTTCCTTGTTTCCCTTTTCTTGATGAAATCCTTGCATTTATTGAGCATCTTTTATTTATTTGGGAAGGTTGTCTGCAGAATCCTTGTTTAATTGGCAGCTGATATCTTCATTCATTGCTCTCAAATAATCTTCAAATCTTCATTAATTGTCTTCAATTAAACTTCAGATCTTGCAGATATCTATCTTATTTAATGCTATCTTTCCTTCAAATCAAATCCTTGCAATGTTCTGCAAAAATCAGCAATATTTCTATCAAAATAGCATCAAATTCAAATCTCAGATTAATAAATACAATTTATCTAATATTTAATAAAAAGGGATTAAACTGGGGCAAAAATACCATTTTATCCTTGATAAGTGAAATAAAAAGTGCTCTAATTTATTAACTAATTTTCACTTATCAAAATACCCCCAACTTAACTTCTTACTTGTCCTCAAGCAAGAGACCTCTTTGCAATCAAAAAATCAATTCTATTCCCTGTGTATTTCAAACAATTCAAAAACAAATTCAAGGAACTATTTATCAACTCTTTCCTAAGTAGCAGTCACTTCCCAAACATAAGAAAAACTCAGGATCAAGGGATGTTACCAATCATCAATTAGAATAGAACACAAACATCAATCAAACTTCTCAAAAATAGCAATTAAAGCAGTAAGTGATAAACCAAGGAAATCTCTTATTCTCACGGGTAAGTGTTTCCCTCAATCTTTTTCACCATCGTTGAACAACTAGAATTGATAGTCGTTTCCAACATCTGAACCTGCAAGTAGTTAATATGGATCAAAAGGTCTTTCCTTTGGTTGTAATGAGGCTGGGCTAACAAGAAATCATGGTTTTTCTAGATATGCAAAGAACACTTTGAATAGAGAGCATCTTGTGATTGTGCTCGGGACTTCTCTTAATTCACCTGGTCATTCTTGAATGGTCACCCTTTTTTAGCTTGGCCTCATTGTTTGAAGAAATGTTCCCTCCAACTTATTCAATTTCCACACTTTTTGTGCAGAATTATTTTTTTTCCTTTTTCTTCTTTTCTTCTTTTTTTCTTTTTTTACATAAATAATAACATAGAGAATTTATTCATGAGGGAGTACTCTTCTTTTTGATTTCTTGTGTCTGCTCTTGAATTTCTTTCACCTTTCAATTCACCAACCTTTTGTCCCATCTTGTTGTGTTGCACCTTGTTCTCTATCCCAAGTGTGAAGGGACAAGATATAATCATTGAGTATGGCTAAGGTGCATTCAAAAGAAATATTAAAGGCTCAAATGGGCAATCAAAAATTGGAAAAATTTAATCAAGGTTGGCTATTTGGCACTGAGCAAAATATTATAATCACAAAATATGCCTTTGTCACTTCCATACCTTCCACTAGCAAGACAAATTTCAGAAACTCAAGCAATAACAATTGACAAGCAGCGGTGAAAAACTCTCAATTTCAGTGTTTGGGCTCACAGCTCACTGGTTATTGGCTAAAATTCCTTGATAAAGCACTTACTGGTTTTAATTAACTATCCTGATAGGTCCTTCTGAGAAGTATCCTAATCCTAACTGATTATGGAGTTAATCACCCTATCATCTTTCCTAATATGGTTAGTTAAACCACTTAATTATAGAGAATTTGAAAAATTTTACCTCAAATCCCAATTTCTAAGGTCCTAAAAATTTTAAAAATTCTAAAAATTAAAAAAAATGAAATACAAAACAAAAATCTTAATTAACTAAAAAAAATTCTATAAAATAATAGAAAATAAAAGAAAAACTAAAATAAAGAAAACATCAATATCAATCTTCATCCTCTGTATCCTGTAAGTCCTTGTCCTGCTGCTGCTCCACCTCCCCCTGGATGAATAGGCCTGTCCCCAGGCCACTGCAAAAATATCCGGAACTCTTCAAGCAGCATGCTTGGGTAAGTCTATTACTCCTGATTGGTTTGAGGTCAACTGGTCTTTACACTTTGCAGCGGTCTGTGCAATTCATGAAGAACATGGAACCCTATCATTAACTAATTTGCATGCATAATTCAAAGAATTAATATTTTCACAACAAAAGTTCAGTGCACTTGGTAATGACTTCCTAAAAACAAATCATACTCATTTGTTTTGCAAGCATTCAATCAATCCATGGAAAGTGAAAGTTCAAGATTTTTGAAAGAAACAGAGCATAACACTTTCAAATTTAATAACTCACAAAACAAAGAGCATTTCAATTCAACAAATTGTTCTTCATGTTCCACACAGCCAAAATCACATTTAAGATAGCAACTATCAACAGTATACACATTCCTAAGGTTTCTATCCTAAAGTTCAAATCATAGAGTGAATAAAGATTTCAATTGATAAAAATTAAAGAAAACATAACTGAAAGTTTCAAAATTGATGGAAGTTTGTGAGTGTAAAGAGTGAAAAGAAGAGCTTAGGAAGTAGAGAAACAGTACATGAGAAAATAGAAGATATTTGAAAATTTTGTACTGTTGCGCTTCACCTGCGCTACAACACAAGTGAAGCACAGAAGACAGTGACTAAAATTGCATTCCTGCGCTACAACGCAGGTGAAGCGCAGAAGACAGAATGTAATTTTGCAATTTTCAGTCACGTTTTCTGCTGCTTCCTATTATTTAAAAATTTTATTTTTCACAAACTTATTCCAATCAATTTTGAAAAATTTCCTAAATCCTAAAAAATGAAAAATCCTAACAAAATAAAACTGAAAACAATTAAAAACATAAAAATCTCTGGGTTGCCTCCCAGGAAGCGCTTGTTTAACGTCTTCTAGCTCGACGCCTGTTTTCTCAAGGTGGCTGAAACTGAAATATTTTGGTGAGCTTCTGTGTTGCACCCTTCCTTTCTTTGGCCCATAAACCTCCCCATAATCTTTCCTTGGAGCAATTTGTAGTGTGAAAAGACTTTAACCATTTTGGCTTCTTTATGGAATTAGACAATGCATGGGTCTTCTTCTCCTGAAGCTTGAATGATTTATAAATGATTGCTCTCAATTTCTTTGCTTCACAGGGGTCTTTGATATGAAACACACCTGACCACTTCTTCAATATAGCTCTAGGCTCAGAATCCGATCCTCTTGGCTCAATTCTTCCTTTCTTTGCTTTGGTCAGGTCAATGTATTCATAGGCCTTTCTTTTGTGAGGTCTGGAAGGTTTTGTACCTTGGTTGTCTTGATCTTCCTTTAGAGGACTGGTTTGATAAGGCAAGGTCTTTGATCTTGATACCACTTCCCTTCCTTCCTCGGGCTTTGTCTCACCATCTCCCTGTTCAATCTTTTCTTCATTTTCTTGATCTTTTTCATGTACACCCTCATATGTGTTGTTCTCTTTCTCCCTTTCACAGTCAATCTATTCTTCAAGCACCATCTTTTCTGTTTCATCCTCTCTTTCTTCTTCTACTTTTGCTCCACTTTCTTGTGTTTCTTCAGATCCCTCCTCTTTATCAGCCAGATCATCATTGGTTTCCTCCACTGTCAATTTAACAATTATGGTGGGACAAAATTCTACGGGGTTGGGTTGAACGTTTGTTGAGCTCTGTTCTAACTGTTGGTTGGCTAGTGCTTCTGCTATCTGTTCAACTGTTGCATCGGGAAACTCTCTTATCTTGTTGAGCAGTTCCAACATGAATTGCTCCATGGCTTCCAACATTGGGATGTTGTTTTGCTCTATTTTGTTACTCTCCATGTAGGCTGCAAGTAGCGTGTTCATATCTTTCATGGAGGGATTCTTTGGATATGGTAATTCCCTGAGTTGCAGTGCATGTGTGAACTCTTCCTTTTTTTCTTCTTTATTTTCTTTAGCAGCTTCCTCTAATTTCCTTTCTTAAATTCCTCTTTCTTGTGTTGCTTCAGTTTCCTCTTCTTGAATGTCCGGATAAGAGCAGTGACCATTGAGATGGTTACCTCTGCAAAAATCACAAATTAATTGTGGTGACTGGCCAGGATAAGAGTGAACTGGTTGCGGTGGCTGAGAAAATCTGTCTAGCCGCTTTTAGAGTGCTTCTAATGACTGCTTCAAACTTTTATTTTCTGCCCTGAGTTCATCTTCAAAAGTTTGCTTATGGGATGAAATAGCATCTTGTTGCCACCCAAAATTTTGATTCTGGTAACTTCCCCAATCTTGTGAAAAATTGTTTGAATAATTGTTGTAATTAGAGAAGTTACCTTGAATTGGTGTGTGGGAGAAATATTTTGGCTCTTGCTGCCTAACATCATCTCCAAGGGTTCTTCTTGGTGGATTTTGATAATCTCCAAGTATTCTTCTTGGTGGATTTTTCCATTCAGAAGCCATTCAACATTTACTTCTCTTGGGGTAATTGAACATAGAGTGTTGAGATTGTCTCCTTAACTTTATCCTTTCCCCTTTTTCTGTTATATGTCTTCTCAAGAGAAATAATTAAGAAGCTCAAACAAATGTTAGCTCAAATGAGAAGAACAAATTATTTTTTTTAAATAATAATAATAATAAATATATATTTTTTTAAAAAAAAAAATAATAATGATAATAATTTTTTTATAAAAAGAAAATAATTAAAATAAAATAATTAAAAATAAAATATTTTTGTTGTCTTCTCGACTTCTCCCTCGTCTCCTTCTCTTGTTTCTGCCTCTGTTCCTCCGAGATGTCCTCTCGATTTCCGGGTCGAATTGTAATTGATTGGAGGACACTTAGCCTCTCAAAAACATAAACAAGAAACCTTGAAAAAGGTGTGGAAGAAAAATTTTAATAATAATAGAAAAACAATAAATTTCCTAAAATATCAAAAATTAAAAGAAATCCTAAGATAGATAAAAATAAGAAAAATCCTAAGATAGATATTCTTGATAACTAGACCGCCCAGGTCTACACGAATTGGAAACCGTTCCCCGACAACGGCGCCAAAAATACTTGATGAGTTTCTGGTAAGCGAACCAAAAATCCAGTGGTATAATAGTAAGAAGAGTTATCGTATCCACAGGGAACGGTCAACTCGCGTATATTCATGGTCTATTTATCAAGGGAAATAATGATTTTGAGAGTATTTTTGCGGAAATTATAAATTGCAAATTAATAAGTAATAAAAATAAAAATGAAGAGTTAGAGACACTTTACTTGGATTAGGATTGAACTTCATCTCATCACACCCCTCGTGCATGTAAAAACTATCTATTATTTTAGGTTTACTCTATAATACTGTAGACAAACTATATTGCTAAGACCCTGAGTTACTAGCGGCCTCACACACTCAAAGATAATCCATGCGGGCTCTCCCAGGCGACAGACTTACCCTCGGCTTATTTTGCTTTCTTTTATTCCGTTTGTAAAAGAACTAATTGATAAACGAGGCCTACTACACTGGATGAACCTTCGCTAGAGTACTGTCACTACCCATCACTTATTAGAATACATCCACGTTTCGCTTCCTGGATTGACAATCGACTAATCCTTTGCTATCGGTAATTTAATAACCATGCCTATCCTGTAGACGTCCTTCATTAGAGTACTCACACTACCCATCAATCACTAGCAACGCCCATGTTTCGGTTCACTGGCTACCGAGTCCTCTTATTCACTCAGAAAATGGGTTTCTTTAGAATTCGCTCCCCCATCCTCAATCCTAGTCGAAACTAGCCTATAACTCCGGTGCAAGCGCGAAAGTTAGGAATTAAGCACAGAATAAGATTACCAATATTATAGACATAGAGCTCAGGAAATAATAATATAGAGTTTATATACACTTGAGGATAGAATCAATTACATCCAATCCTAATGGAGAGTTAACTACACAAGGTAGCCATACAAACCACCGAAGATGCTGTCACCATCTTCAATCCTTGTGAAGCGCTCCTCCTCTCCTACTCTAAAATTAGAACTGGTGCATTATCACTGGAATATAACTGAATTACAATAATCGCGTACACCTGATCTGGTGCAAGAAGGTCCTATTTATAGGTTAAGGAAAGACAAAGAAAATTGGGGAGAAATCTATCTAAAAACGGCAACAAAGCAAGAATCACCTGTTCTGCGCTTCACCCTGCGCTACAACGCAGGTTGCAGCGCAGGATCCAGAGAGTTGCGCTTCACCCTGCGCTACAACACAGGTTGAAGCGCAGAATGCGTCCTACAGCTCCAACTTTCTCTTTTTAATTTTGATCTCTCCCCGAGACTAGTTTTGGCTGATTTGTCTTTCCTTGTTTCCCTTTTCTTGATGAAATCCTTGCATTTATTGAGCATCTTTGATTTATTTGGGAAGATTGTCTGCTGAATCCCTTTTTAATTGGCAGCTGATATCTTCATTCGTTGCTCTCAAATAATCTTCAAATCTTCATTAATTGCCTTCAATTAAACTTCAGATCTTGCAGATATCTCTCTTATTTAATGTATCTTTCCTTCAAATCAAATCATTGCAATATTCTGCAAAAATCAGCAATATTTCTATCAAAATAGCATCAAATTCAAATCTCAGATTGATAAATACAATTTATTTAATATTTAATAAAAAGGGATTAAACTGGGGCAAAAATACCATTTTATCCTTGATAAGTGAACTAAAAGTGCTCTAATTTATCAACTAATTTTCACTTATCAATTATGACTCTCAATTTCTATTCGGGGTGTTAACCTATTATCGCTACCTCCTATCATCTAAACTTGAATCCCTAGCCCTCTCGACTACAATTTCCTATCCTCCAAGGGTGTCGTAACTAAGGCTCCCTCCCATAGGTGTTGGTAATTCGTTATTGGAGCACTTAGGTGGTGCTCCAGCTCGGGTGCTTGTCCTAAGGAATCCTGGTTTCCCCCACTACTTCCCATATGGTTTCCCTACTTGGGTGTTCCTCTTGCTCATGCTCCCTAAGGCCACTAGAGGTCTCTACCTTACTCGTTCCTGAATACGTCTCCAAATCCTCACGAGTTACTACTGATGTGATTAATCTTAGGGCCTGGATAGGGTATTCTTTCCTTGGAATTTCCAAGTTGTTTAAGGCATAAGTTACTGCCCCCTCACCTTTCGACGATCACAACTTACCTGAATAAGATTCTCACTCTAGTGCATTCTCACACTACTCCTTACGGTTCACTTGTATTCTCTATGCGTTGGATAGAAAGGTTAAGTGTGTGGTTAGTAACCACGACAACATACCCATCCGAGTAAGGTCTAGGGTTTTATCCATGTAGTTCATGGATAAGGCAAAAGTGTTAGGCGGCCGAAAGGCGTCGTTAATTGCTCGATAAGTCCACTGACTAGCCCTAAGGTGGTTTGGGAAATAAATTCGTCCTAATCTTTACCTGATGGAATTCTAGTCTCTAGCCCCTCCTAGATGATACTAAGGTGCCTATGTTGCTCATACTATTCTGCTATCCTTAGGTGAGGTCTTTGGTGTACTTACCCCGTGTCCCAATACTCCCCTCTAGTGATTTCTATTTATTTTATCCCTCCCCTTGTGTCTAATTAAAATTTGGTTTGCTCTAGACAAGGTTTCTATTTCGATCTATGACAATTGTCCTATTCTTACTTCTATCAAATTCTAACAAGGTGCCTAGTTGATCGAATCTAACAATCCAACCACACATACAAGGCACACATATCATTCAGTCATTTAGGTAAGTCAAGCATTACAATCCATCAAACAATTATACTATCTAGATTCAAGATCAAGCAACAACACTCTCCTCATTCATTAGGGATTCTACTTAGTTTAGTTCCCCTACGTGTATTTCATGTCCGCTAGGACCTAAGGGTGACGTTCTATAAGGTCTTTAGGGTAAGGGTCTTTCTTTTATGGGGTTAGGCCTATGTTGCTCTCTCTTTCTCTCTCTCTCTCTCTCTTCCTAATAGGTGGTTGGTTCTAACCTTGTCAGGGAAGTATCCCAAACTTCCTAACCAAGGCAACCTATCCACGTCACTAACCATGATCCTGTATACAACGCACACAATATAGGGGTGATCAGTCCCTATAATGGGTACAAGGTACCGTAGGATCATAGGAAGTCACAGACAACTAACTTAGCCACAGTCTAATTGGATTGAACTGCTCTGATACCATAATATAACGTCCTAATTTCTTAATTCAAGAATAATGCCCGTTGGAAACACCATTCTCAAATTTCTGAAATTATTTCGCTTTATTATCGGTATCGTAACAAACACACTTCAAAGGCTTAATGTACGTCCAAAGTTTACATAAGTTGAATACATTACACATTCAACATACATTTCATAATCCATATGCCACTTAGTGGCTCAAAATGACAACCAATTATAATTACATAATTTCTAACTTAATACAACATAATATACTCCAATTACATCTAAGGCACTCATAGAATCCGAACTAATAGCTGGGGGGTGGAATGATCCACACTCAGTGCTTCCACTCTCCATCCAAATTAAAATTCAAAGAAAATTTCATCTAAACTCTAAAATTTATGGCAAATTTTCTATGGATTTTTCTTAAACAAAGCAAAGAAATTTCATAGTAGCATTTTTACGTGACAAATTGATGGGTTTTTAAAAATATACTATAAATTATCTTTTATAGAGAAAAAATCACAAAAAAAATAATGTGAATTTTTATCCAGAAAAAGTCATAGTAGAGTTACGAACGTAACTTAAAGGAATATAGTTAACAAGGAGAACTAAAAGTACGTGATCTTAAAAAATGGAAGACCGAAAACAAAGAAAAAAAATAAGGGACAAAAATCAAATTTCAGTATATTTCTAGGGATTATAAACATATTTAACCCAAATTATTTATAGGAAAATGATACATAAACACCCATGACCCATGAGATATAGACAACTAGAGAGAGAAAGGAAGAGAAGAGAGAAGTGATCAATGTGATTAATCATATAATGTGACGAGAAGAGTGAGATAGAAAGATAATATATATGTCAAATTGGTATTCGTATTATTGGGGTGTCTATGTATCATCATCATTATTATTTTTAATATATTTCTCAGTCTTTGTTAATTAATTAGATGAAAATCAATGAATGGTTAATTCAGAAGGTAGATTTTTCTTTAAAAGAGATTTCGTGTTTGAGTCTATAAGTGGTCAAAAATTCGATCATTGATGCCCCCATTATTTCAATAAAAAATATTCAATTTCAGCATTAGTTAGGTAGGCCCGTGCATTGTTCACGCTTCAAGCCCAACTCTTGCGTGAAAGGGACTTATTAGAAATATATACATTCATGTGAGTGAGGTCAATAAGGGCCAATTTATAAATTTTCCCAATCAATCACCCCACACAAAATGTAATTTTTTTTTATTTTATATATAATTATAATATTACAATATAACAAAATTGAAAAACTAAATCAAACATATGGTGATTAAGATAAACACTTAGTTTGTTGGGTGTAACTTGAAATTTTTTATTTTTTTATAATTTATTTAATTATTTTTAATCAAATATTTTATCATTAAAAAATTAATAAACATTTAAAATTTATAAAAAATAAAAATATAACTACATAATTTTGTGACATGTGTTTTCTAAACACTGTGTGTATTAAGGTAACTTCTAGTTTATTGATTAAATTATAAACTAGTTTGACCGATATGAAATTATTTAGTTAAATATATAAAACAAATTTATTTTAGTACCTTCTAGCTTGACGTTTGAGTTTAATCTACAATCCATCTTTGAAAGTGTGAGGATTCTCTCCAGCCATGTTGCCTCTCTAACAAGATATAGCTACGAAATAGAAACATATTTGAATTACCTAGTGATTCTATAGCCATTCCGTAGCTAATGTTGGGTGGAGAGGCTGGAGGGGCAGAAGAGGATCTGAGTCCATCTCTGAAATAGGTGTGTACCCGTACCACTCTATTTGATGACCATTGGATGAGGAGAGATGGAAATGAACGGTGGAAATTGTGGAAGTGCAACTTGTTGGGCAAATTTCTAAATTTTGCGATCTGGTCCCTCCGTGTTTCATTTTAATGTGTTTGTGGATTAAAAAAATTGCTATTCAGTCATGATGCAAGGTGGGCTATAGGATTCCGGTGGGTGTCTTGTTCATCGTGCATGATATGTTGTTTGAACTTCATGATGGATATCCTTTTTATGGCCCCCCCTTCTAAGTTTTTTTAGACGCATAAATTGTTTCAAAGTATTAATTTTGGGTGCAGTGCATTGTTTCACAATAAGTTTTATAATTCCAATGTGAATGTTTTCTTGTGAATTTTAGAGTATTTCAAAACCTTTCTAAAAACCAAAGTCCCATATTGCTTGGAGTAGAACATGGTTGAGTGCTTATATATTAAAATATGATTGGACCTTACAAACAACTTATGTAAGGCTTGGGCTCGCGTGTAACGTCTTAATTTCTTAATTCAAGAATAATGTCCGTTGGAAACACTATTCCCGAATTTCTGAAATTATTTCGCGCCATTTTAAATATCGTTATACAAATCTCACAATTGCTTAGACAATCCAACGTTTGCTTAAGCTTTCACAAATTGCATTCAATACAAAACCTTAATCAAACCTAGGGAACGAACCTACACTTTGGGGTGTTATGGTTCATAAAACTCCTACCGGAAATCCGGCAGAGCTTCCCCTAAAAACTGGATAATTTCCCAATTTTCCATCTTAACCTGAAAACCAGAAAATCTACCAATACAATTGATAATAGCTCATTACAGTTTCAATCTTTATCTATGCCTCAATGGCCAAACTAAAATCTCAACTTTAATACATCAGTAAACTTTTAATTACATTTAATTCTCCAAACTAAAATCTCTCATGACCTGCATTTCCCGGCAAAACGGGGTCTTTTCACTGATTCTAGGGTTAGACCTGAGCTCATACTACAAGGAACGTCTTCCTTGGGGACGTATCCAACCACTTATTATGGACCGAAGTCAAGTTTTAATGCATGAATATCTGGGCCGAAGCCAAAACTCTTAATCTGGGCCGAAGCCAAAATTCTTAATCTGGGCCGGAGCCAAAATTCTGGGCTGAAGTCAAATTCATTTTAGTCTTATTCTGGATCGAAGTCAAGCTTGATTAATTAGTGTTTGGTGGCCATAAGCCAAATTCATTTTCTAGTTGAAAAATACATTTGCATAATCTCAACTGAAAATTGGAAAATGCATGCCAGGAACAACCAACGGATAATATTTTCAACCAATCATACATCATATATACTCAATAACTTACAAAATCGTCATAGAACTTCAAGAATCATCAGTAAAATCACCTAATAATAGTGGTTCCCACAAAATCCCAAGATCCCCAAAATACTCTACCTAGGGTTCCACATACAAGCTCATACACAAGTCACATCATGCATATCATCTAATCCTACAATAAATCAACATCCACAACCAAAAGGAAAAGGGAAAAGGAAGAATAAGGGTCATATGATGAGCATTCATATGATGAAGTGAGAGTGTGTGAGCTTTACTCACCTCAAAGGAAGCTCCAAGAGAAGAGGAATGAAGTTGGTGAAGGTTGGGGTGGATATCCTTGGCTCTTCCTCCTTCTCCTAGCTCCGAGGTCACTTTCTTTCACTAGGAACTCTCTCTATCTCTCTAGGCGAAGAAGGAAGAAGGAAAGAATGAGATGATTGAGCCCTAATTGTGTTTTAAAGACGGGGACGTGTTGTCTCGCTCAAGCGAGCCCTTCTCGCTTGAGCGGGAGCGCAGAGAAACTTCTGAATTCGCATTCTCGCTCTCCAAAGAGCATCCCCCCTCTTTGGATGAATTTCGCTTGAGCGAGACCCTCCTCGCTCAGGCGAAATTCCTCCAAAGAGCACTCCTCCTCTGAATGAATTTCGCTTGAGGGAGGCCCTTCTCGCTCAAGCGAATAATATTGACACTGTCTTTGCCTCTGCTCCTTTGCGTGTCGAGGGACTTATCTTTTGTTTTTTAACTTTCTACATCGGTTCCTTTTATAGTCGATGTCAATATTATTCAATTAATTTCAAAATTGCCACCGTCCCTTTATTTACATCGGTTATTAAGTAACCGATGTAAATTTCTGTTGTAGAATCCATATTTTGTACTAGTGTTTAAATAAGATTTAAGGATACGTGTGAAAAACTATAGTTGAAAGGAAAGGGAAAGGGAATTTGATATAACCAAATGCAAAAATAAGAATGTGTTTAAATTTAATGAGTTTTAATCAATGTTTAAAACTTGATTAATCAATGTGCAAAAACTATAATTTAAATACATTAATCAATGTTTTCTACTTTATCAAACATACATGTCACCCACCATAGTCATTTGAATAAACTTGATTACATCCTTGGACGGGCCATTGGGAAATAATTATCGTGCAAGAAAATGAAAGGATTACGTTCAGAAGTTAGACTTTGCCGGTCCTTTCGTTTATAGTGCAATGTTGAAAAGGATTTTGGATATACAAATGTGATATTTACATAAATATTTCTCCTCATATAATTTATAGAAATTAGTCATCTTTATTCATATTTTTTTTATGTCGGTCATCTATTTTAAAAATCCACATACTTTTAGTCATGAATTTAATATATATATGTTCTCATCCAATGATTTGTTGTCACATCATTTAATGAGTTTAATAATACATAAGTGTCATACTCATTAAATGATGTGGCATTACATTATTAAATGACAGTGTAAATTTTTTTTTATACTATCAGTGTATATATACTAATTAAACTCTTTAGTCATCATCATTAATTTTATCAATTAAGTAATAACATAGCAATCTTTCTTATAGTTTTTTTTTATTTTTCTATAGATTTTTTTGGGAATTTTAAATTCATTGAAAATTTCTTACAAATTTTAAAATGAGTAGAAAATTTCCTATGACTTTTCAGCAAAATGAAGAAATTCTATAGCATCAGTCTTTTTTCCTATAAAAAATGGATTTTTTTAAATATTGTTTTACAAGAAATTCTTTATAGATTTTTACTCATAAAACACTGCAAGGGAGTTGCAAACATATCTTAATATATATATATACGTATTTGTTGCCACATCATTTAATGAGTTTAATAATACATGAAGTGTCATACTCATTAAATGATGTGGTATTACATTATTAAATGACAGTGTAAAATTTTTTTTATACTCAGTGTATATATACTAATTAAACTCTTTAGTCATCATCATTAATTTTATCAATTAAGTAATAACATAGCAATCTTTCTTATAGTTTTTTTTTATTTTTCTATAGATTTTTTTGGGAATTTTAAATTCATAGAAAATTTCTTACAAATTTTAAAATGTGTAGAAAATTTCCTATGACTTTTCAGCAAAATGAAGAAATTCTATAGCATCAGTTTTTTTTTTCCTATTTTAAATATTGTTTCACAAGAAATTCTTTATAGATTTTTAGTCATAAAAAACTGCAAGGGAGTTGCAAACATATCTTAAGAGCATAATTAAAAATGGGGATTTAAACCATGTAATTTTAAAAAATAATAGTCAAAATAAAAAACATATTTAATCCTACATTTTTAAAACATTTTTTTTTAAAATTTTTTTAAAAAAATTTTGCTTTTATTTGTGTGAAATGTATGCTGTATCCCGATTTTTTATATTGACCTTATAAAAATAAAAGACTAAACTATCATTTTTATTTTTTGAAAGTGTAGGCGTCGATTACTTTAGTACCCAAAAGTAAGAAACTCATTATATATTAAGTCACTTAAACTGTTTATTATCTGTCACTTTAGTCCCCCCATCAAACCATTACCCTCATTTACTCAACAGTGTTAACTTTGCTGATATAACACGTTAAGTGTCAACTATGTTGCCTATGTGGTCTACCTTAAACACCGAGTCTATCTCCAGGGACTAAAATGAAGGTTTTATACCATCTTTATGGACTAAAATAAATAAAATTGAATAAATAATTTTTAACACAAATATATTTGAAATTTGACATTTTTGAATCTTTCATAAGTTATTTAATTAATAAATTTTTTTGTAAAATTAACTTATGTCCTACATTATTTTTTTACATGATTTTTTTTTTAATTTTGAAATCAAGGTAACAATTATCTCTTGTATTTTTAATATATTTAAAATTAAGTATTTTATGAAATATAATATTAAATTAAAAATTAATAAAAATTAATTTAATTGTTAAAAATTATTTGAATAGTTAAAAAAGTTAAAATAAATCTTAAAAAAGAGTATGTATTTTATACCAAAATAAAAACTTATATAAAAGTGCGTGTATTATAGAAATAAATATCCACATCATGTAAAGATAGAAATTTTATATTGAAATAAATTAATAATTAAATCATAAACATGAATATTTAAATTACATAAAGATATATTTCACAGTATCCCAATCCTCATCCTTCAATTCCTTTCTTCACATCAAGTATATATGACATCTCATTCTTGTTAGGACCCTCCCATTTACTACCTTTAACAATTGTTTCTCCTTCAAATAAAAAATATAATTAATCATCCCATTAAGTAATATACCAATAAAATCAAAAGCCAACAACACAAACAATATAGAGAAAAGTTTCATTGTTGTACTATTGAGAGTAATGTCACCATATCTTATTGTGTACATTGTCACTATACAAAAATGTACGATTCTACGGTGGACCAAATAAAAATTCATCCACTTAGTCCAGTTTCCATTTTTTTTTCTTTACAAGAGGTGAATGAATAATTTTATTTTTTATTAAATAATCTTTATATGACTATTTGAGTTTAATTTAAAGAAAAATATGAATTTACAATACAATTTATGTTAATTTCGTTGAAAATATATTAATTTAAAGTTGAAGGGCAAAATTTTACAATACACGGTAATATCAAATTGAGTTTTTATTATTTTCAAGTGATATTTTATAAAAGAAAGTTGAAACTATTTTAATATCAATCATTAATAAAAATGGGCATTGAATTTGGTGATTAGGGATTTAAATTACTATATTTTTACATTTTGGACCATGTGAACCATGGTCCAGCGTAGACAAACCCTACAAACTTATGATGATTAACAATAGATTGGCTACCAACTTAGCATCTTGGCCCCTCACCCTAACCCCCTGTTTGGTAGGGGTGAAGTGGAGGAGGGAGGAGGGAAGTGGGAAGAAATGGAGAAAGTAGGTGCGTTTGGTGGAGGAGGGAGGAGGGAAGTGGGGAGAAATGGTGTGTTTGGTGAGGAGCGAAATTGGTGAAAATGAGGGGAGATGATTACACTGTTCATTTCTCTGCAATTTTGTAGTAAAATGGAGAGAAATGAGAAATGAACATGTGATAAACGATTTTATGTATACATAATCGATTATCATGTTACTCAATGTCATAAAGAATCGATTTTTATGTTACTCACTGTCATAAAAATTGATTTTTAGCCCCTGTTTGGTGGAGCTGAAATAGGGGAGAAGTGAAATGACATAGGTGGAATTGGAGAGAAATACACCTGTTGTGGTTGTTTGGTGCCTAAGTGGAAATGTGGAGAAATAGCAAATAGTGGTGGGTCCCATGGCAACTCCATTTCTCTGCAAAACAGCCGAGAAATTGAGTGGGTCAGCAAAAAATCGATTTCTGGCCCTAAAAATCGATTTTTTTGGTTCTGAAATACAAAACAAAATTTATTAACTTCCAGACAATCGATTTTTTGGCATAAAAATCGATTATATACCTACATTGGTGGGAAAAACTCATAAAAATATTAAAATAATTCTATTTCACTTCTATTCCATCCATCACACCAAACAACCTACTTTCACATTTCTCTTCTATTTCTCACCCATTTCACTCACACCAAACAACCTTTATTTCTCCTCTATTTCATCTCTATTTCTCTTCTTCCCACTTCTCTTCTACTCATTTTAATCCTTGGAGATGGAGTAAATTTTTCATTTTAGTCCTTGGAGAGCAGAGGTGACAAAACAGGCTACCTGACCCAACTCAAGGGCCGCTTGATGCGAGATGCATGCTATAACACGTGAGGCCAAAAGAGTCCATCTTTAATTCGAGATAAAAAACTTATGCTCATACCAAACATAATGCGGGTTAAGCCCACCATTTTAATAAAACTGTTTGGGCTAAAAAACCCAGATTTAATTCAACTCAAAATTTAAAATCCAAGCCTTACAATTTAACAAGTAGGTTCGGGCTAGTTGATGGACTTAGCTCATTTTATCACATGTACCTGAGAGAGCATGGGTGTAAGATAGACCATAAAAGCAAAGTAGTTTGGAATTAACGTTCCACATACTTAAAGTTAACACTATTAAGTAATTGATGGTGATCAAGACTAAAGTGGCATTCAATAAACAGTTGCAGACTTAATAATGAGTTTTTTTTCCTTTGGGGATTAAAGTGATCAACAACTATACTTTGAGGAAAGTGATGATTTATTCAGAAAAAATTAATAAAAACGGATTTTTTTTTTTTTTTACTCAATAAACGATGGGCCGGGGGTTATCCATACATAGTTTTTTATCATTATATATGTGATTTCATTTTTTGAGATTTGTTTTAGAGGTATTAATACGATGTTTATTTTATACCTTTAATTTATTGTTCATTACTTATTTATTTTTCATGATGTGATGTTATTTTCAATTATTAATTATTGGAGCATGAGTTGCTACTTTAATGATGACCTTAATTAGAAATAAATTTTTCATTATTTTACTATTAAAAATATTTCTGAAATAAAATATAAAATTATGACATTATTAATTAATTATAATTATCTTCTTAATTTCAAGATATTTTCTTAATTTTGATAATTTAATCATTGTTTTTTTTATTTATAAGAGATAGATTCATTGACACCACATGTTAAACTTGTAGAGTTACACCACTTAATATTTTTTTGTCAAATGACAATTTAACCAATCCAACAGTTGAATTGAAAGTTCATATAAAGTAAATCAAATTTATAAAATTTCATAAAAATGAGAAATCAATTGATACTTAATCAAACTAATTTATTTTAACGTATAATATATTTTAAAATATAAGTAAAAGTTCACTATTACTTAACATACCTATAAATATCTAAATTATCTGAAATTTGATATACATAATTGTAAAGGTAATATAATATGATTCGATGTTGAATTGATCAAATTCTCATTTGACAAAAAAAAGATATTAAGTAATGTAATTCTACAAAAAGAGATAGATACTATCTCTTTTTGTAAAAAGGAACTTAGGTAGTACTATTGTTTAAAATTTCCTGACACATAAAATAAGGAAGTGAGGAAGGGTAGGAATGCTTAATCATCGAGGTGCATCCCAATATAAAAATTAAAAACTGAGGCACTAAGATAATAAGGTCAATGAAAGCTGGGCCTGGTTTTCCATGTGAACAACACACCTTAGATCCATCCATTTGTTTTATTTGACAGTAAACTACAAAAAGAAAAGTTTATGACTCCTGAGCTGTCTAGTTTTCCACACACATACACCATCTCTCTCTCTCTCTCTTTTATTCAGTTTCAGCTTATCTTTCGCTAGAACACAAAGCTCTCAACGTTCCAGAGAAACACAGAAATCAGAAATGAGACCTGGAGTTGCTTCTTGGAGCTTTATCCTTCAAATCTTTTTGGTAAGATCTCGCTATATATGCTATTCAATTAAATTAAATCATGTTTCGATATTTTCTTAATTTTGATAATTTAATCATTGTTTTATTTTTGTATTTATAAGAGATATATTGATCGACATCATATGTTAAACTTGTAGAGTTACACCACTTAATATTTTCTTTTTGTCAAATGACAATTTGACCAATCCAACCATTGAATTGAAAGTTCATATAAAGTAAATTAAATTAATAAAATTACATAAAAATGAAAAATCAATTTATACTTATTCAAACTAATTTATTTTAACGTATAATATATTTTTAAAATATAAGTAAAAGTTCAGTATTACTTAACATGATCCAAATTATCTGAAATTTGATATACGTAATCATGAAGGTAATATAATATGATCCGTTGAATTGGTCAAATTCTCATTTGACAAAAAAGATATTAAGTGATGTAACTCTATAAAAAGATATGGTCTCTTTTTGTAAAAAGGAACTTAGGTAGTACTATTGTTTAAAATTTTCTGACACATAAAATAAGGAAGTGAGGAAGGGAAGGAATGGTCTGTTTGGTTTGCATTTTCATTCTGTTTTCCTGTTTTCTGAAATTTTACAAAGGAAAAACTGGAAATGCTGAAAACGATGTTTTTTGTTTCCCGCATTTCCAGTTTTTCCTTTGTAAAATTCCATAAAACAAAAAGTAGAAAATGAAAACATGAAATACAAATGGAAAACCAAACAGGGCCAAGGTGCATCCCAATATAAAAACTGATGCACTAAGATAATAAGGTCAATGAAAGCTGGGCCTGGTTTCCCATGTGATCATACATACACCTTAGATCCATCCAATTGTTTTATTTGACAGTAAACTACAAAAAGAAAAGTTTATGCCTCCTGAGCTGTCTAGTTTTCCTAGACAGACACACACCATCTCTCTCTTTTCAGTTTCAGCTTCTCTTTCGCTAGAACACAAAGCTCTCATCTCAACGTTCCAGAGAAACACAGAAATCAGAAATGAGACCTGGAGTTGCTTCTTGGAGCTTTATCCTTCTAATCTTTTTGGTAAGATCTCGCTATATATGCTATTCAATTAAATTAAATCATGTCTTTGTTGGCTTAAGACTACTTTCTTTAATGTAACAGTTCAACAGATCTTGCAATTTGGGTCTTCCTTAACTGGTTCTTCAAAATTTTATTTTCTAGAGTCATCTTTTCTTTAAGCAAAACTTTGCTTGAAATCTTTGGTCTTTAACCCATAATTCCCAACAACCATGGTTTTAAATTCGTCTGTGATCAACGACTGTTTGGTAAACTTTGCTTGAAGTTGAAATGGTTATGGTTCTTTTGTTTTCATGACTCTGTTCATATGAGAATTGTTTCTTTTATGAGAAATTTGTCCAAGATCCTTCCACTTTGATTTTTCAACTTTATTCAATTGATGTTGCAGATTGCACAATACAGTGGCGCTAGAAAGATAGTAACAACATCTGGGAGAGATACTCAAGTGAAGGAACTATCCTATGATCTGCAGCAGCTCGCAACAGAGGGTCTTATCCTTACTAAGATTATGCAGGTTGATGTAGAAATGAATAAAAAAGAAGATGATGATGATGATGACGATGACGAGGATGATGACCATGAGGACAAGGATCACAAAAAACTCAAAGGGAAATATGTAAAAGAAGATGATGATGATGATCACCATAATGATCACAAAAAACTCAAGAGAAAGTATGTGAAAGATGATGATGAGAAAAAGATAAGGAAAAATAAAGGAAAGCGCGTTGATAAAGAAGATGAAGATGAAGAGGATAAAAATGAACATAAAAAGATGACCGGAAAGGATGTGCATGCTCATAAGCCATCCCATATGGATCACAATCACATGGACCCTGAACTGTATGTGTTTTTCATCCCAAGTGATTTAAAGGTTGGGAAAAAAATGCCCATTTATTTTTCCTGGAAAGATTCTTCAACATCTCCAAAATTTCTGCCTAGAGAAGAAGCTGACCAGATTCCTTTCTCATCAAAACAACTACCCTCTCTCCTCAATTTCTTCTCTATCTCAAAACACTCTCCTCAAGCCAAGGCCATGAAATATACACTTGAACAATGTGAATTTGAGCCTATGGAAGGAGGAGACCAAGTTCTGTGCTACTTCCTTGGAGTCTTTGCTTGATTTTGCTCGTTATATGTTTGGATCCAATTCTCAATTCAAAGTTTTGACCACTACCCATCTCACAAACTCCACCGTCCCTTCATTACAGAACTATACAATCTCAGAAGTGAAAAAGATTTCAGTTCCAAACATAATAGGATGTCACCCATTGCCTTACCCTATAGCAGTTTATTATTGCCACAGCCAAGAGGGTGACACTAATTTGTATGAGGTGTTGGTAGAAGGTGAGAATGGAGGGCGAGTTCAAGCTGCAGCTATTTGCCACATGGATACCTCTAAATGGGACCCAGATCATGTGGCTTTCCGTGTCCTCAAGGTTGAGCCGGGAACCTCACCTGTGTGTCATTTCTTCCCTTCTGATAATCTAGTCTGGGTGCCTTTGCCTGTGGCTGCATAACAAGTTCCATGTTGCTGTTTCTGTATATGAAACTATGCCAACTATAATATTAATTCTAGACCTAGTGTGCTAAAAACTGTCCTTGTTGCAGAACTATGTGTCTATGTTAATGAAGATGTTATTTCAGTGTGCTTTAGAGCCTTAGAGTAATTATTGTCTTGTGCATATGTTCATCTAATTAGTCATGGATGAAGAGCTTCAAAGTAGGCTTTTTTTTTACATGGAATTAATGTAATGGGGTTTGAACCTAAGACTTCATGTTAATCTACCTAAACTCCACCACTAGGCCCACCTTAGAGTAGACCTTGTTAATGTACAACGTAGAGTGTGAGCTTGTATTAATTATATGAAGCAGAGAATATGTATTAATACTCATAATCAATTCATCAGTTGTCAGCTAACATCAATATATGAGCTGCATAAATGACGAGGCTAGTCGTGTCAATTCTTACAATGTCAAATATCAAGCTGATATAAAAGGATAATAGAAATCCATAGATTATCTTTTGGGTCTTTGGCGGTGAATCCCTTTAACCCCGACCGAGTATGGTAAAATCCTCCTAATAATGGCGACTCCATGATTTAGATCCCTGACCTTACAGGTAAAGTTCACCTAGATCACAGTCGATGGGAATTCCCACCACTTGATACTACCTTCCATTTCATCAAGGGCTAGAGATGTAGATGCTTTAATTTTCAACAAATTAGAGCTTTGTGTTTTTGGTTGAATCAGGGAATAAGTTAGTTGTGGCCAAAATTTTTTGGCTTACACATGGTATTTTCTCTATATAATGAGTTGAGATTTCTAGACTTCTAAAATTACAGAACAGAGCACTTTTGTGCTCTTGCCCGACTATAAATCCCAGACCAAATTACAGAACAGAACACCTAAATTATAGTTTTAATATAAAGGTATGTGTAACTACAAGTTAAAGAATCAGAGTTTAATCTTAAAATCAAAACGAGTATTAATCGTGTGAATATGGATCACATTTGATATACATAAACTGAAAAATATGTTAAATATAATCACAATTCACATGGTCCAATTTATCTTTTAATTTTCAAGGTACAAAACAAGGGTTGAAGGTAGCCAATTAAGAAGTTTAGGTATTCAGCTCCTTTACATTCAATTATAGGCCTTTTGCCTTTTAATAATGCATCAGTTAATTGCTCAACTTAATGCAATCAATAATCATGAAATTGCAAGTCTCAAGTATCTTACAAAACATAAATGAAACAAAATTACTTATAGTTAATATGTCATTTTAATTTAGTTGGAAATTTCAGTTTGTTAAAATTGCAAATCTCAAGTTGTTAATATGTCCCTCGGACACATTGGGTATAAGTAAATTGAAAAATATGTTAAATACAATCACAATTCACACGGTCCAATTATTTATCTTCTGATTGCCAAATGCCAAGGTACAAAATGAGAGTTGAATGCAGCCTTTAGGGTCTTTTTGGGTTCAAAGGAGGCGATGGGAGGGAAGGGATTTTAATGGAGGGGAGGTGAGATGATATTTTATTTTGTTTGGTTCGGGGAGGGGAGGTGAGGGGAGGAAAAAAACTTTGTTGTTTGGTTCACAAGGGGAGGGGAGGGAAAATAAAACTAATTTACTTTCATACCCTTTGGCTTTTATAACATTCAACTTTATTAATATGAAAACATGAAATTTAAGTAATTTTGATTGTTTTATTTTAAACTCCCTTCCCTCCCCTCCAAATCCCCCACTTTTGGAGGGGAGGCAAAATGCCACCAGGAGGGGTTTTGGCCCCCTCCTAAAAATTGAACCAAACACAACACCTCTCTTAAAATCCCTTTCCTCCCCTCCAAATCCCTCCGACCAAATAATACCTTAAGAAACTTAGCTATTCAGCTCCTTCACATTATGTTGACAGCATAAAGATCCTCTGTTCAATGATAGGCATTTTGCTTTCAATAATGCATCAATTACTCAACTTCGATGCAATCAACAACATTGAAATTGCAAGTCTCAAGTTTTTTACAGAACACAAACTTCAAAGTTCAAGTACTTATTTGTTTTAAATTGTGGTAGAACAAAACCATGGTTTTGAAAAGTGATTTTAAATCACTTCTGTTTAATGTATTTCGTAAAGCGTGCATAATCCGTCTCAACAATTCATTTCTAGAATCAATTCTACTTAACTGTAGACAAAACGGACCACAAATTATACGAAATTGATTATAGTTAATACTCCATCTCCATCTGCTCCTATTTATAAAACAACGTTTGACATATTTTCATGGTTATATTTACAAGACAAAACACACAAATTTAGAAGCTTTTAATAATTTTTCTCATATTTGACCTTGTTGATTATTAAAGATTTTAAAGTGACACAATCACCATAGTGGTGAAGTTTAATTTTAAATAGGGGTAAACTTGTAATCTTGTAGAGTAATTTTTTGAAAATCAATGCGTTAATTGCTTTTCTTAATTTGTGTGTTTTGGTCTGAATTGTCTTATAAATAGGATCAGAGGGAGTACTACCTTTGTTCCTATAATTAACTGTCCATTTTAAGAGAAAAAAATTGTTTTTATTTAAATGTCCATTTACGAACTCAATACAATAATAATTACATTTTTCTCTATTTTACCCTTATGTTAATAAATGACCACTTATTGAAAATTAATGAAACTCAATAATACTAAGAGAGATAAAAGGTAAAATTAAAAGTTTAAAATTTATTTCCATGAAAAACAAGAGTAATGATTGCATTTCTTAATGTGTTTTTTGTCCAAATAGATAGTTAAATAGGAACGGAGCTAGTGTGTCATTTTACATTAGTTGGAAATTTTAGAGCCCATTCGAGGTAGTTGCGAGTTTTCAGTTTTTGGTTTTTAAAAATTTTCAAATAAACTTTTACAACACAAAATCAAAAGTTAAAAACTTGTTTTTGTGGTTTTCAAAATACAAAAAGTGATTTTCAATTATAAAAATTTAATTCAAAATTAAAAAAAATAAAAACTGAAAACTCGTAACCACCTCGAACATACTGTTAAAATTGCAATCTCAGGTTGTTACTCTGTAACCGCGACCAGAGCCTAAACTCATTGAAATTTCAATTCCCAAATGATTTAATTCTCAAAGGATACAATTCCCAAACTCAATCAAAGATTAAACTCAAAAGTATGAATCACATTGCAAAACTCAAATTATTACTTCCGATCCTATCTATAAGACTCTCTTCCTTTTTTTTATACAAACACGTATATTAAGAAAACATGTTTTAATGCATTGATTTTAAAAATCTCCTCTAACTACTCCTTCCGGACTTGAATATAAGCAAAAAAAAAACTCACATTTGGTGGACTAAATATAAGCAAATCTTAACTATTTTTACCCTATTTAATGAGATAAACTCAAAATGTCCTTTGATTTTACTTTCCAACCACTCTATTTAATGAATGATGTGCCAATAAAAGAGAGTATGCCCACTTGAAACAATTTTCAATAAAATTGAATGTATGGTAATTTAGGCAATGCAAGTACTTTTTACATGATACCAAAAAAATTTAATGAGTTTAACCAACTTTCTTAATACGTGTGAATTTAGTTATTTTTGCTTATATTCAAGTCCGGAGTAGTACCAAATTTACACTCTATATAAAATTAAACTTCATTCAATTCCTCATATTAAACAACTCTTGAAAACTACAAAGGTTCATTAATTATTAAGGGTAAAGATGAAAAGAATTAATAAATGTTTCTAAAATCTTGTAAAGGGTGGACCAAGACAAATTCTCAAGAGGGTCTTGTAAAAAGACCGGAAAGAGTATTAAATACAATCACAATTCACATGATCCAATTTATCTTCTCATTGCCAAGGTACACAACGAGGGCTAAACATAACTAATTAAGTACTTGTTTAGTTTATTGTTGAGTAAAATTGATTCTAGAATCAATGGTGAAAATGAATGATATGCGTTTTATGAAACACGTTAAATGAATGTGATTTAAAATTAAATCCGTGAAATTAATTATGCATCGTTCTTAACTAGTAACCAAACGGATCCGGATTAGGTGCAGTCAATTTTTCACAAAATCACTGCAATTATCAAGATCAGACGACTCAAATGTTGAGATGAGTGATGAGTTTTAAATTCAATTTCAACATCTTGGTTTCTTAGCCGTCCAATCTTCATTGGACAGCTAATATTTGATAACTGTACGTGGTGACTTCATGAAATTTTAGAATCCGGATCCTAACCAAACGGGCGCTAAGAAGTTTAGCAATTTAGCTACTTTACATTTTTCAATTTCAAAACTCGTTCAGAGATTAAACTCAAGTTAAAACGAGTATTGCTGGTGTGAATGTATACAATACACATTTAACGTGATTTTGATAGAAATAGGTTTTAGTTGCCCGTTTCATTATCTCATCCCATGTAAACTGAAAGTTCGAAACCTAAACCAATTAGAGTTTAATATAACTTGAACTCACTTAATAATACGCTTGCTTTTAACTACTACAATTTTTTAAAATATCCACACAGGTCAGGTGATGTATGTAACGATCAATATCCCCTGCAATATCAGTGTTTCCGGTGAGACGGTTTTGTCTTTTGTTTTGTTTTTTTGGTATATGGTGAATCCATGACAACATGAGACATTGTTTGTTTGCACCGAGCGATGAAGCTGATCAATGCGACGAGGACACATCCTATTCCGCAGGACCCATCTTAGTTATTATGTTACATACAGTGGATGATGCACGTTTTAGAATTGATTCTAGAAATGAATGGTTGAGATGGATAATCCACGTTTTACGAAGTACGTTGGACGGAGGTGATTTAAAATCAATTCTGCAGAATTGATTCTGGATGGTTCAAAATTTAAACCAACATACACTTACAATTGAGTAGAATTGATTCTAAAAATCAATGGTTTAAAAATTGAGATAAATAATACACATTTTACGGAGTATATTAACGGAAGTGATTTAAAATCAATTTCACCCTTGGTTTTGGAAAATAGAAGGTCAAATCAAAAGGAGTATATTGTTCAAATAGGCCCCCACATTTGTCTTATTTGATAATCACTACTCACTGCTCACGTCACACACACATATCATATTCATATGGTTCAGCCGTCCAGCCAGTTTTGTATTGTATTCACTTGAGGAAATGTTTGTCCAACTTATATCTTTTTTTTTTTTTAACGAACGTAAGTTTAGGATTAGGAAGGTGCATATTATTTGTAGGAAAATGATGATTCACACCTGAGGGATGTTGATACTCAAGAAGGGGAAAAAGTGATAAATATAATAGGTGTTATGATGTAAAAAGAAATTAAGTCATAAAATTCTGGAAAAGTATTAACTTACATAACACAATGGATACAACAATTGTACCACTGTGTTATTTTAGCTCAACCAAAAAAAAAAAAACAAAGAGAGAAAGCGAGTGTGAATTACGTACACCGGACTGTGTGGGAAAAAAACAATGGATGTACTATTTTTTGTAAGTGAATCAAAACTCTAACACTTTGTTTGGTTGTGTGGAAGTGGGAGAGAAGTAATTGCTGAGGAGAGAAGTAGGGGGTTAATTTAGACACTTCCCCGGTTTGGTGGTAGGGAGAAGTAGAAGAGAAGTTTGTAAAAGATGTGGGCCCCACGATTTTCTTACTTCTCTCCAAAGTAGACGAGAGATAGCGGAAAAGTGAGAACAGCAAACGAAGTTTGAAGTTTGGGCAAAACTTCGCTCTCCAACGGCAGCTCCTGGCTTACGAGAGAACTGAGAACGCAGTCGTGTGGGGAGGACGGACAGCGGTGGTGGTTCGACGACCCTCACCGGAGAAGGACCAACGACGGATCTGGTTTTCGGAAGCTGTGTTCTTCAGAAAACGAACTTGCATATCTGTTGTTTGTCAAGAATCTTGATTAATATATATAGTTGAAACAACCAACTCTTCCATTTGTCAAGAACATTCGAAAAATTATATGAGAGTGTAGAATAAAATAAGGATAGTTTGGATTTGAAATGGATGACAATGGATTTTTATAGGCAATAATTGATACTAATTGATTTTTATAGGCAATAATCGATACCAATCGCTATCTGACTCTCTTAGCAATCGATTTTTATAGGCAATAATCGATTACCATCCCTATTTTTGTAAAAAAAAAAAAACTGATAATCGATTATTCTAATTGATAATCGATTTGTGACCTTATTCTTGGTGGGAAGAAACAGAAAATTATTTTATTATACATTTCTCTCCTACCTCTTCAGTCAAACCAAACACATCAAATTGACATTTCTCTTTTATTTCTCATCTATTTCTCTCCTACCAAACAACCCATAAATCATCTTTATCTGTTCTCTATTTCTCTCTTTCCTACTTCTCTCTCTTCCCTATTTCTACCGTACAACCAAACAAAGTGTAAAACTTTTCCACCTAAACTAGTATTTTTAATTAGAAAAATATACGGTAGGATATGAAAGAATCATTGTTCTTCCTAGTAATTTTTTTTCTCATTCATACACACACCCTAGAATTTCATACACCTATTTAACATCATTAATTTATCTTTTTTTTCTAATACATTACATCACTCATCACATCAATTATTTTTCTCTCTGGTAGCTAGGTGTATCTTTTTTTTTTCCTTCTCGATATCGCTTATTAAAAGCCCAGGTCACTTCAACTTCTAGGCATCATTCGCAGCTTTCCTTCGTTTCATATGGCACTCCGAGTTGCTCTGTGTCTTCTCTCTTTGCCCTGCTCTTGATAATCGTAAGTTACTAAGTTACTATGCATGAAACGAAGCCTGCATATGCATGCTTGTATCTTCCCGCTTGCTTTTTCCATCACTTTATTCTAATATCTAGCATTTGCATCTTCATGCGCAATTGTGCAAGTTGAATTGAATGCATGTTTATTAAGATCCTCGATAGTTGTTCTATGCATTCATTACTCATATTCAACTATTCAAGTAGATATGTTTGATTTAGAATGATGCTATCTATGTACTATTATAAAAGATCTTTACACTAAATTGCCACGTGGCGCTTACTGATTAATTTATTTCCCACCAAAAGGAAATTTTACAATATAATTTCCATGCAAATTAAGGATAGATATTTTTGAAAGAACATAATTTTTTAACACAGAGGTATGTACACTAGTTTTTTACTATAACAAAATTTTAAAAGGTTTTCCCCCTAATTTTTTGTCCTAGGTTCTTATTTCAATTTGAGCTTAATTCCATAAGTCAATTTGACCCAAACCGACTTTGTATTAGTTAAAATTAGAATCACAATTTCGTGAAGCAAAGTGAACTAACACACTTAATTAATCCACAAATTAAAGTTTGAGCTAGGTGACTCTTTTTTTAAAAAAAATTATTATTTACTTCTTTAATTCTATTTTTTTTTCTTTTTTGATTATTTTTTATTTTTAAACTATGTGCATCAATCCACCAACCTGTGGTGGGTTGAGCTAATTTTTTTTCTCTTTTTTCTAATTTAACTTTTTTTTGTCTAATACTAGTTTATTTTGATAGCTTTGTCTGTAATATAGTATACATATTGGCCATTATTTTTAGAGAAATCATATTCATACATCTCTACAACATACAATCAAGAGAAATGAAGAGAGAAAAGAGAAAGAAGAGAGAGAAATGTGGGATGTGATAAGTGATGTGATGGAAAGAGATAGAGAGAAAAAATACGTTGCATGAGTTGTTGTATAATTTGAGTTGTATAAATTTATTATCTCTTATTTTCACTTATGCATTGCACTAGAATATTCTCACAAAGTATTCAATTTTGATTTAATACACTCACTTTTTTCTTACAATTTATTCTCTACCCCTCTTTTTTTTTTATCTTTTTTATTTTTTTCTATTATATCACTAATCACATCTCTTATTTTCTCTCTCTTCTTTTCCTTTTTATTTTTCTTATACTCTTCCTTTCACTTATACACCTAAAAAATGAGGTGCACATTGAACATGTTTGCAAATTATTTTGCGTCAACAAAGTAATTAACATGAACATGTATGCAATATCATCACTGATTACCCATTTATTCAATTGCATCGTAGAATGGACATGGAAGTAGTGCTCGAGATATGAAGCTTGAGCAAGAGCATGCAGAAGAAAAACAAGTTGATCAGCCTACCTTGATGGATGGTTGAAAAACAGCCTGGATCAACAGCAAAAATCTGCCCATAACTCCAATCCAGCTTACCTTGATGGGTGGTTGAAAAATAGCCAAGAGGGTAAACAAAAATCTACTCAAAACTCCAATCCAGTTTACCTTGATGGCTGGTTGAAAAACACCATGGATCATCAACAAAAATCTACCCATGATTCTAATCCAGCTTACCTTGATGGGTGGTTGAAAAACAACCAAGAGGATAAACAAAAATCTACTCATAACTCCAATCCAGTTTACCTTGATGGCTGGTTGAAAAACACCATGGATCATCAACAAAATCTACCCATGATTCTATCCAGCTTACCTTGATGGGTGGTTAAAAAACAGCCAAGAAGGTAAACAAAAATCTACTCATAACTCCAATCTGGTTTACCTTGATGGCTGGGTTGAAAGATACCCAAGATAATAAGAGAAAGTCACCCACAACTCTAATCAAGTTTACCTTGATGGATGGTTGAAAGATTCCCAGGACCAAAAAGGAAAGACCACCCACAACTCCAATCAGGCTTACCTTGATGGCTGGTTAAAAGACACCCAAGATAAGAAAGAAAAACCCACCACCCACAACACCAATCAAGTTTACCTTGATGGCTGGTTAAAAGACTCACATTCATTTCCAGAGAACTACAAGAAAATTGGACAAGACTTGGCCGAATTAAAAGGGAAACAGTCTTCTAAAGTTGACCACAGGGAAGCATTCAAGTCAGCTTTTTTCGCTTTGGATGATCTTTATGTAGGGAATGTAATGACCCTTCAATTTCCTATCAGAGAATATGCTCGTTTCTTGCCCAGAAAACAAGCTGACTCCATTCCTTCTCAAAGTCACAATTGCCAAGCCTTCTTCAACTCTTCTCACTCACAGAAGACTCTCCCAAGGCGAAGATATGAAGGACATAATTGACCAATGTAAATTTGAACCCACAAAAGGGGAAACCAAAGCTTGTCCTATTTCTTTAGAGTCCATGCTTGATTTCGTTCGGAGTGTTCTTGGAGCTGAGGCCAGTTATAACATTCTCACAACTAGTTACCCCACAACATCAGGTGCCCGTTTGCAAAACTACACCGTTTTGAAAATCTCAAAGGACATCTATGCCCCTAAAATGGGTAGCTTGTCACCCTAGGCCTTACCCTTATGCTCTTTACTATTGCCACTACCTGGACATAGGGAGTAAGGTCTTCAAGGTTCTTCTGGGTGGTGAATATGGAGACATAATGGATGCTTTGGGCATTTGCCACCTAGACACATCTGACATGAATCCTAATCACATTATATTTCAACAACTTGGAATAAAGCCAGGAGAAGCTCCACTCTGCCATTTCTTCCCTGTTAAGCATCTTCTATGGGTTACCGCTCCCACCAGAGACCACCATGTGAACAATGGGCAACTAGTTCATATCTTAGTTGATTGTGTGTGTGCGCGATCCCGAATGTTGTAGTGTGTTTAATCAACCTGTTGTAAAACTCGATGTTCCTCTGTTGTCAGTTTCTTTGTATCATAAGGTCTTGGTTCTGTATAGTCAAGGGGAAACTTCGCTTGTGGTCTTCATGTCAGTACAAGCTTCCACGACATGAATGAAGCATGTTGTAGCCCTAAATAAATCCATAATAAATATTTAGTCATAACTACTTGTTGCAGATCTTGATTCGTTGACCAACACTCATTTTTTGAAGGTTCATAAGTTCAAATTTAGGAGAATATAAAACATTAACACCTTTTGATTTCTCTGAGAGAAGTGTAGGGATGGGTGACATAAAGAAAAAAAGGAAATAAGGAGAGAACTTCAAATATGTGATGATTGATATAATAGAAAAAGAAAAGGTGCAAAAATGAAATATAAAATATAAAAAATTGGTGGTTTTAATCCCTCAAAAATTAAAAATATGTCAGATTAGTCTTTATCGTTTTTTTAGAGACCAAACCACCGATTTAAATTATAGAGACTAAAAACAACATCGGCTATATTTAAGGGACCAAAAACATATTTAACCTTTTTTAAAAATTTTTGATATTTCCCTTTTTTTGTCATATTATATCCATGTCTCATAGTCATATCTGTGCAGCATAGCACATAAGTTAACATCTTTTAACATGAAGCTAGTATTTAAAAGTGTATAAAATCTCTAAAGCATTATAGACTGAGTACAATCTGCATAGAGAAATATAAAATTTGACACGGAAAATATTAATCAGCAGTTATGTCAATGCCACATTGCTACTGAGCAGCATCTTCAGAAAACCTGGCATCAAAAGGAGCTGAGGGATGGGAAAGAGCTGAATTAGCTGAACCAGCTCCAGAACCATGCTGCAATTCAATCACAAGCCACCGTACTGCTTTACTCATCTGCTCCAAGCGAACTGCACTGATGGGTGGAAGACCAGTTGTGGTAGCTTGTCCAGGCTTTCCTGCCACATGTCCTGTCGCCTCATCCACCAGACACTCTGATCCTATCCTTTGCTTCACAGACTCCACAAACTCCTCAGCTTGATCACATGCTACTCTAAACAATTCCCACTTCTGCTTGAAGTTTTCTAGAGCAGTGTCTGTTGCTGTTGTTTTAAGGGCACCAGCATTTTCTTTGGCTTCTAACACATTTGCTGCTGCAGCAACAAAATCTTGATAGGCATTATTAGGGAATCGACTACACTGTCCATTGTGCCTGTTTATGTTAAACAAAGAAAGATTAAGGTTCCTGTAATTACAGATAGTCAGATACTGATGTGTCATAATAACAACACATCAGAATCAGATTACAATAGAGATTTCCATTGTGCCTAATACTGCAATGATGATTCTGCTTTAATATTTTGATGTGTGTACAAAGGCACCATATAAAATGGGAAGAGAAAACTCCACAGAATATGTACGTGGCAAACTACAAATTAAATTAGAAGGAAGTCACATACATGGTTGATTATATATCAAATGCATGGTTATAGTCTTATAGATGTTGTGAAAGCCTCATATATATGCTGGTGATGAAATTGCTATATGACTTTAGCTAAGGAATGTTTAAGCTAAGATTCTTGTAACTTCGAAGCTAGCTCACCCTCATAAAAAAACAGAACTGCAATAAAAATAAACTAATTAATTAAGAGATATCCACCAGGATTTCATCACAGCATAACGGCAGAAGAGTTAGTCACTCACAAGGATAGAGTGAGTCAGTGAGGTTCCAGAATCACAACCAAACAAATAGAAGTACATAACAACTCAACTCAAATCAATATGCTGAAAGCCTATTTTGTACAATAGAATCATGTTTTCTTGTCATTGGAAAATTCTCTTCAGTCCAGTTTTTGAGAGGCAACAACCACAACAGAGATGAAACTGAGCAATAATGGAGTCTAAAAGCAGTCCTATTCATTGCCCCCACTACTCCACAAACCACCCATTTCCCTTTTATACAAAATTAACACTCAGAATTGGATATTCTCCTTACAGACATCTATAAAGACAATGATTAAATTCAAAGTTTCAAACAAATGCATCAAAACAAAAGAGCCATCTAGTCCCTCTTCATGCATGTTAATGGAATCTTTGAAATGCTGTGAAATCAGTCCTGTCCATAAGCATGTCAATGGACAACGATAATCCCTTGAGAAACTTATTTGCCTTCTTTCATCATCATTAACCACCAGACATGACACTTGCCACAATCTATATTTCTTTCTTATTTTTCTACTCTATACTTTATAATGTGTCAAAACCTCCTTGATGACTTTGGTCAAATATTTATATGCAATCAAGGTAGTTAAAATCGTCGATTTTACGAGTAAAAATCGCGATTTTACGATCCTTTTTAGCCTAAGCGATCCCGTGCACAGGAAGATCGGGATCGGAGTAGGATCGTAGGATCGCTGTTCAAGATCGTAGAAACGCTGTGATCGTTCGATCCCACCGAGTTACGTTACCCTGGAAATTTAAAAGAAAAGGTTCGAAATCGGGACTTCTGCTTCATTTTTCAGCGAGCTTTGAACCCTAATACCAGTTTCTTCATCTGCTGCGTCTTCCTCTTTCTTCCTCTGTTGCGACTTTCGTCTGCGACGTGCGTTCCTCCGCTGGGTGCGTTTCTCTCTCTTGCTTCCTCTGCTGAGTGCTCTCTCTCTCTCTTGCTTCCTTGCTGGGTGAAGTGCGAACTGTTTCTGCTTCTGCTTGCTATTCTGCGACTGCGTTTCTTCCTCTCTCTGCGTCTCTGCTCTATAGCGTCTCTCTCTGCTCGTTTTTTGAAGGCTTTAGTTTGATCTCCAATGGCTTTTGTTTCTGTCTCTTTAGAAGGTGATTAATTTCTAAGTTTTATTTTTTTTTTGTCAAAAGTTTTTTAAGTTTGCATCTGTTTAAAAGTTGATTAGTTTTTAAGTTTTATTTTTTTATCAGAGTTTTTTTAAATTTGCCTCTATTTAGAAGTTAATTAGTTTTTAAGTTTTATTTTTTTTGTCAAAGTTTTTTTTCAAGTTTTTAAATTTTATGTATTTGGCACTTTGTATAAGACTTGTAGTTTGGTATTTTAGATTTATGTTATTATCTTAAACTTGGTTTACATTTTGAATTTAGATTTATGAAGAGTTTATTAGAATTTGAAGGGTTTATTTTTTTATTATGCTATTTTGTATGTATATATATAAATTTATATGCACACAATACACACACACACACACACACACACACATATATATATGAATTAAGTACTTTTGTAGGATCTTACGATCCGTGTTACGATCCCACGATTTACGATCTTGGGACCCCTTCCCGATCTTGAGTAAGATCTCGATCTTAACTACCTTGCATGCAATTGCAACATGACACAGAGCATTATATATACTAACAAACTGGTAAACTTATTGGCCTGATTTTGATAAGGGTTTGAATGAGAAAATGCAAGAAAGGGAGAGAAAATGCAGAGAGAAAATCTGAGAGAAATTAGAATCTGAAAACTGTTTGTATTGAATGTTGATTAATTACAATTGAAGTACCCAGCAACACTTATATAGTGTGCGCTGACTTCTAAGATAAGCTAGAGAACCTTACAAGAGAAGTTAAGCTATCAGCTAATAACTAACTCAAGTTAGTTATAAGCTGTTACACTTACAGCTGGAGAACTAACTTCTAACTGATTCTGTTTACTCTGTTTACTAAACAGAAGCTAACTAGCATATGTCAGAATACAATTCAGAATACAATTACAACTAATCAGAAAGCTATATAGCGCATACTCTAACAATAAGCATCTTTATTCCAAACAAAGAACAGATTTTTTGTAACCAATCTGTCAAATTGTATTTCATCAGAAACAGTCATATGATTAATCTGCTGTAAGAAGCAATTCATCATAGCAAAGAATTGATTAATATTTAGTAACAAAGTCTATAGTTTCTAATTAATTTCTATGAAAATCAGAGTGCTTTAATAAAACATTCTCAAGGAGATACTTCAAAGACTGTCTGGAATTGGACAAAAATAAAGAAAAGAGAAGCAACATACATGAAAGGTGAAATGCAAGCTAAACCAGACATGCCTCTTAAACCGAATTTGAACCTTCAGCACCTAAAACAGAAAATCTGATACTCTTGAAACAGGATTGTCATAAAAGAGCACTTTTATGTGACTGAAATGTTTTCCATCTATAAAAACTAAGGAAAATTTAAAAGAAATGAAGAAAACTAATTTCATTAAAGCTGTTTTTTCCAAAGCAATTTGTGAAAACTTATTTAATGTATACGCTGCAATAGTTGTGAACCAGATATCAACTAACCTTATCAAACTTTAATGTGTACTAAACTACAATGCATGTTTCTAATGGGCACTCAAGTAGAAGTTGTCGATTAGTAAAATAGGTAAGAAGCAATTTATAATATGTCCATCAAACTTCTATGCATGTATGGAGACAGAAACATTTGCTATTCCATTTTTTATAAGACAATGGCAACATTAAACAAATCCCACCAGGGACAAAAATGCATGTCAGACAAGTTTTTTCCCTAGTGTCTCAGACCAACTATATTGCAAACTTCAAACTCAAAGTGATTAAAAACTGGTCTGAAATAAAAAATTTAAAGAAAAAGATGTTTGATTTATAAGAATAGTCACAACAATAATAGCAATCTTTCTAGAGAAGTCACAGAATATAGAGCCTGTTTGGGTGGAACTTCTGTAAAAGTACTTCTAGGTGAAAAAAATAGCATGAATCAAAGAGGTCAAATGCATTTAACTTCTCCATAAGTTAAAATTAGTCTTTGTAGACCACCTACTCCAAAAGCTTTCCCATTTAACTTCTCCAAAAGTAACTAATTTTAACTTATGGAGAAGTTAAATGCATTTGACCTCTTTGAATTATGCTATTTTTTCCACCTAGAAGTACTTCTGCAGAAGTTCCACCCAAACAGGCTCATAGAAGACATACTTTCAGAGCAGTCTATGTTAGGAACATCTCTACATCGAAATGCCAAAAAGAAATTAACAGAAACAGGCCGAATGAGAAAGCAAACTTGACGATAATGACAACTACCTTGGCAGAATCGCTAGACATCCTCAGTTCCCTCACGGCTTATTCACCCATTTATCTCAATAATGACAATTAAAAAATAATGATGGTTTAACTACATTTCAAGCAACCATTAGGACACCCAAAATTGAAAAAAAGTAGAAAGGCAAGAAGGTGGGCTATTTAGGTGCTTAGCTTTCACTTTCCCACTAAATATTCCTGGAAAAATCCCAATTCTCAGAGAAAATAAAAATTAAAATATGTCTAAAATTAACAGAGAAATAAATTTTTACCCACAACTCATCATCTAAAATCAGATTATTCATTATTTGCATAAACACAAGTAAATGGCAATGAAAAATAACAAAAAATCTCAAATTTACATAAGAAAGGATGAAAACAGGTCATTGCATAGCAACATGAAAGAGAGAGAGAGAGAGAGAGAGTACCCAGAAAGGGATCTGGTAGAGGAAGGGAGGAGGTGAAGGGAACAAGATGAGTGGGTGATGTAGGCGCCAGAGTGCCACCACAGATGCAGAGAACCTGATGAGTGTGTTGATTTTATTTTAAAGAGAATCTGAGACACAATTTGAGAATTGAAACCTTGTTGCCAGGAGTGTGAATTTGTGATTTGGTATCTGTGACCCAATTTGATTCGAAGAGGATTAGGGTTCATACACTAATTTGGGATACAGGATTTGGGAAGATGAGGGTAAATTTCTGAATAGCTTAATTGAGAGTTGAATGAGGAATCCAAATACAAAAAAAAAAAAAAAAAAAACAAAACAAAAAGAAAGAGGTTATGTTGGTCTGATTTAGAACCATCAAGCTTTAATTAGATGGTCCATTGGATTTAAAAATGACAAAGGATGGGTTGTTACCAATCCATTTAATTAATGACCCATACAATTCAGTCCAAGTTTTTATTTTTTTTAACATTTGGATTTTGGACGGATTCAATGGAAATAAGGCTCAGGAAAACTAAACTCTCACCAAATTACAAAGCAAAACATCTAAACCAAGATTAAATGTAAAGGCTTTGTAACTGCAAGTTCGGAAGAATCAACCCAAGTATGATATAAAAAAATATAAAATAAAAAAATTCAATTTGCCATGGTAAAAAGTGAGTATTAAAAAAGCCATTTTATGATATTTAGCTATTCATTCAGCTCCTTCCCTTTGTCATCCAAGCAATATGAATCAGTTGACAATAAAAAAATAATATTTTCATTAATAGACCTTTTTCCTTTTATATTAATCAGCCAACTTGATGCAATCAACAGCCATGAAATTGCAAGTCTTAAGTTAGATTCTTGCTTATTTAAAAACACACACACACACATAAACTCAGACACAAATTTCAATACCACATTTGCTGTTACATTACAATCAAAAACCCTTATCAAACGAATACAAAACCACTTCTTTGTAAATAAATCTTTGAAATTTTGGTCATATTAGAAGAATTGAAGAATGGAAAGGACAGTAAAGTAAGCTCACAAAACCCATTTCCACTCTGATCTGAGTAAGTTGTTGGCTAGCATCTGAGTTGAGGAGCAGAAATTAATGAATAGAATGAAGAACATAGATCCAACTCTTCACACTTGACACACACAGGAATTTCAGGTCCATCTCCCACGGATTCTTTACCAGAGCGATCCACGATAAAAGAAAAGTTTATTTTGAAGTCTTTTCTTTTCTTTTTGTTTCAAATCACCAATTCTTTTTGTTTCACAAGTTAACACATCTCCAGGTTACTGTTAATTATATCAAAGCATACAACCTCAAAGCATTTTAATTTGACTAGACCTACTATAAACGATAAGTGTCAAAGTCCAAGAGGAAAGCTGCAGTATAGAGGGCTCCTAACAACCTCAAAATGTCAATCACAACCATCTAGTGTTTGTTTAGATTATTGTTTACTCCCTTTGAGGAACAGGAGGCAGTATTGAAGTAGGACCTACTTAAATGAGACCATATGTTATGATATCTTTCCTTTTTAAGCTTATCTTTCAGTAATGCATTTGCAACCACATAATGATAATGGGATGAGATGAATGTGAATGCATGGTCATTTGTGCATGGTCTATGAGCCAACCATTCTTATAAAAGTGTACAATCTATGTACTTAAATTCATCTATAACTACAATATATGTCAGGCACATTTTTTTTTATGTGGACTGCTTGCTTTCAGGTACCCACTGTACTTGATAAACAAGGTGCACAACTGATTGCTAATGCTTTTCTTGTTGTTTCTAGAACATGGGTCTCAGATGGTATTGCATCACTAAATGGTATTTTCTCGTCTTTGACTATTCATGATTCTGAGAATCTATGCAAATAATATTAAAGGAAAATTTATGTTCTCATGATGTAAAAAATGAAAAGATGACAAACCTAAATAGTTAGTTTGAAGCATTGAAACAGGGAAAAGCTGTTAACTGCTTGGTTTAACAATCCTTTCAAATAGCAAATTTGAATAAATTATATCTTGTTCTTCAGACACTTGACAGCCAGGCTGGCCCTTGGGTGACGGATTCGTTTGACACAACATCTACTCAAGAACTACTTGAGAAGAAATGCGTTCTACAAGGTAATTGAATATGAACTATTCATTAGTTCTACAATGGAAGATTTACCTCAAACAGAGATGTTGCTTCCGTAATCGTACCCGGTTTCACTGCCACAGACAACCTTCCCGACGAATAATAGAAGGGCCACCGCTTGCGGATCGATCACGGCGGACGCCGGAATGAGATCTCGCACAGAATAACTCTCCTCGCCTTAAAGAAGAAGAAGAACCAGAACCGCCGTCACAGTGTCCGACGTCGCTCTTCAGGCCGGCGAGAAACCAGCAACAGCGTTGTTTGGGCCACCAGACAACCACCGGTTGCAGGAGGAACTTGCCGAGCGCTAGACGATTGGGACGGATTGAAGACTAAGCGGGTGGATGAAACGGGAGAGAAAAAGTTGGGAACAACACACTAGTGTATTCACAAAAAATTGGTAATGTCACTTGCCCCAACCCCACCCCAACCCCAAAAGGGTTTTGTGCGTAGAGCGGGATAAAATGGGCTAACCCGATCGGGTCGACCCGCATAAATAAACACACATATTTTAGAAATTCGAATAACTCCCGGATTTTTTAGTTCGATTCGATAAAGCTCGCTACTCATAAAAAACGTGCAAAAAAGGTCGGGTAGCTCGCAAAAAATCGGGTCACCCGCAAAAAGGTCGCAAAAATGTAGGGTTCGGGCACATATTTTAGAAGCTCGAATAACTTCTGAGCTTTTAGCCCAGTCCGATAAAGCCCGCTACTCGCATCGGGTCGGGCCAAGCCGAGTAGCCCAAATTGACAACTCTATGTGTGTGTGTGAGATCTAAGAATTTTACAAAATAATAGAAAATAAGTAGCTCAGAAATAAATACAATAATATCATATTTAATTAAATCATTACATTAGAAAAAATTTCTATTTTTTTCCATCAAAATTGTCTAATTTAATTTCATGATTTCTCAGTCTAATTTTTTCGGCTTCCTTATCATGTTGTTTCTTCACTCTTTAGCTTCATTTAGTATAAATGGTATGCTTGATGTAGCTTCATTCATGCTTTCTTGAATAGTATAATTATTTTCCACCTATTAGAAACATTGACATATGTTTACAACCCGCAAAATTTCAAACATTTTACAATATTACACAATACATAAATTATAAAACAAAGAAGTAAAGATTACCCCAATTTTGGACATTCATAGAATAACCTCTTTTTTTTAGAGCGTAATAACTACTCCGAGATTGCAGTAACATTTTGGTCCATTTCGCCCCCTTTACAACATTTTTGTGAGGATCTTGAGCAACCACTATTATATCTCCTCTCAGTGGTGTTATTTATAGCTAATATGTGAGTTTCAAACAAAAAGATAAATTTCTAATGATTCTAGCTTAGATCACCTTCATAACAAACTGAGGAAAGAATATGAGTAAGTTACTTTTCAAGAAGAGCTATTATGGTTCCAAAACTCTAGATGCAAGTGGATTTAATTTGGGGATAAAAATACTAAGTATTTTCATGGTTCTACTATTGCTAAGAGCAAGAGAATTAAAATTGATTGCCTTGAATCTGACCAAGGGAGTTTAATTTCTGATAAGAATTTATTAGAAAAAATGACTACTGATTTTTATAAATCCCTGTTTCTTGATAATGGGGATCATGTGCCTTTCTGCCTGTTAAACTGTTTCCTGACCTATTACCTCACCAAAAGGATAATTTAAATAAACCTATTTCGGATGAGGAAATAAAAAGATTGTCTTTTTTATGGGAGGATACAAAGCCCCTGGGTATGATGAGTTGCATGCTATATTTTATGAAATTCGGTGGGATAAAGTTGGTAAGGATGTGTATCCCACCAATTATGCATCCATTCAAATGGTATATATCTCTTTATATTTAAAACAAAATTAATAAATACAAAATAAAATCTCTTCGACTTCTACTGTTTCCAAAAATCAAATAACCATGAAGCACTAAACTTTAATGTATTGACATGAGTGAGTACATAAATGAGGTTTTTACCAATTTTCTGTTATTTCGGTGCATGTGCACTCTGTTCTAATTATTCTCGTAACTCTTTTTTAATTGCTTTAAAATAAGGAAATGCTAACGAGTGTCATACGGATACTTGTTAAGCAACCAAAAAGAGAATGTTTTTATTGGAGTACATGATATTTAATATCACAGATGCAATCATGACTGTGATTTCCAATAAAACCCTAAGCGCACTAGTTAGCATGACTCTTAAAATAATTATTTTTAGTTATTGCATTTAACACCATATAGTATTGGCTTTCATAAATTTTTTTAATCATATATATATATATATATATTGGTGGACTAATCCCTTCGAGGTGTAGAGATCATCGAAGTGGGCTTTGCCTCTTCCAACAAATTCTTTTCCATACACACCACCAGGAATCGAACTCCTGTCAAGATGCTTAAGGGACCCAGCTATTTGCCAACTGTGTCAGACTTTGTTGGTAATCATATATATATATAAAGCAAGAAAAGGGTTTGCAGAGAAGGTTGTGAACAGATAAGAGAGTCATGTGACTCACTAAAAAAAGCGTTTTAATATGAAGCGTTAATTATCATCCAACAACCGAAATTAAACCCTTTTATTCTCACATAAAAATATCTTTCTCATAGAATATATCCCTTATTACAGTTATATACTGAGGGCTTCCTAATAAGTTGATGATTATTAATATATAGTATAATTATACAATGTGAACATAACTTGCATTTAATTTAAATTTATATTTGATGATTAACAATTATATGTTATGAAATGAAGATACTCCTTCTTGTATTGCTTCTGTTTTGGTCATGGACAATTGTGCCATGCCTTTCTAATATATTCTATATCTTTAACGTCAAAAAAAAAAAAAATTATATGTATGAAATGACGTTCAAAAAGTTCACAAATTAATATCTAATAATATCGTTCATCATCAGTGTATATACACACACAATATGATAACTCATCACTTGTTTTTTTTTTTTTCCATATAGTCAGATACAGTGAAAAAATATAAATATAAAATTATCTTCTTTGCAATTTTTTATAAAAATTCTCCAGCAAAATCTCATGTTTTTTTTATATGCATTTAGTTTCCATATAAATAATCGATTACACATATAAAAAAGTGCAATTCATGTAATTAAAGATATGCATGTGACAAATGAATCCAAATTAAACTCATATGGCCAATTATTTGGTTATTTGAATTGAACCATAGTAATTGGAAATCATTTCACGTCTCATTCAACATTTTTTAAAAAACAAAATATTGTTTTACAAATATATAGTAGAAAATTAATTAAATTATTGAGTAACAGAAATATATATATATAAGGTCACGATTGGAGTGTTTACAAATAGTTTACAGTTTTTTATTTTAAATATATTTCAATCAAGTTTTACAATTCAAAACTATAAAATTAAAATATTTTTTTGTGATTTTTAAAACAGATATTTTCAAAATCATACAAAAAGGTTTTCAATTTTTTGTTTTAGATTGTAAAGTTTGTTTGAACTTTTTTAAAAATAAAAAACTCGCAATCACCCCATACAATTTTCATACTTACAAATAACATAGAATCAATTAAAAAATAAAATTATTGACTCAATTAAAAAATAAAATTATTGACTCTGTCCGGTCACAAACCAGAGTTGGTTCAAATTATATATATATATATATATATATATATATATTAGATTCCCCTTAAGCAATGAGTCTCACAATTAATGATGTGAATGTTTTCGAATTGAACATAATTACCTCTTAGATGTGATTTAAAAAAAAAAAAAAAACTCTTATGTATTGTTATCTTGTTATCCGTTTTTTAACATCATGCTATCCGTTTTTTTAACATCTCGCTATCTGTTTGTTACATGCTTTGGAGAAATTAGTTAATATACGACTTTTATTCTAGTTTGAAGATTTAAACAATTAAAAATTTTAAAACATTTATTATGATACACTTTTATTTTAGTTTTATCAAGTTTTTCATGTTATTTTGATTAGTTATTGTTTTAAAGTAAGAAGTTTTAGGCCATGTTTGGAAAAACATCTTAATTAAGCATTTATAATATAAACTCTTATTTAATAAGCACTTAATGAATAAGTTCTTAAGAAAATGGATGAAAATTGAAGAGTGTACAATGTACTTAAATTCTCCATAAGCTATTCTCAGGAGTTTATTGAAATAAGCTAAAAACAACTTATGAGCATGTCATAAGCTCTTTTCATAACTTACCCAGACAGGTATATAAGTGATTATATCATAAGATAAGCTCAAATAAGCTCTTCTAAACACTTTAGTGCTTGACTTAAGTTGATGTTGTTAAGTGATGATGTAATTCATGACTATACATAATATTATTGTCACTTGTCACTAGTAATCCTATGTGATGTGTTTAATGTTGCATAAAATCTATCCAAACAGGTAAAGTCAAAAGTGGTAAATGTTGTTATTTATTTTTTAAAAAATAAGGGTTAAATATGTTTTTGGTCCCTAAAGTATCACCCATTTTTGGATTTGATCCCTAATGTTTAAATTCATTGAGTTAAGTCCTCGATCTTCTGAATTACATTAATTTTCGTCCCTCCATTAAGTCTGTTAAGTTAAGTGCTTAATTGGATAACGTTTTCCTTGTCAGCAGCTTACCCAGTCAGCGTTTAATATAGTCGACTGATGTGGCTATAATTGCACAACTAGGACACACATCAGATTCCTCTCTATATTAGGGTTTGAAGAAGGGTTAAAATTGGGAATATTTTAGAAGCAGCCATTGAAGAGAAGAAGACCTTCCCTTTCGCTGTCGCTGCTTCACTTACGAAGAAAAATATTTCTGGAATGGATAGCTGACGGAAATGGGAACGCACGATAGGGTCTTGGTCACTACCCACGAAGAGGCCTTCGTCCTCCAGGTCATCTGCGTCTTCATCACATTCTAGGGTGAGATCGTGTGATTGTGGAGATGAGCTTCTACTCCTCACTTCGAAGACTAGCAGCAACCCTGGGAGAGTCTTTTGGAGGTGTGCAAATTAGGGGGGTGAGTGTTATAGCAAACTAAAAATGATCTACATTTAAACATTGTTGACATGTAACTTTCCCCAATGTCTGATCTCTTCGCTGATGTCTTTACTTGCAGAGAAATAACACTTGCAATTATTTTCGATGGGCGGATGAAGAGGTGAAACAAGAGGATGGAAAAGATGAAGCTATGCATTACGGTGATCACCAAGCAGAAGAGATTTTGAAGAAGAATTGGAAGCTGCAGAAGAAAGCAGGAACAGAGAGGACAAAAGCAATTTTTTTTTGCTTGTGGTTTTGTCTTGGCTTGTGACTTTTGTTGTTATTTTGCTCTGTGTAGTGAAGTGTGGTTGTATTGGTTAGGTGAAGGGTAGGTTTATGGGACAACACAGTTAAGGCATGGTACTTTGTTTATGATAGTTGTCAAGTTTGCTGATTGTACTTGATGGATCTATAATGACCACTTTTAATTAATGCAATGACGTTGTTTTTAACATAACTACAATATCCAAATTGTAACTATAATGACCACTTTTTTTGCCACATTCATTTTGTCAGTTTTTATGGTCAAGAACATGTCTTCTCACATTGATATTTTCTTGGTTCCTACTCACTGGTCATGGGAAGAGAATCTTCCTGATCTTAATAATGCAGTTTTTGGGTAGCACTAAACTTTATTACTTATAATAGGTGAAGTTTATGAACTTGTGTACCGGTACATGAGCTTGCTGACCTCCACGTGGAGGGATTTGTTTACCAGGAAGGGAGACTTAAGATTATTTAATTGAGTAAAAACAATTGCAATAAGACCCTGTACGTACTGCACATGAAATTAAACTAATTGGCAGCACATCTTGTTGTGTCTCGCACTGTGCATAATCATATATTTATTACTTTATTAACTCCCTCTTTCTATATATATATATATATATATTATTAATGTTACAAAAAAATATATATCATTTATTATATTTTACATAAATTTATACTAGCGTGGTCACCCGTGCGTGTAAATTTTGGTTTTTTGAGTTTATATAAAAATAAATTGCATAATATTATAGTTGAAATATTGAAAAATCAATTTTATATTTATAATAACAGTTTAAGAAATGAGTACAAATTAGTGAAAATAAAGTCCCTATTTGCAAATGTAAAAAACTCAAAATTAAAACCAACCAATTTATAGTCATTCAAAATTCCATCATTGCCTACAAAAATACAATACTGCTTGAAATAAATTAAATATCACAAAAAACCTCTTTATAAACAATTTTTTTAGAAGAGCAAGTATTTCCATCTTCATCTAAGATTAATATTTTCAGACTTTTTTTAACCTCACTTTAGATAATGCAACATATAACTGTCTATGTGTAAACAGTGATTTTGGAAGAAAAAGGCCAACATGTGACAAAGACTGTCCATGACTTTTATTAAAGGTCATTCCAAAACACAATGATATTGGAAATTGCCTTCTTTCAAATCTAAATGGAAATTTTGGATAAGAAGGAACCATATTCATTCTTGGAATATATATCTTGTCTTCAATATTGGTTCCAGTGATAACTTTCGCACCAATAATATTCTTTCCTAATTCATTAACTATTATCCTTGTACCATTACATAACACACTTACAAAAACACATGAAATGTGATATCCACGTATTACTTACTAAAAAATCATAAATATAAAATATATCACTTAATAGTATAAAAACATTTAGATTAAAACAAAACATACACATACAAAGGTATCCCATCTTATTTAGAAATTAAGATAAATTAATAGAAATTCACTTTTCATATAATTAGCTTTTTCTTTGACAATCTCAAATCAATAGTCACAAACCGAGATTCTTGCTCATATCTGAATTCCACCTTTTCTAAATCAACTACTACCAACATAAACTGAGATGATGAATAAGCACCAAATCCGCCACACCTGCGGACTCTCACCATAACATTTGTACTTCCATTATATTCACAATTTGAACAATATCCTTTTATTAAATGGAATTAATTATAGTTCTAAAATAAAGACTTTTCATATAGCATGCTCAAACATGATTGCCCCGTTGAGGATATTCAAATAAATCTATGTTTAGCAAATCAAATTATACTTTCAAAATATATATAATAAAAGCATGAGAAATAGGAAAAAAAATATGAGAAATAATTTCTCGGTAAAAGCAAGTTTTTGAAATTCAAATTCAAATAGATATTAAAATAAGGGAAATTCAAAAAATGATAACAGAAGGTTAGCAAAAATCAATACACAAAACACCATGAATTAGGTAACTCACTAAGGGAAAAAATTTAAATTTAAAATAATTAAAAATAAGCTGAAGAACGAAACCCAAAAAGATTAAAAAATATTATAAAATCTAACACAAAGGATGCAATTATAGCTTTTGAAGAAAAGGAAGTGAAATAACTCAGATGCAGAAATGATTGTAGAAGGCATTACCCGTGCATTTAAAGGAAGATGAAATCATTGAAAAAACATGGAGAAAAATTTCTCACAGATTGACGAAGAAAAAACCCGAGAAAATGAAACCTGCAAGTAAATCAAAACTTGTAAGTAAACAATTTTATATAGAGAACAAAGATGAATAAGGCACAACAAAAAAAAAATGTTAAAGAAGGCCGAAAGAAGTACACCGACCTGAAAAACAACGATACCCTGATAAAAACAATGAAAGAGTGAGAGACAAATATGAAGAAGAATTAATTATTGATTTGAAATCAGATATGCACATAAATTTAAAATTGAAATAAATAAATGTGGAAGATGAAAGACAACGAAATGAAATAGAAAACTCATTAATCCAAAGTGAAAAAAAAAAGAACATGAGGAAGAAATGGTGAAAAAACGCGTATAAATGCTAACCTACAACATAAAACGTCAATGGGAAGTGAAAAGCAATACAATGAACACAAAGCGTATGAAAAGCTTCAAAGCAGAAAAAAATGAGAGGAAAACGTGAATAGAAGAACCAAAGAAATGACATAGAGAGCACACAGACTTTCTATTCTAATGGAAAAATGAAATGAGATAAATCAACGGAATAGTAAGAGAGTTTTAAAAAGCCATCAGATTTAAATTTTAAATTTTGATTTGATGGGGAAGATAAAAAAGTTTTATACAATGAAGGAAACCATCATATATAAAATTCGAAATTTGAATTTTGATAAGAATATAAAAATATGAGAAGCTCATTAAATGCAATATTCACTCATGGATCAGATTTAAAATTATAACAGTAGACTCCACATTTTAAATGCAATATTCACTCAGCTAGAATTTTAATTGGCTCTCTTTCTCTCGATAATAATAGGCTCCACATTTATTAGAATTGCTAATTACATTACTAACCCCATTTAGGCGGGAAAAAATACCCCTAAACTTCGTTCCTTTATATATAGATATATAGATTAGTTGTTATTAACCAACGAGGTTGGTTCAAGTGGTACATGCTTGATTTCTCTTAAGCAAGATCTCGAGTTCGAATCCTGTGGAAACTCTTGGTAATACAAATGCTCATATATATATATATAAATTATTTACTGTATATGAATATGTTTATTTATCCCATCTATTTTTTAAAATTTCCATTTATTTTCATTAATTAAACACACCAATTTTAATTTTTTTTCACAACACATAAGGGTTGTTACGATATTAAAATTGAAACCTACGAAGATATGAATTACTCCTTCTCATTAACGGTTCCTATAGATTTCATTTTTTCTTTTCATTATTGATTATATGAATTTATTGACATTATTAACACTGGGGTTCTTAAAAAAAAAAAAACAGAGGTTGGGACTACTCCTGATGCGGTATTCCTACCAAGAAAAAAAAACTTCTAAGACATCAAGGACTACATATTAAATACCGCAAGTTAGATTTACCGCCACATCAACAATCTCATTATATTCAATCAGGACCACACATTTAAAAAATCAATATATCAATGGTTATGGTTTCTCTTGTACCGGTACACAAGTTTTGTGTACGGTAAACTTCACCCTTTATAATATTGAATCTATACTATCTCAATTATATTGGAAATATAAATTATAGAGGACAGTTGTAACTCATGCATAAAGTAGTAAAATTAAAAAAACGTTTCAAGAGGAGCTAAGAATTTCTCATAATTAACTTACAGTACCCAGCATGAAAGCTCTATGACTGTTATTTTTTGTATATATATGTGTCCTCTGTTTATGAATTGTGAATAGCGGTCAATAACATATATGTATGTGTATATATATATATATATATATATATATATATATATATATATATATATACCATCTAATTTGGCTACTGCTAAATGAAATGCAAATAGTTGAATGTCAAGTTGACAATTAAATACTACTGATATATAAACTCTGCCTAAACTCGATATTTTGCCAAGTTGACACTTCAATATTCAAAGTAGGCCCCGACTATAATTTATGCTATTATTGAGTTATATAAAAGTATCAAAAGAGTGGGGGAAAAGATCTAGAATTTCCATTTCTAGATGGCAAATGATGAAGCATCGACCCTAGTTCTGTACACATGGCGAACTGCTACACTATAATTTTACCATATATATTGACATTTTACCATATATATTGACATTGAGGGGGGACAGTGGAGCAGAAAAGAGGGACTAAGGGAGTCCAAACTAAAACATCATAATATAAACTAAACGCCAATAGCTTATACTCAATGGAATTAAACTAACATTTAATATGACGGTGATTTATAACAGTGAATTAATTGCATAAATGTAATCTATATCAGTAGAAGGAATCTAATAAAGTGAAAGGATTTTGCAATTGAAAATGAAGATTCACAAATAGACTGATGGACAGTCTGAGTCAATAGTAAAAGTGGTACCCCTTACAACATGTACCTCATATAGAATCTAAAAAAAAAACATAAACAATAGTGGACCACTCAAACCCATCGAAATGTCTAACAAAATAAAAGCATGTGTCATAGAAAATTGCCCACCACTTCCAACAAAAAGTCATGTGGTCCTCCCTATTATAATATAGTTCAGTCTCCTAAATGCCAAGCTGTGTAGCATCATGTGAACCCCCATCTGCAGAATCTTGGACATTAGGTGAGATGGGTTTAGCAGCACTTTATTTATTGCTCCCTCCTGTAGCAAGGATGGTTTGAGATGAAGCAATAGCAGCTGCATCTGTATCTTGATCTACCCCTTTCACTTGCCACTTCACTGTTTTCTGTATTTGGGGTATCAACAGCATGCAGGTCCTGGAAGAGCTGGACAGACTTCTTTACTTGTGCCAGGTTTAAGATGAAGAACAATTACTGCAATTAAGTTGTATCTTAGAACTAATATTTTTTTACAAGGCTGGACAAGTACTAACCCACATATTGTTCACATGAACCATCTTTGACACCAACTGTGCAATTGTGAGATTTTTTGCAAATTCTGGAACATGAGGGGGGTAAGGTAACAACTTCTTTTTCCTACAGAATTTTGTGTTAGATTAGAATAATAAAAAGATCTGAGTGAGTTGTGGTTTAGAAATTAACAGATCTGCAAGTTCACATGGTGTGTACCTTGTTTTTGCTTTTGCTTGTCTGAGAGGTATTTGGTGTAGCAGGTAAGGTAACAGCTTCTTTTCCCTACACAATTTCCAGTTTCACATTATCATAATAGTGAGTTGAGATTTAGAAATATACAAATCAGCAAGTTGACATGATGTGTACCTTGTTTTTGCTTTTGCTTGTCTGAGAGGAATTTGGTGCAGCCTTCACTTTGACACTTTGAGCTTGAGATGAACTTGTTCCTCCCTTCTCTGTAACAGTTGGTGCTTTTTGTTGCTTTGGTAATTCTGTTTGTGAATTTCTCCCTCTTGGTCTACCCTGTTAATGTGAAAAAAAATTAGCAAATACATTTAACAGATTACCAAACTTATTAGATCAGTAAATTAAAGCATAAGGATAGGAAACAAACCTCACTCTTGGCTTTGTTTGAGTTTGATTCTGAGAGCTGGTGTCCACAACTTGACTCAAACCTAATATTGGTTCAGAATCTGCAGGGGGATTGGAAGCTTTTTTTGGATGTCTTCCCTGTATAACCAAAAAAAATGAGAGGTGATTCTTTCAGTTACAGGGTTGTTTAAATTTTGGTAGAATTTCATAGTGCACTAAATCCCAAAAGTTACAACTACAAGAGTGTCTGCTAAGGTTCACTACAAACCTGTCTCTACCCATTGTGTGGCAGCCAATTACCACTCAATTCAATCTCTCTATCTAGCCTTCTCCTAGGTTTAAGCATGACATTACCACGATATCTACCAAATTTCTCTTTCAAAGTTGCAAATCTACCCATTAAGTATGTCCTTATCCATTCGTACATTATAATAATTGGCTTGTCCCTAGCTAATAATATAGTGATGTTAAAGGATTCTGATATGTTATTCATTAACACATCACACTTAGGGTAATAGCTAAAGGCATGCTTACACCAACATTTAGGAGGAATTGCACTTAACCATTCCCATGCCTTCACATCAAGTGCCTTGATTTGCATCATTTTCTCTTCCCATGCCTCAACATAAGTGGCTTTTGCTGCCCCCATCATCAAATCCCTGATAAGCGTACCTCCACCAAATTTCTTTTTAAAGTTACAATATAGGTGTCTCAAGCAAAAATGATGCTCAACACCTTGTAATAACTCTTCAAAAACTGGTATAAGCCCCTACAAAATGGAAATGCATAAAGCATTAGTAATGCCATAAATTACCAACTAATATAACAACAAATAAAATTTTTACCTTCTGTTGATCTGAGATAAAGACCCATCTGTGGGTAGCTATGTCACCTATATCCTCCAACATCAATGTCAAAAACCATCTCCAGCTCTCCTTTGTTTCTGTTTCCACAACTCCAAATGCTAGAGGGAAGTATTGATCATTTGGATCCCTCCCAATAGCGATCAACAATTGCCCCCCATATCTGGTCTTTAGATGACACCCATCAACTCCTATGAAAGGTCTACATGAAGCTAGAAAAGTTTTCTTTCAACCATCTAAACACGTATAAAAAGCTCCAAACCTAGGGGGTAGGTCTGTAGCAGGCCTTTCAAGTTGAATTTTGCAGGTGTTCCCAAGGCAAACCCTTCTTAATTCAGCACTGTATGACCATAAAAATGTATATTGCTTGCAAGCACCACCCTCCACTACTTGTCTTGCCATTCTCCTAGCTCGAAATGCCCTCCATGGAGTAATCCTTGCACTGTAGTTCTTTCTTGCATCATCTATGATCTCAAGTATAGTCATGTTAGCTGCATTTCTGAACTTGTCAACCACAACTTTGGCCACCAATTTTGTGTTCTCATTTGTGTTTGCAAAAACCCTACCACATGTGTGCCTTCCCTTCAATGTTTCACTCTAAATGTCTTGCTGTCCCCAACTTGACTCACCAAGATAGTAAAATCACAGTTTCTAGTGCACACCACTCTTACCCTTACAGCATCATTCTTAGCAAACTTCACTTGTCTTCCATTAAGTACTGAGTGTTCCATAATTGCCTCCTTGAATTGCTTTAGGGAATTGAACTCCATGCCTAACTTGAACTTGAAATTTTTGCACATGTCCTCCTGCTTGAACTTATGGAACTTAGGTCTGTTGCTGTCCTCTAGGTCACTATCATATACATCACTCTCTAACTCCTCACTCATGTAATCTTCATCCATGGCATGCATTTCAGACACATTTGGTGGATTAAATGTGTCTACTACTACAATCCCAGCCATGTCAGCTTCTTGATGTGCCTGAGATGATCCTTCACCATCTTTTACATTTCCTCTCCTCCTACCACCTTTTTTATTTCTTGGCAACTTCTACTACATTCTCCACTGGGCTGCTAACCTCACCAACTGACTTGAGCATGTTTTCAATTTTGAAGTTAAGTGCAGCCTCAGCATCCCCAACCTCAGCCTTGTCAAAACCATCATCCATCCCCAGAATCCTCTCCTCTTCACTGTCATCAAAATGAAAATCACTTACTGACTCATCACTAATAACATTATTTTCCAACTCGTCACCTACTTCATTGATCTCATTCAAACTGCAACCATCAATTCTCACACCTCCATCATTAGCATTTCCAGTTGTGCCTTGCACAATTCCTGAAACTAGACTCACAGATCCCTCTCCCCCTTCCAGGTGTTCCACATATACCTCCACTTCACATTGGTGGGTTTCTGCATAAGTAGACAACTCAACAACATCCTTATCATCAATAAATGCCCTTAAGCCCTTATCAAGCCTAGACCCTACCTTCTTCCACCACAATTTTACTTTCCCTCTCACACCTAAATCCTCCTTTAACAACCCAAGAGCTTCAAAGTATGACCACTTGTCCACTTCCTGCCCATGGATAACATGAGCCTCCCCACCATCCTAATGCATTTCAGTGTCACTTACAAACCTTCCCCCATGGTAAAAACAAACAGAAAATCCCATCCCTGTAATCATATAGTAACACGGAGTTTACTTCAATATATCATAGTTAAACCCATTTTCATGTCGAACTCGATGTAAACAAGTAATCAAACAGTAAGACAAGAAATTACTTACCTGTTGATGTTACCACCGCAACGATACCCAACCTCCTACAGTTCCAGTTCTCGTAGAGACGGAAACCCACACGTGTATGAACGAGCTCTTCACTTCTTCCACGATTTCACCAAGGAGACCCTATGAGTCTCTATTCTGTAGCAGCAAAAAACGTAACCAAGTAAGATAGGGTTAATGATTTTACACTTTTAACTCAATCAATTTTACATTTTAATTTCTTTTTGATTTAATAAAATCCATAAAAATAATATAAAAAGGAATATAATGTAATCTGATGTGTATACTGGGAAAGCTGCTGACAAGGAAAAACTTTAGCCAACAATGCACTTAACTTAACAGACTTAATGGATGGATGAAAATTAATGTATTTCAGAAGTTTGGGGACTTAACTCAATGAATTTAAATATGAGGGACCAAATTCAAAAATGGATGATACTTTAAGGACAAAAACATATTTAACCCAAAAAATAATACTCCCTCCATTCCATTTTGACAGTCGTTTAAGGTTTTTACACACAAATTAAGAACAATAATAAATGACTTAAAAGACATAGTAATCTTACTAAATTACCCTTATTAATTTACTACACACTTTTTTTCATTTTACCTAAATATATTAATGAATAGTGTGGTGCATAGTTTTTTAAGTTTCTTTTCCCATAAAAGTGGGAGGGTAAAAATAGAAAACTAACATTAATACTCACATAGAAACTAGAGAACGACTCATATTATGAAAAAAATTTATTTTCCTAAAACGACTATCATGAAATGGAGGGAGTATATCCTTGATTCCTAGGGATCCAAATGGTGGTGGCGAGTGATTACCCATTGCTCACCTTAGTAGCCATCTTGAATTATTACCAAAAGTATCCCTAGTGCTCCAGGAAAACACAACTATTTCAGGCAAAAGTATTCTTGAATTTAGACTCACAAGCACATCAAGGAATCTTTAGTCTTCATACAGTCAAGTGTCAACATGTGTACCAATGGTCCAGTCTGGCACTTGAATTATTTTAAAAAATGTTACTATTGTTCTATAAAATCAAGGATATGTTTTTTTTTCCTCTTTAGTTTTATATAAGAAAATTCCAAACGATGCTCAGACAAACCAAATCATCTCCCCTGCATCGAGATTGTGCAAGAAGTTTGATACTTAAACACCGAATTGTTTCATAAACGGAGCATCGAAATACACCATGCATTATCAAAACTTTATTTTGGAATTCTAATAATCAAGGGTTTGTCTAATGTGTTCCAACTTCCACGGTGTATGTGATCCAAAATCCCATATTTTAGTCCAATTAAAACAATGAACAATTTATATTTAATGGTTAGTAGCCATCCGGTAGTCAGTTATTTCATTGAAAATAACATAACTGCAATCAACATTCCCATGAATATTAAGACATAATAGAGATCGGAAGGGACTTTTTTTTTGAAAAATAAATTAAGTGGGAAAACTCAAAATGCGAAAGGATGGGTTAGGTCTAGGCCTGATGAATGGTCGGTTACGGTCGGATTCGGGCCTTTTAAGCCCAATCCGACCTAAACCAACATCTGTAAAATGAAGCCCATTTCCGTCCGCATTCGGCTTCAGTTAAGGCGGGTGTCGGGTCTGCGGGTCATGGGTGTAAACGGGTGGTTTAAATCAGGTAGTGGGTCAACAATGAAACGGGTCAGAATTTGGGCTTTTTTTTTTACAAGTTTTTAACTTTTTTTTTTTGGATGACTATTTTAATGTAAAAATGCCATATGGGCCTTAAATTAGTTTTCTTAATGTTGAATCCATAGAAAAAAAATAATTTGCATATAAATTACATTGGCCCAATTATTTTCTAGCCAGTTTGGGTAAATTTAATTCTGTGATCTGTACATGATTAAATAGTAAAATTTATATTTATATTTAAATGAACGTTCTGTACATGATTAAATAAGAAAAATTATATTTATATTTAAAATCACGTTCCTTACATAATACAATGAACAACTAAAAATGGATGCTAATGGATGCATCAAATTTAAAAATCTAATATCACAATGAAATAAACATAATGGATGCATCAAATTTAAAAATCTAATATCTAGCAAGCATAACCCAACTAACAATATTCTACCACTCCATAATTTTGTCTTAAGTGACCATAAAATATAAGTGCACAATGAACAATAAACACATTTAAATCCTGAAATTGAGTAAAATAATTACTCCAACATTCCCAATTTTTTGTTGATCTCTAATAAGCAAATATACAAGTGTACTCTAGCAATCCAGGCAATTGAAATCAATTGCGTCCTTGGTTGACCTGATTACATTAGTGAAATACATAAGCAACTTATCAAATCTCAATAACAAAACAATTAAAATATTTTCTCAAACCAATAAAGCACCAAGTGAGTATACTTGTGAGTGGTGACACACATATAGAGTTGCTTAATAATTATATAAAAAACTAAGATATTACTAAAACCTAATAATCATCAATTCCAGAGAGGAATTGAAGGAAAGCAAAGTCCATATGAGAGGCAACAAAGAAGGCCCAAAGTTGTAAAAGGACAAGACAACATGCTGAGAGATATAAACAAAAGGGAAACTGTTATGGGAATAGGATCAATAGATACATAAAATGAATGAATAGAGGGAGAGGTCCACAAGGGAATGATGAAAAAGTTTGAAACCTCTCATTTATTCTTCACTTGCAGATATGAGGTTAATTTGGACAAGAATAGAACATTAGATTTGCAAGAATAGAACATATTCAAGCAGTCTGCAGAAAAGTACTAGATATTATCAAATTAAGAGCTTGGCTTTGGATATATTAAGAGTTAAGTATAAAGGATTCAATTGCTCTGTTCATGGTGAATTTTCTAATCCTTTGATATGTATATTGCATTATACTTGATTCGATTAGTTTATAGAATGATTGGGTATTCCTATACCCTTACTAATATAAAGTGCTTTTTTTCCTATAAAGAAAAAGTAACGATCCAAACGGAAAATAATTGATTGGCCTAGCTGTGGAAATTCCAAAAATTTGCCTCAGATTTTAGGTTCAAAATATAGACAATTACTATCATAAATAATAAATTTGTTAAAATCTATTTGTTGATTTTTCAATCTAACAGCCAAATCCTCAAAAATGATAAATTCGTTACACTAGAAAAAAAAAATGCAAGGAAAAAAACTGCAGTCATACATCTATAGTGAGGAAAAAAAAGGAAACAAAAACTACAAACTACAAGTGAAAAAGAATGCTCACAGTGAAATAGAGTCATCAACGAGGCCAACAACAATGGCGGCGACGACCCAACAGCGACAACGTCAACAGCAACGCGACCAACAGAAGCGGCGACCAGCAGCGGCAATGTTCCAACCCAAATCTAGAGACAATAACTACAAACTACAAGGAAAAGGGGATGCTCACAGTGGTGGAACCGGCGATGACCAACAGCTGGGACGACCAACAGCCGCGACGTCAACAGCAGCGGCTTCGTTCACGGACCTTCAGCAAATAGCAGCGCTTGCGCCGTCTTTCACCGATCTTCAGCCAACAACAGCGCCATCGTTCACCGATCTTCAGCCAACAGCAGCACCGTCGTTTCGCCTTGGAGCTTCGTCCAACAGTAGTACTTCCCTCTGATCGGCGCAGTTCACAGCGGGAAGGGATGAGAATGATGACTGACGAGGAGCGGCGCAGTGTGGGTGTGGGTAGGTGTTTGTGTGCTAGGGTTTCTGATTTTGGAGAAAGATGAAAAGTGAATCTGATACTGATGTGCTTATCTCGGTGTCTCTCACACTCACTCAGGCTAAGTTAGGAGAGGATGGGCCTGGCCCAAATTCGCAAAAGTTTTTTTTTAAAAACAATATGGGCTGTCGGGTTGGGTCGTTTACCGAGCTATTAAAAATGGGACTCGGACCCGACCATTTCAAGCCATCTGGACCCATCTTTTTTACCCGTTTAACCCGTTAACCCGCTCAGACCCATCCGAACACTGTCTTCACCCAACGGGTAATGTAGGCCGGGTTGGGTTGTCGGTTGTTGATCAGCCCTAATTAGGTCTAAAAAATGGTGGGTGTTCAAGTCAAAATTTGAGTTTTCATAGGGAAAGCTAAGACAAAGGGTAGTTGTTTTGTGAATTGTGATAGAGTGAGTGTAGTGAATTAGGAAGAGCTAGAAGGAGGAATGGTTTATCTAGTTATTATTGTTAGGCTCGGAAATTGATTCACAATGCAACATGCACTAAAGTATATCTATTGGAGCTAGATTGACCACCAGAGTAGCACAACAATCAAAAGAGATGTAAATAGTAGAAAAAAATAACATCCAATATTTTATGTGGAAAGCCCCCCCAATACTAAGGAAAAATTACGGTATATACTCCGAAAAGTATTTCATTAATTATATTTAAGGATAGTCACAATATCATTTCCCTATTCTCTTATATAAGAGATATAAGTAGTGTTTCTTAATGAGACTCACTCATATTCAAATGTTACAACTTGTAACCAACGAGTGCTAGAGATAATACAAAAAATATACTAGGTATATATTTTTTTCCACACACTCACCTTTTAGGATTTACTCTTACTCTTCTCTCCCACTGCTTCTTGTTTGGTTGCCTACGATTTCCAGAATCCCTATTTATGTACATCTCAAAGTGCATCATGTGCACTGTTTATTTTGCAACTCTTGCATACTGTGTATATATTTCGTCTCCAAATGTTCAGTTTGCTGCTACTAACCACTTTAGCTTTCCATCATATTTGACAGCTTCCACTACAAGAAATTTGTTATTTAGCGACAACTTTGTAAAGACGGCCATAAGGCGTCACTACACTAATTTTTTTTATTTTTTTTTGAGAAAAATTAAAATTAAGCATAGTGGCTGCCTTAGCGACGGTATGGTCGTCGCTACGTTAAAAATAAAATTTAAATTTTGTGTGCGCTGATGAGTTTTAAACGTAGCGACGGCCTGGTCATCGCTATGTTAAAAGTTGTACACGTAAAAACCCTTCCCCTCCCCTCTTCCTCCATTTTCACCCTCCTCCTCCTTCCTCCCTTTTTCTCCCATATGGCCACCCCTTTGTTCCTGTCCCTCTCTCTTATTATTCTAATGAACTCACCGATTAAAAGATTCCCCTCCTTCATAGGATCGTTTTGAACCGATCAAAAATCAAAATAGTTGCCTATAGGTGACTTTAGAGCTCATTCTATCTTCATTCCTTTTGCGGCGTCACAACTAGTAAGTTTTATAATTTTAATTAATTTATTTGTAATTAATAGTTTATTTGTTTTATTAGTTTATTAATGTGATATAGGTATTAGGTTATTATTTTTAAACATTGCTTTAGTATGTATCTTGTTTATTGTTTATTGGTTTTATTAGTTTTATTAGTATATTAGTAATTAGTAATTAGTATATTAGTAATTATTTAATTTATATATTAGTACTTAGTTTATTAGTTTCATTAGTATATTAGTAGTTAGTATATTTGTAATTAGTAATTAGTAATTAGTAATTTTAATTTATATAATTATTTAAATTTTATATAATGTCTATAGTAATTAGTAATTAATTTTATTTATTAGTATTATTAGTATATTTGTAATTAGTAATTAGTAATTTTAACTTATATAATTTATATAATTTCTATAGTTTATAGGAAAAAGTTAATGCCTAGGATGCGTGGTAGAGGTGGAGAGAATATCCCACCGAGTAGGGGGAGGTCCATCCCTCCGGACGAGCTACGTGCACGGGCAGCTCGCGCGATGCAGGAGAGGGCCAACCTCCCTCACTCTTATCAGATGTCAGAGCATCCATCTACTTCAGCGGCTCCGGCGGCCGCCATCCAGTCTTCCTCCTCCTCTTCTTCTTATTCTTCCTCCCCTCCACCTTCTGCTCCACAGTTTAATGGTATGAGGTTCATCCCGACACCGGGATTAGTTCAGATGCCTCCAGTGGAGGAGGATGCTGTGCCCGAGCTAGACGCTGAGGACGTTCAAGATCAGATGGATGGGGACGCTGACCATGAGTCTAATGGGGAGCCAGCTCGGTTCCAGGGTGCTAGCTCAAGTCGACCTCATGAGGTAGACGCTCAAGGTCGGGTTATTATCAGACCATTTGGCAAGGGGTGAGTTTGTTTATCTTTTTTCTTTCTTTAGAATTGATATTAATATAACATCTTTAATTGTTTTAACTGTTAATATTGAATATTTTAACTATTAATATTGAATATTTTATTTTACAGTTGGGTGCCTAACAACCCACCTATCGCAACCATTGGTCATGCAATACGTTCTCAGTTTCGGGGTCCTCACTACCTTGAGGTCACCTCAAAGGATGTAAGGGACAAGTGGTGGGAGGAGTTCACGGTAATTATAAACCCTAAACACTTTAAATTTTTTCTTAAGATATGTCAATTTGTCATAACTTACCTTATTTTTATTTTGCAGAGCCAAGTTACTTTGGGACCCTTCTCATGAGGCCCAAATCAAGAAGGTGTACGAGCAGAGAGTTGCTTGTTGCCTTCGAGATATGATGAACAAGGTTCGAAAGGCTGGGAAGAGACCGACGTGGTGTGGTGAGGAGGCCTGGGAGGGTCTTTTGGCCTACTGGGACTCTGAGGAATTCAAGGGGAAGTCTATAACACCCACCCTAGGGGTAGACATTACTTGGTTTTACATAATCTTTACCTACAACTTTATGGAAAAAGGGAGAGTTTTTTTTTTCTTTTTCCGAAAGGACCTAATACAAATAAGAACAAATATATGTACTAATCATTTTTTAAAAGGGAAGAAATTGAAACACTTGCAACTATAACACATTGATTCCACATTTCCTTGTAAGTAAGAAGTTTCCTTTGATACAATGCAAGTGAAAAACATTTAGGAATACATGATCCAAGGGATAAAAGTAAAACTATGATCCGGCTTAACTCGATACAAAACTTCTACCTCGACCCAAGCCACAGTCCACTTGAATGAGATAAGATCTCTTCTAGCAATTCATCTAGTGTGGCAACAATTAACAAGAAACAAACAACAAAACACAAAAACAAAGGGGTCAGAGAAAGTAATAAAAATCATACTGGCAGAAAGTAACGAATGAGTTAAGGCATACACCTATTCCTATAATAACCAAGACATATATAATCAATCATAAAAATAAGTCACAAGAATTTCATTCCACATCTCAATCATCACAACAGTTAATGCATGCAATGTAAAGACTCTTAGACACAATGTTACCAATGTCATGGGCATGCAGACTCAATGATGAATCTCAGGTGCACCTCCAAACAATTCAACATATTCATATTAGTATCTTCAACAATACCCGTGCCAACACCTTTCAAGTTGTTGATACTAATATCTTCAACAATACTAATATCAATATCTCGATCCAAACAATGATTGGGCGAAGCGATCGCGAGTTAGAGTTCTACCATCGCCAACTCAGGGCGTAACTAGGTATACAACATCCGTTACTTGCAAGATTTAGAGGCCAGAACAATCTCCACCGATCCTGATTATGGCCAGGGGATCGTCAGGGTGGTCGGTCTCGCTCGGTACTCGCTCCGGCTCCAGGGCACGCACTGGACCATGGCAACATATTTCCCCACCAAGTACACCCTCAAGACAACACTACCGGTCTCCCCTCCGGCCATATCGCGGTTGTACCTTACCGTAGCTTCCCCATGAACAATGCCATGATGCATGATCACACAACAACAGGGCCATGCCCAACATTACACTGCGGGATTCTCACGATACATCAAAGACACTAAGGCCATCATCACAAAGGCACTAAGGCCAACAATCTCAATCCATTTCTCTCGAGAATCCGGCAGAACTTCCCTTATACTTTGGGGCTTTCCACAAATTCATAACATTCATCAATGTGCATCACAAACACTTAGAATTCAAGACCTTTAATATCATTCCAATAGTGCATATCAATAAGAAACATGCTTCACAAACACTTAGAGCATGGAATCTTTAATAAATTGTTCTAAGTGTTAACAACAATCAGAAAAATGCATCACAAATACTCAATTAAATTTTTATAAGTTCATGGGTTAGCTACTAACATTTTGGTTCCAGGTTATAAACCTTTTTGTCCAACGTTATAAACATTTTTGTGCTTTGTTACAAACTCTTCCATAATGAGTTATAAACTCTTCTGTTTTAGGTTGTAAATTGGTAGTTTGATGTGTCACAACATTTATGACATAACTCTCTTCCTATGGGTCACAAACCTTTCCTCATCTGTTATAAGCATTTCAACTTCATATTATGAACTATTTTCTTCACATGTTATAAACATATTAAATTCTAGGTCATGAGCCTTTTTTTCTCTTGTTATAAACATTTCAACTTAGTCCATCATAAGTATTAAATTTTCTATCATAATTATTGTAGCCTTAGCTCATAGCTCTCTTTATTCTCATGTTATAGCTCCCTTAGTCTTATGTCATAAATTGTTTCCCTTATGTTATGAACTTCTTAGTTCTTTTGTCTTAAACATTTATCCTATTGTCATGAGTTTTTTTTTCTGGTTTACGTTACAAACTCTATGGCCTCTAGTTATAAGCTTTTCAATCTCCTGTTATGAACCTATAAATCTCAGGTTATAAACTTTCTGATTTTCTGTCATAACATTCTTAAATCTCATGTTATAAACTCTTTAAATATGGTGTTATGACTCTCTTAGCTTTATTTCAAAATCCTTTATTTCTTCTAGTATAAGCTTGTTAGTATTGATGTTATGTTACAGAATTTTAAAATTTACTGTCATAAATTATGTGCACCAAGTTACAAACTGTTTTAGCCTGCAATTATAAACTGTCTATTTACTTGTTACAAACTGTTTGTCCTACAGTTATAAACCTACCCTGTTACTGTCTTGAATTTCTCACCTCATCATATCCACTCGATTTTTAGGATGTTCAAGGCTTATGAGATTCCTCTCTCCCTCACTTACACTCTTCCTCATGTTTCTAACTTTTAAAGTCTTTTATAGTCTCTTATGACTTATTTATCCCATTTTTCAAGTTTGAAGGCCATGGTTTTGAGTCTTCAAGTTCTACTTTTTGTGTTTCAACAGAATTTTCACTATCATCACTTGTAAAATCACCAACAACCAATTTGGAATGTTTCCATCCTCATTCAGTCATGTACAAAAATTTAATAACATCATTTTTCATTCATAATGATCAATCCATCAACAAATCACCACATTTCTCATTTCATCAAGCTTCATATCAAGATCAACCATTAATAAAAGTCACTACAAACACAAAATAGACTTTTGTAAACCAATCCTAAAGAGAATGAGGCCATTATGGTCTCTTCTCAAGTCCATGGGCAACGCTTGGTTTCACCCACATCAAGAGGCAAGGGTTTTAATTTCCTTAAAACCCTAACCCTCAATTACTTTCTATTAAGATATTTCAAGCTTTCCCTCCCCTCTTTCCTAGTGGTAGATTCGGCCTTCATGAGTTCTTTAGGTAGCCCATAAAATTTCTCCAATAATTTCCCCTCAAGTGACAAAGAACAAGTGTAACATCCCGGAAATCGGGACCTAGGAAACATAAGAGAAGCCTTAGGTGGTAAACCTAACAAAGAGAGAGGAGTTAGAAGTAGGAAGAGAATTCATAAGCTAAGTGTGATTTTAGACAAGGAATTAGGGAATTCATTAGGAACCACGGGTTTTAAAAGAGTTTAGAAGAGGGACCGAGGGCTAAGTCAATTAAGTTGTAGGACGAGTTAGAAGGAACCGCACCCGGAATCGGATAGAAATATAAAGGTTTAGGAGTGAGGAAATGAGTTTGGTTAAAGAAGAAATAAGTTGAAAGGAAGGATTAAGAGAAAGAGTTAAGGAGAAGAGCAAACACCCTAGATCTTAGCCATTAATGTGGAAGAATAAGCTTTGTGGTCAAGGGAATGGATTTGTTAAGAATTAGAGTGGGGAAAGGTTTGGATGAGAAGAATTAAGTTAGAATAAGGTTTTCATGGAGAAGAATTAGGTTTGAGAAGGAGAAAAATGAATTGGAACCAAGAGGGGCACAAACCGAGGTTATTGCTTAATTTTGGGAGTTAGGCCTAATGACCTTGGTGCACTAATTCGCAAATATCTATAGACAAGGGTGTCCAATTAGGGTGATTCCACTCTCATTAGAAAACTTATTTCCGGGGCTTCAGTCTGATATATTATATGATATTATTCTGAGCTCGTTTGCACCCCCAAACATCACGTTTACGTGCTCAATGCGCTGGAGCGCCCAGGAGCACGTCCTTTTCCTTTAAAACCGTGACAGAACCTATTTTCTTCATTCTTCTTCATTTATCCTTCTTTCTAGGGCTTCTAGTGAGAGAGGGATAGGGTTTTTAGAGAGAGAAAGGGTGAGAAAGAAGAAGAAGGGCTTGATTGAAGGTGCTCCATCATTCCTAAGGCTTGGGTTTCCACCATTCATCCACCATCTTCTTCCTTCTATTCCTCCATTGTTGCCCCTTTGAGGTGAGTGGTGGTTCTCACTCACTTTTCTTGGTTGTATTCCATTGTATGTCCCCTATTCTTTCTCCCCTTGCTATTATTGTTGATTAGAGTTGATTTTATGAAAACCTAGAATGGATTGATTGAATGTATGATTTTTGGATCAAACCCTAGGTTAGAGGATTTGGGGGTTTCATGAAATTGGAGGTTTGGGATGTTGATTGTGCCTATAATTGATTATGTTCATGCTTATTATTATGTTTATGCATTGAATAAAGGTTTGTACATGTTCCTAACCCCCACCATGTTCATGGAAAATATTTTGGGTCTTTGACCTCATGAAAATGGAAAAGGAAAATGATTTGGGTCTTTGGACCTCATGGAAATGGTTTCGGGTCTTTAGACCTCATGTAAATAATTATGTTTTGGTCCCTGGACTCATGTTTTTGAGACTCTGTCTCCGGTCCTTGGACTCATGTTAATTAAGCAAGATTTTGGTCCATGGACTCATGCTTCAAGACTTTGTCTTCGGTCCATGGACTCATGCGAAAAGAAATAAATTCTTGTTTGAATCTATCACAGTTAATGGGTTAAGGTCTTATGGCCTTCAGGGACGACAATCTCTGTTAGTCTGAGCTCAGTCTAGCCTCACAGATAAGTGGAAAGACCCCTTGGGTGTTGGGTAAAACACTTCATGACTGGCCCTACATTTATGACTGTCATTGGATGACTAACATTACATGTCTCTAATTGTCATTATGAATGTTTTCTTCATTTATTAAGTGATTTATATTGTTTTATATCTTGTGCTTTGCCTCCCCACACCGCACACACCGTTACCTCACTCACTGGGACGTAGTCTCACCCCACGTTACAGGGCATCACTTTCAGTTGTGCAGGTTAGGGTTTCTTAGCGTTGGATGAAGAGCCGGAGTCCGGTGGCAGATACTTCCGCCTCCTCAGCTGCCAGTTAGACGTAGAACATTTAGTTTCCTTTGTTACTAACGTATTGAAAAGGTTGATATTTGTAAATGTAATGTGTTGAATGGAACTATTGTGAATATTGATGAGAATGTCTCATTTTGGCCATGGAGGCCCTTTTTTATTGTAGAATTGAATTAGATATGGTATAATATGAATTGTACTGGTGTTTTGCTGGTTTTCAGGTAAATTTGGAAATTGGGAAACATCCAGTTTTCAGGGGAGACTCTGCCGGATTTCCGGTAGGAGTTTTATGAACCTTTAACACGCCAAGTGTGGGTTCCTCCCTGTTTTTCTTAAGGGAATGTTTTAGAATTGTGTTATTGACTGTTGAGTTAGCCTAAGCATAAGTTGGACTGTTTAGGCAAATTGTGCTTGTGTGCCGATATACGAAATGGCGCGAAATAATTTCAGAAATTCGGAGTAGTGTTTCCAACGGACACTTATTCTTGAATTGAGAAATTAGGACGTTACAACAAGTCTCTCACACACTTCAAGTCCATGTGGTCGTCTCTAAACCGTCGCTACGTAGCCTGTAGCGATGGCTTTTCGTTTGGACCACCACTAATTTGCGTTTTTCTTATAGTGTTCACATGCATATGGTGCAAGTCCTCTCTTTTCATTTTATGGCTGGACACTACCAAGAAGAGAGAGGGAGATTCAAGGAGTATTTGGTATTAAGAATGTAAATGTACATATTAAAAGTGTGTTTGATAAAACCAGAATTCGAACGTATGACATTTCAAGTAAAGTTCATTGGGATCACAATCCACTTATACTACGATCAACCACTGTTTGATTTTTATAATGTAATGTGAACCTTAAATGATTATTAATAGGTGATAAAAATAAAATTTAAAATATTAATGCAATGCCTATTGTAAAAAATAAAGTAGATATTTGAATTCCACATGAAACACCCATGGTAACAAAAAAAACACGTAGTAAAGCACAAAATCAATCATTTGTTAAAATGATAGCCTTGTCATCATCGTACGCCATAAAACTACTCTCTAGCTACCTTGCTGTTTCTTCTAATATGCTCCAACCCCTAAATTTCTTAGATGTCTATACATGCTTTGAAACTAATGTAAATATGTATAAAGATTTAGGATTCATCACAACCTTAGAAATATGTACTCTGCTTTTTTAAGGGGCACTTTTAGCATCACCAAGAAGTAATATTCTACTCTATGCCTTTTACTTCTAGAGAGTTAGTTGAGTTCAAACATGCTTACCAAACTTAAACTTAATTAGGTTCAAATAGCAATAACCTAATAACATATGAGTGTTTAGGACATTAACAGAAAGGAGCAAAGTGCAATGCAAATTCAACAAAATTTAGGTTTCAGATAGTAAATTTCCAAGGGAAAAAAAATCTTATGTAGCACCGTATATAGTTTAAATGGACTATTTTATTTGATAAGGGTAATATTCAAAATAATATCAATGAATGATGATAAAAAGTTACAAATTAAAAAAAAAAGGCGTCGTCTATTATGCATCCGTAGAGCTAGGGGTGTACTTACAACCGTTTTCAGACCTTTAATACCCAGTTTGTGCGGTCCCTTGCTTTGTAATTTTTAACAATTAAAGTCTCTTGATTTTTGCTATTCAGTCCCAGGGCTGGGTTTGTCCAAAAAGGTCAGTAGGAACAGATTTTTCTGGTGAGTGGCCGATGACGAAAGCATTCCGAGTAACACTGCTTCCTTCATCAAGTATTTGCACTCTTTACAGTGCGCAACTGTTTCCTTATTGTCTATTTTGATTGAGCGCAACCCATTTGGGGGAAAAATGGAATGGAGTAGGCAAGGTTTAAAATAACGCTCAGCAACACAAAAATCGCCTGCAGCATATCGATTGCAGAGGTGAACGATACTGAAACACACCGCAATCTTGAAGAGAAGGAAAATCGCATCCAATGGCCACAACGGAACCCACCAGAAAAATTTCATTTCAGCTGCAACAGATTTTTTTCTCCCCCTAACACGGTTTGAAACCCAAGTTTCTTTTTAAAACAGGATCAAAGAGATAAATAAAACATTCAAAGAGAATCTGAAAGTAGAAAAATCTAACCTTTTCTTTTAGAGAATCAATTTACAACTCAATAATTTCACTTTATAAAGGAATCCGATAGGAAACATGTACAAAGTTCTAAGCTTTTTGTTCACCGATTTACATTCTGAACAAAAATCTGGATCTCTACAAGACTGTAACCGCGCACCATAGATTCGAGCCTTTGATCCGAGCCTTCGATCTGAGCATGTATTATGTGCATGCAACAGTGGAGTAGCCTAAGAAAGGAGTGAAGAGACAAGTTTGAGACAGAGAATAGAAGGGACTGGGGAGCTTTCATGAACCAAAGCAAGTGAGATGAGGAAGAAGAAGGGGTTAGGGACGATCAGGAACCAAAGCAAGTGAGATGAGGAAGAAGAAGAGACCAGGGAGGGACGATCAGAAAAAATTGTTCTCGCTGTCTAGATGTTTTGCGAAAGGGGAATTGGGTGGGGAATTAAAATTGTTTATGGAAAAGATGATGAGGCATTAATTAATTGATTGGAATTGAATGGAGTATTAATTATTTAAATGAGAATTAATTTATTAATTGATTGATTGGGTGGGGAATTAATTTATTATGAGAGAGTATTATTTAAATTGAGTAACCGTATAGTTAAAATAAAATGGGGTATTGCATTTGAATTATGCTTTAAAATAAGTCATCATTGCTCTCCATTGTCTAACTATAAAAATTTTCTTACTCAAAACGTGGGACCCGTTAGCAATTTCATAAAATTAGTCACCAACTGGGTACTTGGAGACAATCTAAAATTCTCACCCTTGACTGTTTTATTGACAAATCCAACGATCCAAAATGTAGAGTTGTAACTTACAACCCAAAATATAATGATGTATAATAGAGACCACGTTCAAATAAAACTTTAAAAATAATAAAACTAATTAAGTAGTCCAATTCACGTCACAACAATTCTATTAATTCTCAGCAGTGTCAATCAACTAATTTCTATGTAATAACTTAAATAATTTAAAAAACTCAAAATAAAAAAATTAAGAACATAAGTATATTTACATGCACTAAATTAAGAGAAAATTAGTAAAAGAATTTATTATGTGCTCAATATCAAAACATACACAAATAACAAATGAGTTAGTTAGTTATCTGATCTTAGACACATCCGAATTCAAAGGTGGGTTTTATAACTATTTTTTATTCATAATTTTTTCTCACATTTTAAAGAATCTGTTTTGAAAGAACAAACCAAATGGTCGACACTACAGCTAGCTATCAAACTTAATATAATGGCCATTTTAGTTGTCTTCTTACAATTAAAAGAAAAACCTAATATATTTCTTCATTCTTTGTATTCTTCGTCTCTTTTTTTCTTCGCTCTTTCTCTGTAATTCATTCCTTTCAACATGAAAAGTTCAACAAAAAAAAAAGAGAAAGAACTTGAAGATGAGAGTGATTCTCTTTCTCTCTCACTTTCATTAAACGTTCGCTGTAGTGATAGTACCATTCCTAACATTTCCCAGGGGCTACCAATAATCGAGTCATTGTTCATAGTCTCAAATATCTTTTGCAAAATCAATTTTTACCATCACCGGAGAGGTTCAGTGTAAGTGCAAGAGTAAGAGATGTCAGATCAAAATTCTATTGAATTGCTTTGTTTGACCTTTATTTTTACATTAAATAAATGTTTTTTCTAACTTGCTTATGCCTTTGGAAAAGATCGTGGTACTAGAAAAGAAAGTGTTCCTCGTGGTGATGTTGTTGAGGAGCTAGATAGAGAAGAGGAAGAACATAATGGGATTGATGATATTGGAGTAGATTTGACTCAATCACCTTCCATCACTTCACCACAAAGTCACTCAGGGAGAAAAGAAACAAAAGGAGCTCAGGCACTCGCTGATAGCTTATTTGAAAGAGGAAATGACTGGCAAAGATATTAAAGTAAGCTCGGGAAAATCTGTTGGAGCTGCTAGAGATCTCAAAAGTGACAAGGCCTCTTGAGATCTCTAGAAACCTTATGATTGAGTTGAGCAACATGGATTTAACCTAACAGCAGAAGATTATCTTGGTAAGAGACAAAATACTATATATGCCCATTGTTTGCATATGTTTTGGGCCTTAATGGAAGTGCATGACTTACATTTGTCAAGTCATTGATTTATTTTATTTTTCTATTGATTTTCTTTTGCTTTAAGTAGAACACTTTGTTTGTCTAGTGTGTATATATATATATATATATATATATATGGTTACATTTTATGAATATTATTTATGTTGTTATGACATGAGAACTTTATTTATGTTTTTGTTAATGACATGAGAACTTATTTATGACATGCAAACTTTATTTATGTTTATGTTAATTTGTAGTAATGAAATCATTTTAATTAACTAGCACAAATAATCTATAATAGCGATTTTTATAGTAATTTTAATATTTTTAACAATTTTATTTTTGTCAAATAAATTTCAATATTTTTTAATAAAAAATTAATTTTTATTTATGTGTGCTTTTGAAAGCAAAAAAAAAAAAACTTAAATTAAATTAACCATAAAATTATATTTAAATTTCTAATAAAAGTAATCTTGTCATTTTAATATTTTTTATATCTTATCCTGCACTAATATGTCCATCTCAAACATAGGATATGATTAAATAATCATATTTATCTTCTTATCATGGTGTGCATCAAACATAGGATAAGATATGAGTTTACCCTGCTTTTATCCTATCTTGTCACCATCCAACTCTTCTATCTTATCATATCATATCATATCATATCATATCATGTGTACCAAACGAGCCTTTAAGTTAATCCAAATATAAAACAAGGGATTGTGCTAGTTTGATTACGGCTTACGGGTTGCATACAGTACATAATCAATTTCATAAAATTGATTTTAAATCACTTCAATCTAATGTTTTTCATAAACGTATATCACTCATTTTCAACCATTGATTCTAAAATAAATCATACTCTACTGTAAATTAAATACAAACACTAAATTATAAAAATAAATGAAAGTTTATTGGAATAAACTTTTGCTCATCGTTAGTTTATTCACAAATTATACATGTATTATAGTTACCGAAGCATATTTAATAAAAAAACATTTTACATTTTTCTAAAGATACATCTATATACACATTTTTAGAATAATGATTTTAAATTTTATATAATTCGCTCTACGTATTTTTAAAGGATAAAAGTTAATCTCTTTTTTAAAGAAATGAATTATAATAAGAACCGACAATGTAATTTCCATCTTTTCTTTGACTCTGGAGTGATCTGTTTGTTACAATATAAAGTGATAAAACGCTCAATCAAATCAATCTAAAACAGTTCACATCACTGAAGAAAATCTAAATGAAATTATTATTATTATTATTATTATTATTGATTAATTATTAAAACAACTTTCATTATTATCATTATTATAACGTATTTAAGTGTCATATTTTATTATGAATTTTTTAAAATTTAATTAAAATAAATATAATAGTCATATGAATGATATAATGTATTGTATTTAAAAAAAGGATCCCCTCATGAAAAAAACACTAGTTAAAAATACTCTTCGATTATTTTTTTATACACTCAACTTTATAATTAATTTGTTGGTGTTATTCTATTCAAACTATTAATGTTATGATTAAATTTCAAATATAAATTATGCTTTTAATTAAATTTCTCACATTGTAATTAAAATGATTACTTTTATGATAGAATAAAGTACTTTTATTCCAGGGTGTCATTTAAAATACACCAAACCAATTTAGGGTGTAAGTTGCATCCATTTCCAAAATCGGTTATATCCTGTTTCTCTAATATGAATATTTATGATTTTAAAAGATTCATAAAAATAAGGAATTGCTAATAAAGTGCTCCTCCCCAGAATTTCATCAAAACCTCCTTCTTCCTGTCAGAACGCAAAGAAGCAAATCATTGCAAAACACCTCCCTATTCAAAACCATAACCACCATTGAATCTGAATCAAATAACCTTTAACTCACTTAGCCATTTCACAACCAATGCCCATGTTTATAAATTATAACCCATTCCCAAGAAGAGGATTCAAACAAAAAGAAAATAAGCAAAGAGAGGAACAACATTGTCTAATATAATCTACTTCTTCCCTACCACTCACCACCTCACAGCATATCCCTTCACCCAAGCCTTCAACCAAGCTTCTTTGTGGCGCCATCCAAGGCCACCACTTTTGTAGAACTCGTTGATTTCCTTGCGTCAAACGCCGGTGGGCTTATGCAGAACTTCTTTCGTCACTCCAAGCTTGCTGCTGCTAAGCCATAGAGTTCGCACTTCCTTGTACCACCGAGGCAAGTGCAGCCACAGAGTCCTCCCGTAACTATGCTTCAACTCAAGCTCTAAAATTTTTCGAATTTCCGACTACCGTTTTCCAATTCCTTCAATTCAAAATCTAACCTATACAGCTCACAAATGTATAAAACTACAAGGGCTATGTGTAATAAAATAAAAATTGTTAAACAAACCAGAAACCGGGAAGTCAACTTTAAATCATGACCTCATATGTAAAAAAGAATCATCTGACGGTTTTCCTTAATGGGTGCAACTTAAGAGGGGTGTATTTTAAATACCACCCTTATTCCAAAGATACATCATCCACATTTATCACTAAGTATAAAATTACTGGTTAAATTCCAATGATTCATTAGTTATTTTAATTCTTAGGAATTTAAAAATTGTTGTTATTACTTTTGATTATCTATGGATTTTCTTTTCAAAATAAAAAAAATTACAATGGGGTCGTATATTTACATGGAAAGTAAGATAATCGCAATAGGACAAATAATATTTAATTTGAAGAGTCATTGTATATAAAAAGTCAAATTAATTTTTTTCTTAATTGATTAAATTTAAAATTTGAAATAAATCATTCAACACTGAAACAATCTATTAACTTATTAACAGAACAAACGTATTACACAGTTGAGTATTATCAATTATGATATATAATAGTCAGTTAACAATTTTTTCAATAATCTTTTTATTTTAGGCTTAAATACATTTTTGGTCTTATACTTTTGTAAATGAGTGATTTTAGACCCCATAGTTTTAATTGCTCAATTTTGGTCCCTATACTTTTATAAATGGGTGATATTTGGTGCCCTAGTTTTAATTGCTCAATTTTAGTCTCTCTTCTTTAAAATTGAACAAAATCTAATCATATTGTTAGCCTTCCATTAAATATTTAACAGAGTTTGCTGACATGGATTTAATTTTGTGACGTGTAAGCTATCACATGACAAAGATTATTATTTAATTTTATCTCTTAATTTTTTTAAACGAAAAATTAGAAAATAAAATCAGATTCTGCATAATTTAATACAATGAGAAAATAAAATCAAAAATAAATTCCCACTACTACATTTTCAATTTCCTCAAAAACAATAAATCAAATACAAGTCCCAAAACTAAAACAATCGGAGGTCTGCTTCAAGCCATCAACCAAGCGAACTGAAATTTCATTCGGGCCATGAAATGAAATTTAAAATGAAATCGAAAGCGACCTGAGATCTGCAAGCTCTGATTTTTCATTTAAAAAAATTAAGAGATGAAATTAAATAATAATCTTTGTCATGGATAGTTTACACGTCACAAAATTAATCCATGTCAGTAACTCTGCTAAAATATTTAATGGGAGGCTAACGGTATGATTAGATTTGTTTAATTTTCAAAGAAGAGGGACCAAAATTGAGCAATTAAAACTAGGGGGACCAAAATCACCATTTACAAAGTATAGGGACCAAAAATGTATTTAAAGCCTTTATTTTATTTATAAATAAAATTCAAAACATACATCATTATTGAAAATAAAAACAAAATTTATTCAGAGTGTTTTTGGTAAAATGTATGCTGAAAAGCTAGCTGAAAGTTGGAAAAAGGTTGCTTGAAAGTTTAAAGCTAGCTGAAAGCTGAAAATCTATTGAATGTGTTTGGTAATAACTAGTTGAAAATGGTAAAATGACATTTAAGGACTAACAGTAATTATTAAATAATGATAAGTGAGGGTGGATTGAGGGCTAAACTTGTAATTAATTTTCAGCTAGTAGCTGAAAATTGGAGCTTTTTAAAAAAAGCTACCCCAAGTAGCTTTTTAAGAAAATCTTGTAGCTACCCAAAAAAGCTACATTCCCAAACACTGCTGAAATGGTTTCAGCTACTATTTCAACTTTCAGTTAGCTGAAATGGCAAGCCCCAAACACACTCTCAGTCTTACCATAGAGGTGCAAACGAATATTATATGAATTTAAAACAATGAATGATAAACTTAGAATCACAACATTATAAATTGAAACTGTAACGTCCTAATTTCTAATCGAGAATTTAGTCGTTGGAAACCAATCCCGAATTTCTGAAATCATTTCGCGCCATTTAGATATCGGAAAACATAATCATATATAATTCAAGTTACCAACGGTCACTTAAATGATATATGGCTGAAAGTAATAATTACATAAACTTCATAACGCCACCATGGCTACAACTGTTCAATACATAATAACGAGCTGAGGATACCCCCATACATGTGTCCTGGCAAGAGTGAACTAAGCAAACATACATGTACGGTCATATCCTCACAAAATAAACAATCTATAATCAAAATACAATCATCGGGACATAACAAGTCCAAATAAGAATCCTGTAATCCACAGCAAAATATGATAGCCACTCCAAGCTCTTAGCTCACGGGCTGGTGCATGGGGGTACCTGCGCATCTAGATTGTGTCCACGAAACGTGTGGTGAGACAGAATGTCTCAGTGATATAAACCATGCAAGATGTAGTGTAGGGACATACAACAATGGATGCACAAGAATAATAAAGACAATACAACAATTAATAATTCAACATAATCTTAGTAAAAGCATGAATGCATATGACCTAGCATAACCCAGCCGACGGGTTCTTATCACTTAAAATTACTGTGTGGCTAGACCTGAGCTCAGACTACAAGGAACGTCTCCCTTAGGCACTAATCACCACCACTGGTACTAATCACCCTAGGTACTAATCAACCCTTATTAATTGGGTACTAATCCCCCAAGTCTTAAAACATGAACTGAATTGCATTCTCATCTTTATTAGATTTATTTGGGCCGAAGCCGAAATTGTTCTTCAAGTTGATAATTGGGCCAAAGGCCTAAAATGAAATGCTCAGGCACAATGGGTACAAGAATTCATGCAACAATATTGAAAAGACATGGTCATGGGGCAAACTCTAACTTGGGAGAAATCCCTTCTACACATGTTCTCATACCATAAATGCAAACTTTTATGTCAATAACAAGCAAAATATCATACATTCATCAATCATAAGAGTTAAGAAGGGGAAAAGAAAGAAGGGGGTGCATACAAGAGAATATCAACCCAAGTAGTGAGAGTGTGTGAGTTATACTCACTTAGGAGCTCAAATGGAGAATGAAAGGGAAGTTGGAGGAGATTGGTTGGAGGAATTCTTGGCTTGGAGGCTCTATCTTGGTCCCTTGCTCCTTCCTCTCTAAGTTTTCTCTCTCTCTCTCTCTCTCTCTAAGATAGAAGAAGGAAGAAAAGAAATGAATGAAGTTGGAGCCCTAATTAATGTTTTTATCCTGGTATGTGTGCTCTCGCTCAAACGAGGAAATTCTCGCTTGAGCGAGGAAGATGGAATTTTTTCACTTCCGTACATTCTCGCTCAAGCGAGACTCTTCTCGCTTAAACGAGAATACTCCAGAGAGCATCCTCCCAAATTCTGGTTGAATTTCGCTTGAGCGAAATCAATTTCGCTTGAGCGAAATTCTTCCAAAGAGCACTCTAAAATCTCTCTTGTTTCTCACTTGAGTGAGACCCTTCTCGCTTAAACGAGAAAACCAGAAAAGACTTTGCAATTTTTACTGATATACTCGCTCAAACGAGTCTTTCTCGCTTAAGCGAGAATACCATAATCCCATTTTCTTGTTTCCTCTCTTCTTTAATCCTTACTCATTTCCTTCCTATCAGGTTCTTATTTATAACCCCTAATTCTAATAATTAGGTTTGAATTCTTAAGATGTTACAAAAACACCATTAAAAAACCAAAGTTGAGATTGAGATAGAGTTCTAAAATAGAAATTCAAATCCTACAAAGCGGTAAATAAAAAAAAGATAATTAAATTGAGTACCACCTAAAATACATCATTGAGGGTCAAGTTGTCTGCAGAGCTCAAGATAAACGGTATAAACAATCCGATCCTTGGCACCAGTTCGATGTTTATCGGTGTGTTTGCAGAATTACTTCATTGTTCAAGGGTGCAGTAACTCACCATCTGACCCAAAAATAAAAATAGCCAATTAATCGATCTTTTCTTACTTACAATGACGAGTCTGACTTGTTCTCCACAATGGCCACAATTTGGGAATTTGGACTCATCCAATCCTGGGGCTCTGTCATGCTGACTCATGCATCGTGCTTTTGTTCCCAGCAATAAAGTCCAAACTTGAGTGATCTGTTTGTTACAATATAAAGTGAAGAAACACTCAATCAAATCAACCTAAAACAGTTCATGTCACTCAAGAAAATCTAAATGAAATTATTATTATTATTTATTAAAACAACTTTCATCATCACTATTATAATGTTATAAGTGTCATATTTCATTACAAATTTTTAAATATATTATAAAATAAAATAAATATAATACTCATATGTATGATATTATTTATTGTATTTAAACAAATGATCCCATTAAACTAAGTAAAGCTACCCGTTAAAAATACTTTTAGATTATTTGTTTATGGATGGTGATCAACTTACTCCAGTAATACTCAAACAAGTTACTCTGCTTAATAACTTTTTATAGAATGTAAATTTAACAAATCTAACTGTTGACTAATTTGATATTAATATGATGATTATGCACACCAATTTTAGATCAATTGGACATTCATATGTATGTAATTTTAGAATAAACATTTACTTATATTTTAAAAAGTATATTGAACGTTTAATTGAAGTGATTTGATGAAATATCAAATGATTTTTAAATTTTATGAAATTTTGTAGGCTTGATCTAGCTATTTAATGAAAACTGTTAATATGACGGTTGGATTGATTAAATTCAATGTTTATAAGAAGTTATTAAGCGGAGTAACTTTACCCAGAGTTAGTCCGGGAGTAAGTTGATCCTCACCCCTTTTTTATACATTTTTTGATATTAGATTATTTTTAAACATTCAACGTTGTAATTAATTTGTTGGTGTTATTTTATTCAAACTATTGATGTTATGAGTAAATTTCAAAATGCACATTATGCTCTCAATTAGTTTTTTCACATTGTAATTAAAATGATCTTACTCTTATTTATGATAGATAAAAGATTACTTTTACTCCAAAAAGAAAAATCATCCACATTTATCACTAACTATAAAACCACTATTTAAATTCCATTCATTCATTAGTTATTTTAATTTTAATTCTTATGAACTTGAAAATTGTCGTTGAAGATTTGTTATTATTTTTTATTATTTTTGGATTTTCTTTTCTAATAAAAAATTTACAATGATCGAGAGGAGTAGAACAAATAATATTTGAAGAGCCATTGTACATAAAAATTTAAATTAAATTTTTTTTAATTGATTAATTTGAAATTTGAAAATAAATCATTCAACACTAAAACCATCTAGACTGTTATTGTGGAAAGAGCTCCCAGGTTCGATCCTCACGGAACACATTCTTTGGGAGGGGTGATTAGCCTTAACTGTGACTAAGCCCCGAATAAGATTACCCCTAGTAATAGGGGATACCTGTGATTTACACAAAAAAAAAACACTAAAACCATCTATTAACTCAACAGAACAAACATATTGAGTATTATAAATTATGAGATATAATCAGTCAAACGATTTTTTCCAATAATCCTTTTATTTTATTTATAATTAAAAAATTAAAAAATACATCATTATTGAAAATAAAAACAAAATCTATTCAGCCTATCATAGAGTTGCAACGAACATTATATGGATTTCAAACATTAATGAATGATGACCTAGACTCAACTTTTAAATTGAAACACCCTGAAAATATATACCAAATTGTCGTTGAAGGTTTGTTATTACTTTTGATTATGTATAGTTCCGTGTACAATATATTCTTTTTCAAAATAAAAAATCTACAATGGGATCCTATATTTACATTTTCATCGAAAGTAAGACAATCATAATCGGAGTAGACAAATATCTTTGAAGAGTCGTTGAAAATAAAAATTAAAAAGTCAAATTATATATACTTTTAATTGATTAAATTTTAAATTTGAATTAACTCATCTATTAATAGAACAAACATATTACGCAGTTAAGTATCATCAATTATGAGATAGGACCTAAAATAACAACTTTTATACTTACAAATAACAGAAAATCAATTAAAAAAATAAAATTATTGAAATTTTTTTACTCTATGTAATACTTTTGTTATGTTACAAACGTAAGTTGTTCAAGTGGTACATGCTTACTTCCCCTAAGTAAGGGTTCCCACGATGTGGATATTTGTTTCCGTTTTTTAACATCTTGTTATTGATCTCTTGGCAAGCGTACCAATAGTCAACTATAGTATAATGATTTTGAAGTAAAAGTGTCGATCCCACGAGGAGCGGATTCAATTAAAACTTAAAGTTTAACTGCTCACTAAATATATATACAAGAGAATTTGAATTGGTCATGATGATTTGTTAAGACAAACTCACTCCTAATGTTTTTAATGAAGTCAAACCATCAAGGAAAGAGGTTGCAAAAGCAAAGCATATCATGCATCTGTTATTACTAACTGTTTGCTCAAAGTTTTGGCAGAATTCTGGACTTTAAATTTACAGGATAAATCTCTTATGCTAAGATGATTGCCAAGGATATGAATTAGCTCAAAATCATTCTTTGAAGCATGAAATGTATAATCCAGAATCAAGATTTGCCAAGATAAAGACAAAAAAAAGAGCTGCTGAGCAAATGAGATTCAAGGTCAGACTCAGACACAGAGTCAGACTCAAATGCACAACTCAGATGCAAGACTGAGACTCAGACACAAGCCTTAATGAAAGAACTGAGACTCAGATGAGAGCCCAAGACTGAGACCAATACTCAGCATGCAAGAACTGCCATAAACAAAGCCTGAAAACTCAGACTCAGCCTAAGGACACAAGGCACAAGGAGTCAACAGAAGTCAAGACAAGGACACTGCACACACTGACACAAGGCAGGGCGCACAGTGCTTTTGGCAGAAACTCTTCTCTCTATGCAACTGTCACAAACGGCCATATAACGGCTAGTTTCATTTGAATTAAATGCTATAATCAACAATGAAGAAAAGAGAGAGACTGCGCTGAACATTGAAGAAATCTTTGCATCTCAACTACATCTCAAGTCAGTCTCAATCCATTGTCATCTCAGATCCAATCTAAACTTGAGAACACCTCTGTAGTCTCATCTATTCTCTTTCAAGATCATAAATTCATATACTTGTAAAAGAGAATACTCCTAGATGATCTCACTATTTATCCATACCTTGTATGTTGTAAGCTAGATCTTCATCATTCTATTTAATCTCTGTAAGTTGTCTCAACTGAGATAGGAAAGAGCCTAGTCCTCAGTTCGAATTGTAAGAAGCCTGAAGAGGCCCAATGAAGAATACTTGTTTCACAACCAAGGTAGGAGAACCTAAGTTTGGTGCGAGGGTGAGCCTGAAGAGGCAACAAAGATTACTTGTATTTGACAAGGTTGTCAATAGTGAAAATCTCACAAGTTGTGAGGATTGGACGTAGCCCAAGGAGTGGGTGAACCAGGATAAATCAGTGTGTATCTCTTTCCCTTATCTCTTTACTTATATTGCATATTTAATACTTGAGACGTATCTATTTTAAAACAAGCTAAAATCTGATTAAAGCACTGAGTCTTAACTGCTGAGATTCACACTTACGCAATTAATAATTATACTAAGTTAAGACATCTTATCTAACCTTGTGAGCCTCCAAGTTATTAAACTTGAGAATAAGTCTCAACTTGAGCTTAAGATTTCAGGAACAAAATTTTAAAAGTCTCTATTCAATCCCCCTTCTAGAGACAACCAGCCAACTTCATGATTTTGGTGACAACTATAATAAATTTGCGTAAAGAGCAATAAAAGCAATATAAATTTCAAGGGAAATTCAAGTGGAGAGACTGGGATTAAATTTCATCTATCTCACACTTCTGTATTCTGGATAAATATAGATACATAGTGATAGCACTCTGCTAGAAGCTTGGACCTGCAAGACCTACACTGGAGGATATGCACCAACTTCAAACCTGAGCTTCAAGCAAGGAAGAGTTGGAGAAATTAGTGTCCTACAAATAAAGGTCACTGCCCTACAAAATAAGGGTCACTACCCTACAGAAGGACACCTTGACCCTGGATAGGACCCTTGTCCTTTGGACCACCCTTATTTAGGCCTTTCTTGTATTTTCTCTTTATTTTTGTAATTTTTTTTATTTTCCTTCCTACTTGGGCGCTACATGTATGGGTATATGGCTAGTAGGTTGCCTTGCTAAAAGGCTTAGGAGTCTTGGGTTCAATTCCCACATAGGATAGAATTTTTACTCATCTTTTTATTTGTTTTCTAGAGTGGGGTGCCATTTAAGAGGTTTATTGGCTTAAGACTTAGCTTAGCCATAAACCTTGGGGGTCATGGGTTCAAGACCCACTTAGGAGTGTTTTCACTCACCTTTTATTTTCTTTCTTTTTCACTCTCCTAAAAATCCGCCCCTCTCCCCCTCTTTTCCTATAAATAGGAGTCCTCTCCTCTTGTAATGAACACATTGAATTTTGAAGTAAAGACATTATGCCCAATTTTCTCCTCCCTTTGTGAGTTGAGTGAGGCTTGGTGGTTGTTGCTCAAACCATACTGAGACTTATCTAATTCTCCTGAATTAGTGGCGTCTGGCATTGGACTTATCTGCTGCAAGTGGATTCTTGCTTCAGTGGCATCCTTCCCATTTCTTCCTCTCCACTTTTTCTTTCATTTTCTCTCATTTTCTATCACTTTCTTGCGCAAAATAAGCTGCTGCCCTGCACCTTATTTTCGCAATTTATTCACTATATTTTGATTCTAATCGGTTGGTTTTGCTCAATTCTAGATCCTACACCTATCCGACTATCACATAGCATTCGAGACTATTGATATGATGCAACACATAAAAATCATTTATACCGATTCCTCAGTTATAAAATTCATAAGATTAATCCCCTGAATATTGATTCCTCAAATATTCAACAGATTATCCAACATTACGTTCAAGTGTTATAAGCAATCGATATATTGAAATCTATTCCTAGCATTACAACACATTGAGTATTTTCGTTCAGATCAAATTCTCAGAAATACATTCCAGTTAGATCTAAAAATCGAAATCAGGGAATCTATTGATCAAATAGAATCAAGCATAAAGAACAGAACAAAAATACCAATATCGAATAGAAACGAAATTACTAGATATAAATATCACCAGAATACATCCGAGTTTGAATCGATTACATTCAATCCCAAGAGGAAAGTTAGCTACTCATGGTAGCCATTACAATCACAAAAGTTGGAGAAGAAATGAAGAAATTCTGCTTCCGCAACCTTTCGTTCATTTCCGTCCGCTCAGAGAGTTTCTAAAAATGGAAAGTTATGTTTTCGAATGACGAACTCTATTTGAAAATTCTGTTTTGTCTCTGAGTAAGTGAATTCTCGCTCAAGCGAGACTATTCTCGCTTGAGCGAGAATAACACCCAAAATCACCCCTCTCTGACAAATCTCGCTCAAGCGAGAATATGGTAGAAGCTATTCCTTTTCTTATTTTCTTGATTTCTTCATAATTCTTCCAAGTTCTTTACTTCTTCATTTTTGATTGCTTGAAATTTATACACAAAATGGGATCAAATGACTTCATTTAAATCAAGACTCGAGAAAGATATACTTGGATTCATAGTTCTTAAATTAGGGGAAAATAATATCAAAGAAATACAATTAAAACCATAAGTTCCATAATTTCATATGCAAATTCACCAATATTTGGCACTTATCAACCCCCCCAACCTAGAATCTTGCTTGTCCTCAAGCAAAGTAATTGAATCCAAAACAGAAATTATATTTCAAATTCTGAAATTGGTTATTTAGAATCATTCTCATGGTTCACTTTCTAGATAGCTTTCATGTCCAAACTACAGATTAAAAAATCAGAAACATGTGGTGACTCCAGTTTCAAATAAAAATAGGATATGAGTGCAATCAATTTTCAAATCCTACTCTCAATCCATCCAATTCAATCTTGAATTCCAGTTCCTCAATACCAAACGTTTTTCTTTTCTTTTGTAATCAATCCTTTTTATTTCTACTATCTTTTCTTTTTCTTCTCTCTTTTACACACACACACACACACACACACACACACACACACATTCCTATACTATACTAAGGAGTGAATTACATTACTCAGCACTCTTCTTTTCATATGTACAATTCCACCAACCAATTCCCATCTTTAATTGAATAAAATGCACCTATGTTATCTATCCCTAAGTGTGTAAGGGAAAAGATCAAATTTGAAGTTAAGGTTAGGGTGCATAATTCAAAGAATTTTCAGGCTCTAATGGGCTATCGACAAAAGATACAATTATGTACAGGTTGGCTATTTGGCACTGAGTTTTCCAATTCAACAAAAATATGCCTTAATCATTTCCATGCTTCTTATGTGCAGTAATTAAAATAAAAACTCAAATAATATCGACTGATAATTAACAATGAAACTCTCAATTTGTTTATGGGTGTTGAAATTCTGGCAAGCGTACCAAAACCTCAGCAGTATAATAGTAAGTAAAAGTATCGTATCCACAGGGAACGGTTCAATTTTAAATACTAGTGGTCACAACTTCAAGTGAGAGAATATATTTGATATGAGTGTAATTTGCAATAATAAATAAAAACAGTAAATTGAGATAGGTTGAGCAGGTTACTTGAACTAGGATTGAACTTCGTCTATCGCACTCCTTTCGTATTTGAATCCCAATAATATTTATGAATATGCAATTATATTATTGAAGCACAAATTAAAGTTATTTTACCATGGTCTCCACAGTGATAAAATACTCAGAAATAATCTACCCTGGTTCCACAGTGATAAATTACCCCGGATTAAAGATCTATTTGTTTACGTTATTAATTCACCCTGGTCTCCACAGTCGCAAATTAAGCGTTTTTACCAATCAGAATTTAAGTTTCCTATGTCTAGGCTCCCCCAAACTCGCTATTGATTTTATAGAACCACCTCTCGAATACGCCCCACAAAACCAATCTATAACTCCGGAACAAAGGCGGAAGCTAAGCATTAAGAACAGATAAGAAACACCAATATTATAAAAACTAGGATTCATAAATAATAAAGAGAATTCACATACAATTGGGGATTGAATCGACTACTTTCAATCCTATTAGTGAGTTTAGCTACTCATGGTAGCCATTACAAACCAATGGAGAGACTGTCACACTTTTCTCCAGCTCCAGCTCTACTCCGTCGTCTCTCCCTCTATGATCTTTGTAAAAGGTTTCTATTTATAGAGGTTGGAAAGCCATCTGAAATCTGGAAGGAATCTGATTTGAATTCCTTTCAAAAACTGATTCGTATTCCTGCGCTTCATCCTACGCTTAGCGCAGATGGATCGTGAGTCACGTTCCAGCTTTCCTTAATTTCCTCCTTTTCAGCTTGATCTCTTCCTGCTCTTATCCTTGTTTGATCTGCTTTCCTTATTTCCCTCTTTTCAGCTTGATCTTGTGCTGATTTGATCTTAAATTTGAATTTAGAATTAAATCTGCAGAATCCTTATCCAATTAATTGCTGATCCTATCCTAATCAGCTGCCATTTAAATCCTTATCTTGCAAGATTCTCTTTTGAAATAAATGCTATCTTGTTTCTTCATTTAAAACTTGCCCTTTTATCTGCAAAATCAAAGATTTTCTATCAAAATATCATCACATTCAATTTCAAATCAAATAATTACAAAATATGTATTTATTACTAAAAAGAGGTAATTTGGGCATAAATTTACTATTTTACCCTTGATAAGTGCAGTAATTATGCAGTAAATTATCATATATTTTTCACTTATCAAATTCCCCCCAACTTAGCTTCTTGCTTGTCCTCAAGCAAGAAGAAGCCCTTTTGCAATAAAAAATGGATTCAATCCCCCTTGTTAAGATTCTAAAAAAGAATAAGGAAATAATTTCATCACCTCTTGCTAGGCAGCTGTCACATCCCAAATGTCAGATTGAAAATCAGAATCAAGTGATATTACCAAGACACAATCAGAATAGGATAAAAATACAATCAAACTTTTTCAGAAATAGCAACCAAAACAATAAGTGATAAATCAAGGAATTCTCTCATGCTCACGGGTAAGTGTTTCCCTCAATTTTCACAGCAGTTGAACAACTAGAATTGCTAGTCGTTTCTGGTTTTCTAGACATGCACATGGTTAACATGGATCAAAGGTCTTTTCCTTGGTTGTAATGAGGCCGGGCTATCAAGAAATTATGGTTTTTTCAGGACATGCAAAGAGAACATTGGAATAAAGAGCATCTTTGAATCTTTTCTTGAACTTGGAATTTCTCTCCATTCTCCACTTCATTCTTGATTTGTATCATTCAGGTGGCCTCTTTCTTTGTTTTAATGATTCACTCCCCCCAACTTATTCACTTTATTCACTTTTCTTTTTGAATTTTGAGGGAGTGATCCTCTTTTGCTTTCTTGTGCCTGCTCTTTGTATTTCTTCACTTTTCAAGTAACCAACCAATTCACCCATTTCATCAAACTACACCTTTGCTCTCTATCCCAAGTGTGTAAGGGACATGAAATAGACATTAATTTTAGCTGGGGTGCATAAGAAGAAACAATAAAGCTCAAATGGGTTACCAAAAACAATTTGGTAAATTTTTTTTATGGGTTGACTTTTTGGCACTGAGCAAATAATTCATAATCACAAAGTATGCCTTTATCACTTCCATATTTTCCATGTGCAGAATAAAATCCAAAAACTCAAGCAATAACAGTTGACAAGCAGCGGTGAATGAAACTCTCCATTTAAGTGTTTGGTTTCTCACAACTCACCGACTTTTTGGCTAACTTCCTTGATGAAGCACTTACTGAAATTAATTGACTATCCTGATATATTTCCTGCACAATATCCTAATCCTAACTGATTATGGATGTAATAAAAAAATTCCTATTTCTTTCCTAATTCAGTTAGTTAGACTGCCTAACTTTGAGATTTACAATTAATTCCTACATCCCTAATTTTTTTTATTATTATTCCTAAGTTGCATAAAATATAAAATTGTCAAAGAAAATAAAATATCAGAGAGTAAAAGAAAGAAAAACATCGTGTAAAAAATTGGTTGGTTGCAGCTGCAGAATCAATGAGCTAGTTTAGCTCCACTCCCCCTTGCGAAAATAGGACTGTCCCCAGGCCAATGCAGATATGTTGGGAACTGCAGAAGAAAAGTCAAACAGAAACATAGTTAGTGTCCTACTACGCTTTACCTGGCTGAGCGCAGGTGAAGCGCATAAAACAAAATTGAATTTTTACCAAACTTAGTCAAATTTTCTGCTATCTCCAATGATCAATATCACCACTTTTCTTTCCCTCACAATCACTCAACCAATTCCTAAACTAAAAACACACAATCCTAACAGATACCTGGATAGTTGTAGGATCTAGAATTGAGCAAAAACCACCGATTAGAATTGAAAACAAGCAAGTAAAGGCGCAAATAGGTGCTGGGCAGCAGCTATTTTTGGGCGAGAAAATGAAAGAAAATAAGGGAAAGTGAAGGAAAAAGTGGAGAGGAAGAGATGGTGAGGACGCCACTGAAGCAGGAATCCACCCACAACGGATAAGTCCAATGCCAGACGCCACTAATTCAGGAGAATTAGATAAGTCTCAGTATGGTTTGAGCAACAACCACCAAGCCTCACTCAACTCACCAGGGGAGGAGAAATTGGGCATAATGCCTTTACTATCTTCATGTAAGTGTTGGTGAAATACAAGAGGGGGGTGGTCTCCTATTATAGGAAAAAGAGGTGGCTAGGTGGGAAGAAAAATACAAGATGAGTGAAAATTATCCTAAATGAGTCTTGAACCCATGACCTCCTAGACTCATAGCCAAGCTATCTCCTAACCAATAAAGCTCCTAAAAATAGCGCCCCTATGTAGTACAAAAATTAAGAAAATTACAAATAAGTCCTAATTAAAAATAAATCCTAATTAATCTTCTAATTAATTGGAAATCTTCATGTTTACTTGGGTCAAGTGGTCAAAGGTTGACCATGGGAGGCTTTGACCAAAAATAAGGTTGACCAAGGCTTGGTCCAGCTCCATGCGCCCAAGTCAGACCCAGGCTCTCCTTCAGCTCCGCTGTCAGCTCAGAGTTATAAATGCCAGTTGCCATCATTCCCTCCCCCTTAGAGAGGATTTGACCTCAAATCTGAAAGATAAAAAGAATCCATAAGAAGAAGAGGAACATGGGTAGAAAGAAGGAGTTGGATGACTAAAGTAGCAAGTAAGAAGATACTTCCCTTAGCCTTTGGGGAGTACAGCTGGACGTCCACAAGTTGAACATCTTCCTTGAGCCTAGACAACAAAAGAAGACCCATAAGTATTATTCCAAAGCAAGCAAAGTGAAGGCTCATAACAAAAATACTTGGGGATCATAAAGATTAGCAAAAGAAAAACATAGGAGATGAACAAGAGGTATTTGAGATAAGGGATAGAAAACTCCCTCAATGGAGATTGAAACTATCTTGTCCATGTACTCTATGGATTTAGATCATGGATCAAAGACTAATCTTTTGAAGCCCTCCCTTGCAAGTAAAACAAGTAAGTGGTCATGGAGAAGGCTTAGGAAATAAATTCCACACAAGTACAAAATGTGTTTCAATGTGTAATATTCATCAAAATATTCTACACTATATTCCCAAATAAATGCACAAGTGAAACTATGTGGCATGAATGTTTTAGTATTTTTCAATAACATCCCAACATTTTTATTGAACATAACACATGCATCTTGAGTATGATTGTCAAGAGAATAATGCATATGTTCATGGCATGAGTAACATTTTATCCTAATGAACTTACTCAAGTATGTTGGTGCCTTATTTAAATCAAAGGTATCATTTCTTTGCAAGCAAGGCAAAACAATTAAGGAATCACTTTGAGTAAGCAAAACTTGAGGCATACCATCATGTGATTTAGGTGTCATGCAAATGTTTTCACATGTGATAGCCTTATCCCAATTTTTATCATTTTCTTTTATTAGTTCAAGAGTATAATACACATTTTTATATGAAACAATTATTTTAGGACCAAAATGTGTATGCACATTATAGATACAAACCAAAGGTACATGCATATTCAATCCAACTTTGTTATCATCATGTAACTCAAATTGATCAAAGGAATTGACTAAACATGCATCTCTAGTAAATTTCATGGTACTCTTAAACTTAGTTGGCTTTTCTAAACAAGCAATAGATTTCAAAGCATCATCAACATTGTTTATTTCTTTTAAAACATGTAATGCTTTGAGGCATATAATTGTGCATAGAAGAAGGCATTTCATGCATAAAGAAAGTTAGTTTAGGAAACTCCCTTTCAACAACTTGAGTTGTCCTTTTTGCAACACCAGGAATATTTGCCATCAACCTATTCATGCTTTCATTAGAAGAGTTAGCATTCAAATGATCACAAGATAAACATGCTTTCTCTTCTTGCATTCTTAATTCTTCCTCACTTTCTCTTTTAAGTTTTTTTCTTTCTCTTTTTTCTAATTGTTCTCTTTTCTCTTGTTCTATTAACCTCTTAAGTGTAGTTTGATCTTCTTTTATTTCCTTTGAGGTCATAAGCATGAGTGTGAATTTTATTCCTTGGTGGCGAAACCTATAGGTATTGGCAAAACCATCATATTTTACCCTTCTCTCATATTGCCATGGTCTTCCTAATAGGATGTGTGAGGCTTCTAAGGGTATAACATCAAAGGTCATTTCATCTATGTAGTCCCCTATGCTAAACCTTATTCTCACTTGCCTATCCACCATAATTTCTTCCTCATCACTCACCCATTGAAGTGTATAAGGTTCTGGATGTGGGGTAGTAGGTAGGTTTAGCTTGTTAACTAACCTAAGGTTGGCTAAGTTGCTACTACTTCCTCCATCTATGATCACTAAACATACCTTATCTTCAATTTGGCACCTAGTATGGAATAGGTTCTCTCTTTGGCTCTCTTCTTCACCCAAGGGTGTTTCTAAGTCTTTTCTAAACAACATGGTTGCCCTTTCCCCTTGCCTCCTTCCTTCCATTCTCCTAAATTGATTTTAGTCTTAAGATTTTTATGGACCTTTCCACTCAACTAAGTGTTTACACTCAATGGAATGTTAACACTCGTGTATGTCACTCTTTTTAGGCTTTTTCTATAATGAGACTCTCTTGCCTCTTCTACTCGGTTTGAAGGTTGGTTAGATCTTGCAAAGACCAACGTGAGACTAAGTCTTAACCCTACCCAAATAGAAGCGCACCAACAAAGAAAATACCTACTAAAAGAAGATTGGAAAATCCTAAACAAACAAGGAATTGATATGACAAACAAGAAAAGCTGGAACTCAAACACGCTTATACACAAGAACAGACAACAAACAAGACAAGACTGAAGAAATTGCAAAGAGAATTGTTTTTGGTTATTTTTGAAAAGAGTTGCCAAAATTGTCGTTTTTGAAAAACAGCAAATACAACTCAATTTACAGTATACAATAAAATGAAATAGAAAATTACAGTAAAACTGTCACTGTATTGTTGGGATAACTCTTTGTTTTTATTTTTCTGATTTTTTTTTAATTTTTGACTCTTTTTGGGTGTCTTTTGACTTTTTCTTCCTTGTTGTTGACTTTTGCACCCTTTTTGCTTTTTACATATTTTTTTTGTATTTTTGGCACGTACGTACTTTTTGTATTTTTCTTGCCTTTTCTTTCTTTTTTTGTCTTTTTCCCCAACAGAAAATTACAGAAATTTGTATACAATGAAAAGAAAATAAACTGTAACTACTGTAATTTTTTTGGAATTTTCTGACAGTAAACTGGTCCAAGTGGTACCAGAAAAGCAAAATAATGAATAAAAGAAATCTAAAAACTGTGAAAACGTAATAGCAACCTGATTTCAAAAATGACCAAAAAATTGCTTAGCACTTCCTTGTCGATTATACAAAAGCGGTACGGTTACAGAAACGCGCTTGGTTCAATTTTAAAATTGGAATTAAAATTTGAAGGAAAATCAACAATTAGAATTTGTTGATCTTCTTCCAATACTATGAACCAAAAAAGAGCCTATAAGTGAGCGTTTTGCACAATCAAACAGAGAAAGTCCAAGGTAGAGATAACAGTCAATCCAAATTTGCAATTAGAATGCCAAACAGACAGACATAACAGGAGTAGAAAATTTGAACAAAACAAAGCCAGAACAATGCGCATAAATTGACAAAAAATAGAGGAAAAATTGCACAAAATAAATGACACGAAATTAAGGGGAACTGAAATTAAAAGGATGGGAAGATAAAAATGTAAATGGCAGAAAGTAGAAGGGGATGGCAGAAAGTAAAAGGATGGGGAGAGAGAGAAGAATGTAAAGGGGATGACGGAAATTAAAAGGATGGGGAGGACTGAAAATAAATGACTGAAAGTAAAGGGGAAGCAAAAAGTAAAAGGATGGGGAGGACAGAAATGTAAATGGCAGAATGTAAAGGGGGAAGCAGAAATTAAAAGGATTGGGAGAAGCGGAATTTAAATGCCAGAAAATTAAAAAGCGGAAGGAAGTAAAAAGATGAATATGGGGGATGAACAAGTAATGGTGAAGGGGATAAATGTAGGTGAACGATCTTTGGAAAAATGAAGACAACAATGCCTCCTCTTACCACACTTCACCAACAAACAAGTAGTTATATCAATTAATTTGCAAGAATCACTCAAGAACAAGTATGAGCAATTAAAGAGGCATTTCATCAAACACCTAAGGGGTGGGATTAGCGGCCCAAAAACAGCCCCATACTAGCAAGAATTCAAACAAATCAATCAAGACAAAAAAGTGCTGATTAGCAGCAGAAAGGCACCTCGGGCCCGGGAGGAAACAGTCCAAGTCCAATTACAATTGAAAAAGAGAGATGGAATTACACTAAATGAGTGGAAATTCTGCACCAAATATGTGCAGTAAACCACGCCCAAACAGCCCCAATGTAGCTCCAAAATTGCTCAATTCAACAAAGCTCTGATGACCAATTGATAGCTGGATAGTTGTAGGATCTAGAATTGAGCAAAAATCACCGATTAGAATTAAAAACAAGCAAGTAAAGGCACAAAATAGGTGCTGGGCGCAGCAACTATTTTGGGTGAGAAAATGAAAGAAAATAAGGGAAAGTGAAGGAAAAAGTGGAGAGGAAGAGATGGTGAGGACGCCATTGAAGCAGGAATCCACCCACAACAGATAAGTCCAATGCCAGACGCCACTAATTCAGGAGAATTAGATAAGTCTCAGTATGGTTTGAGCAACAACCACCAAGCCTCACTCAACTCACCAAGGGAGGAGAAATTTGGGGCATAATGCTTTTATTATATTCATGTAAGTATTGTGAAATACAAGGGGGGTGGTCTCCTATTTATAGGAAAAGGAGGTGGCTAGGTGGGAAAGAAAATACAAGATGAGTGAAAATTATCCTAAATGAGTCTTGAACCCATGACCTCCTAAACTCATAGCCAAGCTATCTCCTAACCAATAAAGCTCCTAAAAATAGCGCCCCTATGTAGTACAAAAATTAAGAAAATTACAAATAAGTCCTAATTACAAATAAATCCTAATTAATCTTCTAATTAATTGGAAATCTTCATGTTGACTTGGGTCAAGTGGTCTGATGAGCATAATTTCACACATACTTTGCACCTTCAATTGCAGCTTTCTTAGAGTATAATTGTAATCAAATTCATTGTTATAATTGGAATTTACCAAATTGGACTTAATTGAGCCTTAATTAGAAATGTTGTTTAAATTCGGATTTTTAAGCCTACTGACCTACCTGTCTTGTTTGATGGTATCTGGAGCTCTAGGAATCCGATTTGAGTGATTCCAGTGGCATTGGAAAGCTAACTTCCTGGGCTTTAATTTGATAGGTCATATGACTATATTCCACTGAGCGACGAGGTGCAGTTTTCAATTTGAAGTTGACGTTCAGAAGCTGTCTGAAGCTGAGCGGGAACAGCAAGCTTCTTAAGTAGTTGCTGAAGCAGTTTTAGTCTTTTGGGCCTGAAACCTGTTAGCCTAAGCCCATTTTTACCCCATCCATTAGGTTAATCTTATGGTTTAGGGATTAGTATAAATAGGGGCTGTTAGAATTCTGAGGGGGACTTTTCATATTTTTCGCCTTTACACAGATTGAAGTTGAGGAGACGCTTACTTTCCCTTCTCTCTATTTTTCTAGGTTTTCTTCTTCTTCTTTTTCTGCATTTTCATTTTTCTGTTCTTCCTCTTATGGATTGCTAAAATTTTGAGGATTGATTCTTGAGTGATTTCCAATCGAATTCTGAGGTTTATTTCTATTCAAATTCGTATTTCAATTTCTGCAGTAGATTCAATTCATCTTCTCCTTTAGAATTCTGGTTTTGAATCTTGAATTGGATTTGAACGCTTGTTGATGATTCAATTCTATTCTTCATTAAGAATTCTGGTTTAGTTTGCTTCATTCTAAACAACCAACTGTTTGCTTAATTCAGGAGGTAAAGGATTAGAAATCTCATACCAGTACGCTTAATCTAGTCACCAGTACGCTTAGTCTGGTTTAGCAAGTTCGCTTAGTTCTTGAGTGAGATTATTGTTGAATTAATTGACGCTTGTTCGGTTAATTCGAATTTATTCTGGAAATTGAATTCGATGTATTTTTAACCGATGAAGGATCCAATTGTGAATGAACAAGAGAATCAATCTGTTTTCTTACATCGTTTTATTCCTTCTTCTTTACTTGCGAAACTCTGTTTCTAAACAAACAACCAAAAACCCCCCTCTTTCTGTTGCGTTCTGAAATTCTGCACTGTTAAGACAATCTCTGTCTTAAGACCGTCTGAAGTCATTTGTCTGAAGTTTAATCTGAAGTTTTGGTTCTAAATTTTTGGTCTGAAATCTGATATTCTGAATTGCAATTGAATTCCTTGAGAGACGACTTTGGGTTGTCTAACCCTCACTACACTTTAATTTATATTATTTGATTGGGTACGGCCTCGATCAAATTTGGCGCCGTTGCCGGGGACTTCAATTCAAATTCGATTTTCAATTTCAATTCTGTTTCTGTTTTGTTTTCAATTCTATTTTGTAAATTCGTGTTTAGGAAGTAGACTAATATTTCATATTGTGTTTTCGTATAGCTAACTTGATTTGTGCAGATTCAGTTTGATCAATTTTGGTTCACAAGTTTGAGGTAAGTAGACTAATCTGTCACTTGCAAAGTTACTGTTCCATTGGTCTTTGTGAATTTTAATTTGTGTTTTGAGTAGTGTGATGTGTTGAGTCATTGTAATTAGTGTGTTTAGTCATGTTTTGATGTTTAGAAATTGTTTAGATGAAATTAGAATAGATTTGGTGTCATTTGGATTGAATTGCATAAGTTGATCAAGTGCTGTTGATTTTTTTTTTGTTGTTGACTTTTGCAATTGAATCTGACTTTTTGTTTAACATAGTTAGAGGTTGAATTTTTGTGCCAATTTTTGTGTCCACATTTTTTTAGGTTAATAATGAATATTAGATACCCCAGATGCTGTTAGATAAGTCCTGATTGTGAGATTGTACTGGCTTATTTTGACCTGTTGACTTCAATTGGGCATAACTTGAGTTAGGAGTGTCAGAATTTCACATATTTTATATGCTTTTGGGGTAGAAGAAGCTAGTTAGAGTGATTCTCGCAGCTACGCGGTGAGACCCCCCATAAAATTGCAAAAAAAGGTCGTTTTCTATTTTTAAAGGATTTTTTAAAGTTTTTTTTTGGTGTATTTTCCCTTTCTTACCTTAGGTAGTTTTGGTACTTAGGCTTTGAATTTTGTTCTGAAATTTTTTTGTGGTTGTTTCCTATGTTAATATAGTGTTTTCCATGTATCCATTTCATTGGTTTCTACTCATTTGATATAGGCTGCCTTTATATGCTGACATGCTGTTGTATGCCTCATTTTGTGCATTTTTGTGTGCATTTGGTGTATGACTAGAGCAAACCCAGGTATCCTACATTCTTTTGATCCAGAAATTGATAAGACATATCATAGGTTAGTTAGAGAGTCTAGGATTCCATTTGTGCATAATTCTGTTAGTGATAGTGAGTTGTCTGATAGTGTCTATTCTGCTTTTAGTGTAAGTGATAGTGAGTCTGTTTCTGTGTTTTCTTCTTCTTCCTTTCTTGAGTCTGATCTTAATTATGACACCATGGCTGAGAGAACATTGAGAGAGCTTGCAGCACCTGATGTTAATATTCAGACTTTATGCATTCAATACCCTGATATAGGTGTACCTTGTGAGCTAAAGTCTGGATTGATTCATTTGTTGCCCAAGTTCCATGGTCTTGCAGGTGAGGATCCACATAAGCACCTCAAGGAATTCCATATTGTCTGCACAACTATGAGACCAGTTGGAATTCCCGAGGATCATATTAAGCTGAAGGCATTTCCATTCTCCCTGTAAGATACAGCAAAAGACTGGCTGTACTACCTTCCACCTGGATCCATTACTAGCTGGGATAATTTGAAGAGGTTGTTTTTGGAAAAAATTTTCCCAGCATCCAGAGTGACTTCAATTAGGAAGGAGATCTGTGGTATAAGGCAGATGGACAGAGAAAGTCTGTATGAGTACTGGGAGAGGTTTTAAGAGGCTTTGTGCAAGCTTCCCACATCATCAGATTCATGAGCAGCTACTCATCCAGTATTTCTATGAGGGCCTGATAAACATGGACAGACAAATGATAGATGCAGCCAGTGGAGGAGCGCTTGTAGATAAAACTCCAATTGCAGCAAGGCAGTTAATTGAGAACATGGCTTCTAATAACCAGCAGTTTGGTACCAGAAGCAATTCAGTGGCCTTGACTAGAGGAGTTCATGAGATGGAGACCACTTATGCTGCTGATCATAGGAAGTTGGAGAACAAGCTTGATGATTTGGCTTCTTTGGTCAAGCAGATGGCGGTGTCTCAGAAGGTTGCTAAGCCATGTGGGATTTGTACTTCTGCTGATCATCCCACTGATGCCTGCCCCACCTTACATGAGTCTGAAGGAGATGATGTTGTTCCTGTTCCTCCCCAGGCTTATGCAGCAAATATATATGGTTCTGGCAGACCCCCTCAGCAGCAACCTCCACAACCAGTTGCTGCACCTTCCAAGAGTGAGCCTTCCTTGGAAGAATTAATGAGGCAAATGGCAGTCAACAATCTGAATTTCCAGCAAAGGACCAAAGCAATTATTCTAAGCCTGGAAAATCAGATTGGTCAGATGGCTACCACTATTAATAAGCTGCAGTCCCAGGGTTCAGACAAGCTTCCTGCTCAGACAGTTGTCAACCCTCAGCAGAATGTTAGTGCAATCACCTTGAGATCAGGTAAGAGTCTGCAAGTGTCTGAAAGGCAACAGTATGAGCAAGAAAATGAGATTATTGCAGCTTCAGACAGTACTGTCTCAGCAGGTACAACTTCAGACAGCCCTATACATGAGAGAGCTTGTCGTAGTCCTTTGGGCAGCCCCAGTTCTTCAAGAAATGTACAACCTTATATTCCTCTTCCATTCCCTCAGAGAGTTGTGCAGAAGAGTAAAAAATGGAAGAGGCTGACAAGGAAATCTTGGAAACTTTCAGAAAAGTGGAGGTCAATATACCCCTACTTGAGGCCATAAAGCAAATTCCAAGATATGCCAAGTTTCTGAAGGATTTATGCACTCATAGGAGGCGGCTGAAGGGCAATGAGAGGATCAGTATGGGAAGGAATGTCTCTGCACTCATTGAGAGACCAGTGACTACTATTCCTGAAAAATGCAAAGATCCGGGGACATTTTCTATTCCTTGTGTTATAGGCAGTAACAAATTTGATAATGCTATGCTTGACTTAGGAGCATCTACTAATGTTATGCCCTTATCTATTTTCACCTCATTATCCCTTGGTCCTTTGCAGGCTACATGTGTTGTCATTCAGTTGGCAAATAGGAGCACTGCCCACCCTGCAGGTCTTATAGAGGATGTACTGGTTCGTGTGAATGACCTCATCTTCCCTGCTAACTTTTATATATTGGATATGGAGGGAGGAGATTCACTCACTGGTGCAGCCCCGATCATCTTAGGCAGGCCCTTCCTGAAGACAGCAAGGACTAAGATTGATGTTCATGCAGGCACACTTACCATGGAGTTTGGAGATAGTGTGGTTCAGTTTAACATTTTAGATGCTATGAAGCATCCCATTGAGGACCATTCTGTTTTCCATATTGATATGCTTGCTGAACTTGTAGATAATAGTCTGTCAGAGTTTATAGAAGAGTTGGATTTTCCTGCCTTGTCTGACTTCAATGATGTTTACACTTGTGATTTATGTTCTGATTCTTCCAAGTGTAGTATGTATGCTGAGATAGATGAGTTCATATCTGCTGATAGTTCTGATTGTGTTCATTTTTTAGCAGGTTCTAATGATGTTGATTTTTCAGTAGGTTCTGGTATTGATACACCAACAGAGCGAATTAAGTCAGAATGCACAGGCTTGATTACAGCAATTACAGATACATCGGATTTGGTTGATTTGTAGGTTGCAGAGGTTTCTACCAGTACCAGATTGCTGCCTTCCATTGTCCAGCCCCCATCACTGGAGCTGAAGCCACTTCCTTCTCACCTCAAGTATGCATATTTGGAGGATGAGCAGAAGCTTCCAGTGATTATCTCCACTGCTCTTTCAGATGATCAGGAGCAACCATTATTGCATGTTATTAGGGAGCCCAAGAGAGCTCTTGGCTGGACCTTGGTAGATATTCCGGGTATTAGCCCCTCCATGTGTATGCACCGTATCTTGTTGGAGGATGGGGTTAAACCTGTGAGACAGCCTCAGAGAAGGCTGAATCCCCAGATTCTTGATGTGGTCAAGAAGGAGGTCACCAAGTTGCTACATGCTGGTATCATATATCCCATTTCAGATAGCACTTGGGTGAGCCCGGTACAGGTGGTACCAAAGAAATCTGGGATTACAGTTGTAAAGAATGAGAAGGATGAGTTGATTCCTACTAGAGTGCAGAACAACTAGAGAGTCTGCATTGACTATAGGAGGCTCAACCAGGCGACCAGGAAGGATCACTTCCCACTTCCTTTCATTGATCAGATGCTAGAGCGCCTGGCAGGTAAATCACATTACTGTTTTCTTAGATGGTTTCTCTGGTTATTTTCAGATTTGTATTGCACCAGAGGACCAGCATAAGACTACATTTACCTGCCCTTTTGCTACCTTTGCTTACAGGAGGATGCCTTTTGGTCTATGCAATGCTCCTGGTACTTTCCAAAGATGCATGACGAATATATTTGCTGATTTACTTGAGCATTGCATAGAGGTTTTCATGGATGATTTTTAGTGTGTATGGCTCCTCCTTTGATGCCTGTTTGGATAGCTTGACTAGAGTGCTTGATAGGTGCATAGAGACTAACCTTGTTCTGAATTATGAAAATGTCATTTTATGGTAGAGCATGGTACAGTCTTAGGCCGCATTATCTCTAGGAAGGGCATTGAGGTAGATCCTGCGAAATTAGATGTTATTTCACACTTACCTTACCCCTCTTCCGTGCGAGAGGTTCGATCTTTTCTTGGACATGCAGGTTTCTATCGCAGCTTTATTCAGGACTTCAGTCAGATAGCCTTTCCGCTATCTAACTTGCTGCAGAAGGATGTTACCTTCGAGTTTGGAGAGCGGTACAGAGAGGCATTTGATCGCCTCAAGAGAGCTCTCACCACCACCCCCATTATTCAGCCACCAGATTGGACACTTCCATTCGAGTTGACGTGTGATGCATCAAACTATGCATTGGGAGCTATTTTGGCACAAAGGGTTGGTAAGCTGTCTCATGTGATATATTATGCATCTAGGACATTGGATGCAACACAGGTAAATTACACAACCACTGAGAAAGAGCTTTTAGCAATTGTTTTTGCATTGGATAAGTTTATATCATATTTGCTAGGCTCTAGGGTAGTGGTTTTTACTGATCATGCTGCTCTTAAGTTTCTTTTGAAAAGACAGATTCCAAACCCAGGCTGATCAGGTGGATGCTACTGCTCCAGGAGTTTGACTTGGACATCCAGGATAGGAGTGGTACGCATAATCTTGTAGCAGACCATTTGAGCCACATTGAGAGAGCGGAGGATGCGTTTCCTATTCGGGATGACTTCCCGGATGAGCAGCTTATGGCTTTGCATGATTCCCATCCCCCTCCCCTTACCCCTTGGTTTACTGATATTGTTAATTATCTTATTCATCTGTTTTTCCACCCTTGGCATCTAGGGCTCAGAGAGATAGACTTAAGAGTGATGCCAAGTATTATGTATGGGATGACCCTTATTTGTGGCGTTTTTGCAGTGACCAGGCTATCCGTAAGTGTATTCCAGATCAGGAGATCCAGTCTATACTTCAGTTCTGTCATGCCTCACCTGTTGGAGGACATCTTGGACCCCAGAGGACTGGACGGAAGGTGTTGGATTGTGGATTCTATTGGCCTAAGATTTTTAGAGATGCTTGGAGAGTCTCCTCTACATGCGAGCAGTGTCAGAGAGTAGGAGCGGCCATTTCTAGCAGGCAGCAGATGCCCCAGCAGCCTGTGCTGTTTTGTGAGATCTTTGATGTATGGGGTATTGATTTTATGGGCCCATTTCCTGTTTCTTTTGGTTTTATATATATATCTTGCTTGCTGTGGACTATGTCTCCAAGTGGGTGGAGGCTATAGCCACAAGGACTAATGATGCTCGAGTTGTGGATTTTGTCAGGTCTAACATCTTTTGCAGGTTTGGAGTGCCTCGAGCCATTGTTAGTGATCAGGGGACCCACTTCTGTAACCGGTCCATGGAGGCTTTGCTGAAGAAGTATGGGGTTGTGCATAGAGTTTCTACACCATACCTCCCCCAGACTAATGGACAGGCTAAGATCTCCAATAGAGAGATCAAGAGGATTCTAGAGAAGATGGTGCAGCCTAACAGGAAGGACTGGAGCCGCTGCCTTGATGATGCTCTTTGGGCTCATAGGACTGCCTACAAAGCACCTCTTGGGATGTCCCCCTTTAGAGTTGTTTTTGGTAAGGCGTGCCACTTACCTGTGGAGATTGAGCATCGGGCGTACTGGGCAGTTAGGGCTTGCAATTTGGACAGTGACCAGGCAGGAGAGCAGAGGAAGCTTCAGCTGCAGGAGCTTGATGAGATTCGCCTGGAGGCCTATGAGAACTCTAAGTTCTACAAGGAGAAGACTAAGAAATTTCATGATCAATGTATTGCTAGAAAAGAGTTTGTTGTAAGCCAAAAGGTTTTGTTGTTCAATTCTAGACTTAAGCTTATGCCTGGTAAGCTTCGCTCTCGTTGGGTTGGACCTTTTCTTGTTACTCATGTTTATCCTTATGGGGTTGTAGAGCTGAAAAGTGAGTCTACCAACAAGACCTTCAAGGTCAATGGCCACCGTCTCAAGCTGTTTCATGAGAGCCCCACTTTGGTTGATGAGACGGTTGAGGAGCTTAGCTTGCAGCTTCCCCAATTCCCTCAGGTGCAAATATTTCCACCTTGATGAGGGAGTCTCTTTCCCCACTTTTTCATTATACTATGTCTTTTGTTCTCCAATTTCATTATTTTTACATTGAGGACAATGTGTGATTTAAGTGTGGGGGAGGAGAATTGTAGTTTTAGGACTTTAGAATTGATTTTAGGAATTAGTTTGTGGTTAGGATTTAATTGATTTGTGTTAGCAATTTTTAGGATTTAAAACAAAAAAAAATTCAGACAGTATGCTGTTTGCTGAAAATTTACTGTTTATTGTCTGAAACTACTTGCTGAATTTGCTGTTTCTGAAGCTGTTAGCTGTTGCGTAGCTATTCTGTAGCTACTGCTGTCTAAATTTTACTGTCTACTGTCTGAAAGTGCTGTTTACTGTCACCGTATGCTGTTTGTGCGTTTTTCTGCTGCTATTTACAGCAGAATTTTCAGACAGTATGTTTTTCCTTGACAGCAGAATTTATTTTAACAGCAAAAAAAACAGATTTCTGACAGTAGAAAAATACATTTGGCATGTTTTTCATTGGATTTTTAGGATTTGTGTTGGTAGTTTGCATTTTCATCATTCTTGGATAATTGGTTTCTTGATTTATATTGATTGAATTCCTTGTAATTTGGTGAATAAGTTGGTTTTGATAATTATTGGGTTGAATCTTTTGTGATGGAGTTGTCCTTGGTGAGATTTTGAGCCTTATTGATGGATGGACCATTCTATGCCATTCTCTCTTTTTCTTGTGTGATTTCACTCATGTTTGCTTGTGCTCTAGAACTTGGCTTGACTCTTTAATTTGCAACTTTGTTCACTTGCATGAATTGAGATGATTGAGGCATTTTTTTTGTTGATAATTGAGCTACTAGCCATATTAGCATACCTTGATAATTTTCCAACTTGTTAACCCCTTTGAGCCTATGGATTCCATTTCTTGTTATTAAAGCTCATTACAAACCTTGGAAGTGAAAAACCATGATTGTCCTTGCCTTAGAGGATAAAGGAGCTTTGGAATTGTTTTGGGAATAGGTTCTTGAATAAGTGTGGGAGTGTACTTAAATTTCTTATCTTATCTCCTCAAGTGGATATCATATTATGACCTTGGCTAGTTTAAAAAAATTGGAAAAGGAATGATGGAAAAATTAAAAAAAAACAAAAAAAAGAAAGAAAAGAAAGAAAAGAAAAGCTCAAAAGAAAAGCATATAAGAAAAAAGGGGCAAAGAAATAAAGTGTGCTTGAAATAAATAAATAAAAAAAATTTGGGTCAAAAGGTGAAAAAGAGGAGTTTAATTGTAATCTTGAGATGTATGCTACTTGCATTCATGAATTTATTCCCCATTGCTCCTCTATTCTCTTTGTTTTATAGCTTCTTATCCTTCATTTTCCCTACATTTACCTTGGCCCCATTTCATCCTATTTGAAGTCCTCTTGATCTTTGCTTGCTTGTGCCTCAATTGTTGTGGATATTAGAGTTTTGCCAAGCCTATGGTAGTGTTTGCTTACATGAGTGCTTTGAGTGTATATTCACAAGCCTAAACACTTGAGAGTTAGAGAGTTTGTCTTGTGAGGATTTTATCATTCTTGATTCAACCCTTTGATTTGATCTACCCTCTTGTTTGCTAAATTATTGGGAATTCCATTCATATATTTCTTGAATCCATGATTCCTTGGATGTTGTATTTTGCCTACTCCTATGCATTCCTTGGATCTCTTGATAATTATGCCATCTGTATCTGCATCTTGATCTTTTGTTAATTTTTGGTCATATGGTGTTTTGCCCGGAGTGCAAAAGATTAAGTGTGGGGTTATTTGATGAGCATAATTTCACACATACTTTGCACCTTCAATTGCAGCTTTCTTAGAGTATAATTGTAATCAAATTCATTGTTATAATTGGAATTTACCAAATTGGACTTAATTGAGCCTTAATTAGAAATGTTGTTTAAATTCGGATTTTTAAGTCTACTGACCTACCTGTCTTGTTTTGATGGTATCTGGAGCTCTACGTATCCGATTTGAGTGATTCCAGTGGCATTGGAAAGCTAACTTCCTGGGCTTTAATTTGATAGGTCATATGACTATATTCCACTGAGCGACGAGGTGCCGTTTTCAATTTGAAGTTGACGTTCAGAAGTTGTCTGAAGCTGAGCGGGAACAGCAAGCTTCTTAAGTAGTTGCTGAAGCAGTTTTAGTCTTTTGGGCCTGAAACCTGTTAGCCTAAGCCCATTTTACCCCATCCATTAGGTTAATCTTATGGTTTAGGGATTAGTATAAATAGGGGCTGTTAGAATTCTGAGGGGGACTTTTCATATTTTTCGCCTTTACACAGATTGAAGTTGAGGAGACGCTTGCTTTCCCTTCTCTCTGTTTTTCTAGGTTTTCTTCTTCTTCTTTTTCTGCATTTTCATTTTGCTGTTCTTCCTCTTATGGATTGCTAAACTTTTGAGGATTGATTCTTGAGTGATTTCCAATCGAATTCTGAGGTTTATTTCTATTCAAATTCGTATTTCAATTTCTGCAGTAGATTCAATTTCATCTTCTCCTTTAGAATTCTAGTTTTGAATCTTGAATTGGATTTGAACGCTTGTTGATGATTCAATTTTGTTCTTCACTAAGAATTCTGGTTTAGTTTGCTTCATTCTAAACAACCAACTGTTTGCTTAATTCAGGAGGTAAAGGATTAGAAATCTTATACCAGTACGCTTAATCTGGTCACCAGTACGCTTAGTCTGGTTTAGCAAGTTCGCTTAGTTCTTGAGTGAGATTATTGTTGAATTAATTGACGCTTGTTCGGTTAATTTGAATTTATTCTGGAAATTGAGTTCGATGTATTTTTAACCGATGAAGGATCCAATTGTGAATTAACAAGAGAATCAATCTGTTTTCTTACATCGTTTTATTCCTTCTTCTTTACTTGCGAAACTCTGTTTCTAAACAAATAACCAAAACCCCCCATCTTTATGTTACGTTCTGAAATTCTGCACTGTTAAGACAATCTCTGTCTTAAGACCGTCTGAAGTCTTAAGACCGTCTGAAGTCAAGCCCAGGCTCCCCTTCAGCTTCGCTGTCAGCTCAGAGTTCCAATGGCAGTTGCCATCACTAACTAACACAAAAAAAAATGCAAAAACGATAAATAAAACACTGGGTTGCCTCCCAGAAAGCGCTCGTTTAACGTCATATAGCTTGACGCATGTTCCTTCAATGAGGTTCTTGAAGATGAATGACAGAGTAAGATCTGTCAATTTCATCTCCCAAATAGGGCTTCAATCTTTGTCCATTCACAACCCAATGCCCCTTTGAATCAGGATCTTCTAATTCTACAGCTCCATATGGTCTGACTTCCTTAATGATGAATGAACCAGACCATTTTAATTTTAACTTACCAGGAAAAAATTTCAGCCTAGAGTTGAATAACAGAACTGATTGACCTGGGTAGAACCTTCGCTTGATAAGCTTCTTATCATGATATGCTTTGGTCTTTTCCTTGTAAATCCTGGAAGATTCATAAGCATTTAATCGCATTTCTTCTAGTTCATGCAACTGCAGAATTCTCTTTTGCCCTGCTACTTTTGTATCCATGTTCAAGACCTTTAGAGCCCAGTATGCTTTATGCTCTAATTCAACTGGTAAGTGGCAAGCTTTTCCATAAATCAACTGGAAAGGTGAGAGGCCTGTGGCAGTTTTGTAAGTTGTTCTGTATGCCCAGAGTGCATCATCAAGTTTGTTCGACCAATCCTTTCTAGATGAACTTACTGTTTTCTCAAGAATTCTCTTGATTTCTCTATTTGATACTTCAGCTTGTCCATTTGTTTGAGGGTGGTAAGGTGATTCTACTTTGTGAGTTACTCAATAGTGCTCTAAAAACTTCTGTAGTTGTCCATTGCAGAAGTGAAAACCCCATCACTAATTAGAACTCTTGGTGAACCAAACCTAGAAAAAATATTTTTCTTTAAGAACTGAACTACTGTCTTTGCATAAACTTTTATTGTTGCAGCGGCTTCCACCCACTTTGAGACATATTCGACAGCTACCAGAATGTATTCTTTTCCATTAGAAGAGGGTAAAGGTCCCACAAAATCTATTCCCTAACAGTCAAATACCTCCACTTCCAGAATGTTATTTAGTGGCATCTCATTTCTCTTAGAAATTCCTCCTGTTCTTTGGCAGCTATCACATTGTTGAACATACTAATGGGCATCCCTGAATAGAGTTGGCCAAAAGAATCCAGATTGAAGTACCTTTGCAGCAGTTCTGTCTTTGTTGAAATGCCTCCATAGGGTGAACTATGACAGTGCCATAATATGCTTTGAGCTTCTTTTCCTGAAATACATCTTCTTAGCAGATTATCAGCTCCCATCTTAAAAAGATAAGGATCATCCCACATATATCTTTTTGCTTCACTTAAGAACTTCTTCCTTTGCTGCCATGTGAGATCATCCGGTAATACTCCTGCTGCTTTGAAGTTGGCCATGTCAGCAAACCATGGCCTTTCATGAATCATCATAAGCTTCTCATCGGGGAATTCCTCATGCAATTCAGCCTGTGCAGTTGTTACTTCCTCATTTACCAGTCTCGATAAATGGTCTGCTACACCATTTTCACTTCCCTTTTTGTCTTTAATTACCAGTTCAAATTCCTGTAACAATAAAATCCATCTGATTAGTCTTGGTTTAGAATCTGGTTTGGTCAATAGATATTTTATTGCAGCATGATCAGTATACACAGTGACAGTTGATCCTATAAGATAGGGTCTAAATTTTTCCAAAGCATACACTATTGCTAGTAATTCTTTTTCTATGGTAGCATAATTAATTTGTGCCTCATCCAAAACTTTACTAGCATAGTGTGTAGCATGAAAAACTTTAGATTTTCTTTGCCCTAAAACTGCCCCTATGGCATAATCACTAGCATCATACATGAGTTTAAAATCAAGCGTCCAATTAGGACCAATAATGATAGGAGCGGATATTAATTTTTGTTTCAACAAGTTAAAAGCATTCAGACAATCAGCATCAAATTTAAATGGAGTATCCTTGTTAAGCAAGTTGCTGAGTGGCTTAGCTATCTTTGTGAAATCCTTGATGAAACGTCTGTAGAACCCTGCATGACCTAAGAAGCTTCTGATGCCTTTTACATTTACTGGGGGTGGTAACTTTTCAATGACTTCTACTTTTACTTTATCTACCTCAATGCCTTTAGCAGAAATTTTGTGCCCTAAGACTACACCTTCAGTCACCATGAATTGCCATTTCTCCCAGTTTAGCACAAGATTTGTTTCAACACACCGCTTCAGCACAGTGTCTAAATTCTTTAAGCAATCATCATAGGAAGACCCAAAAACTGAGAAATCATCCATGAATACTTCAATGCATTTTCCCACCAAATATGCAAAAATAGCAAGCATGCATCTTTGGAAAGTGGTCGGTGCATTGCATAGTCCAAAAGGCATTTTCCTGTAAGCAAAAACACCAAAAGGACAAGTAAAAACGGTCTTTTCTTTGTCCTCTAGATTCACCGCTATTTGGTTATATCCAGAGTACCCATCCAGAAAACAGTAAAATGCTTGTCCTGCCAATCTTTCTAACATTTGATCCATGAAAGCTAAAGGAAAGTGATCTTTTCTTGTTGCCTGATTTAATTTCCTATAATTTATGCACATTCTCCATCCAGTAACTGTCCTAGTTGTAATTAATCCATTTTTATCATTTTTTATAACAATCATACCTCCCTTTTTAGGAACGACTTGTACTGGACTTACCCAAGTGTTAGAACCACAGGAAACACTAGAAGGGGGGTTGAATAGTGTTTTAAGCTTTTTGATTGATTTTGGAAATCTTTAATTTAAATCATGAAGATGAACAATGTTGAAAACAAGTCTTAAGATCAGAGATAATTAAAGCGTGCGGAAGATAAGAAAAATAGAGTTTCTTCTAAACCTTAAGATTGTTTTAAACAGAGGCTTCTCAAAGTATCTTCTGAAGACTATTACAAGGATTATTTTCAGAACGGTTTCTGAAATACTTCAGATGACTAGAGGATGTCTGAAGTCTGTTTCTGATTTCTGAACTGAGCTCTTTCCAGTCTCACTTCAGATAATTATTTCAGAAGTTCTTCAAGGTACATTCTTTGTAATGCTTCAAATGATATGAGAGACATTTCATGTTTTGTTCATATGAAAGATCATTTTATTGAAATAATTGTGTTAAGTTTATTATGAAACATACTTTTCAATCCCCAACATAAATATGAAAACTGTCAATAAAGAGATTAAGGGAAAGAGAACTTAGGCACAGAATTTATCCTGGTTCACCCATAAACCCGTGAGCTACATCCAGTCCCAGAGGCAAACCACCACTGGATTTTCCACTATCTGAATCCACAGATACAAGTATTATTCACAGCCTCTTCAGGCCAACACAAGTATTACTTTGTTTTCAACTGCCTCTCCAGGCAACTCATTGCAGTATTCTTTTACAGACAAGCCTCTCCAGGCTCAACAAGTATTCTTTGTTTTCAACTGCCTCTCCAGGCAACTCTTGCAGTATTCTTTTACAGACAAGCCTCTCCAAGCTCAACACAGAGTATTCTTTTACAGACAAGCCTCTCCAGGCTCAACACCGAGTATTCTTTTACAGACAAGCGTCTCCAGGCTCAACACCGAGTATTCTTTTTCAGACAAGCCTCTCCAGGCTCAACACCGAGTATTCTTTCTTCCACAAAGCCTCTCCAGGCTCTCAGACACTTATCCAAGTGTAGAGTATTCTTTCTTCCACCAAGCTTCTCCAGGCTCTCAGACACATAAAGTGTTTACAAATTAAACTAAGTTTAAGTTTCCACGAAACATAAACTTAATCTTTTCCTGTACTAGAGGTTAACTGAGTACTACTCAGGATACAATGAATGAATTCTAAGTACAAGGGTAAGACAGTGATACAAGTATATAAGTTTAAGTACAATCCCTGTCTTTGATGTGAGGAATACCATCCTCTGAGAATGGGCTAAGTAGATTCTGAATTTGAGCTTCGACCTTATTCTCCAACCATTGGTTTCCATAGGCTACATTCTCACCCGTATCATTGGAAAAACCAAGGCATACTTGCGGCTTCAAACCATTCTTGGTTCATTTGAGATCAAGCACATCCTGGTTGGTTGTTCAACTGAACAACTACAACTTTGACTAACTTACCAATAGATCGGCAGCATGGTTGATTCTTAATCAACATCTTCAAATTCAATCTTGAGGCTATTTATATGTTTTGTTGGAATATAGCCGTTTGAAGATGATTCATAATACCGTTGAGATGTTGATGATGTGGCTCATATAGCCGTTATGTAATAGTCTCTCAAATGGTTGCTTTTTCTTAAGCAAATAAGTGTTCAGACGATCATGTGCTGACACTTCTAGAGATGAGCTCTTTAGAGAGATTTTCTTGATATTATTTTGCATGTTCTCTCTTTTGATTTCCTTTTGCTTTTCTTCAGCTGTCTTCTGATTTCTTCTGCTTTTCTTAGGAGTGTATATGATGAGTTATCCGTTGGATTTGTTCTTTTGCTCATTTTGTATATACTTCTCTTCTGTTTGCTCTTGACACCATTTCTTCTTTCTTCTTTGAGTGAGGTGTCTAGTTCTCCAGTTGTTGTTGCAGTTTCCTCTTTGATCAAAGATATATGATATTATAGCCGTTGAATCATATAGTCTTAGCTTCTGTATTGATTTCTTCAATGTTGAAATCTGTTCCATGCACATAGAGAGTTTATACGTTCAGACAATTGATTTCTTCACATATACTCAAATGCTTGCTTTTATCTCATTGTAATTTTATCAGCTTCAACATGTGCTCATCTTATTAATTCAGGCTTTTCTCAATTCTTCAGCTTGAATATTATATCATATTAATTCCAGCGTTTCTTCTACTTCAGCTGATTGCTATTCTGTTCTTCTTTGCAAATTCTTCTTCTTCTGAGATGTAGATGAATAAAGATGTTGAACCAATTGTATTTTATTCAAACATCTTTCTGGTTGCTTTTTCTCAGTCTTCTGATCACCTCTGTATGGTAGCAGTCGCAGGTGCAGGTCTGCGCACGCAGATCCCTTATGTTACAGGTGCAGCATGCGTTGCCGAAAGTCTTTGCCGAGTTTCCTTATTTTTGAAAGACTTTGGTCGAGGTATAAAAGTATGTTTAGCTTTTATACTGAAATGCCTTTTGTTGCAGGTGCAGCAGTCATTAGAGAAAGTCATTGCAGAGTTTCCTTATTTGTGCAAGACTTTGATCGAGGCATAAAAGCATGTTTAGCTTTTATACTGAAATAAGTGTACTCCATTTTGGTAGGGTGTGCTTTACACTTTAGCAACGTCTTTAAGAGATCAATTCTTGATTCTGTTTGTAGACTTCTTCAGATAGTCTTCATGTCTTCAGACGGTCTTCACGTCTTCAGACGGTCTTCACGTCTTCAGACGGGTTGCGCACTTCAGACAGCTTCAGCACTTCAGACGGGTTGCGTTCTAGCTTCAGCACTTCAGACGAGTTGCGTTCTTTAGACAGCTTCAGCACTTCAGACAGGTTGCGCACTTCAGACAGCTTCTACGCTTTAGACGAGTTGCTTACTTCAGACAGCTTCTACGCTTCAGACAACCTTTATATTAAATCCTGCATTTGTTCTTCTGATCCTGAACTTCTGATTCTGTGCATTTGTTCTTCTGATCCTGATCTGCTGATTATTATCATCAAGTCTTCTTATGAATATTCCAACCTGAAACACAATCAACAAACCAATACCTTTCTCAGTAGAACCTATTTATATAATCTTATTTGTTCTTATTATGTTCTTATATAATCTTATTTGTTAATCATTAAAACTAACGGATATTAAGTCTTTGAGTCAGGTTTGAATGCTCAGACTGATTAATAGACTTCACACCAAGCACTATCAGAAATAGGACAGATCATACTTGCATCAAGGAGTTTCAGTACTTCCTTTTTTACTACCTCTTTCATGGTGGGATTTAGTCTCCTTTGAGGTTGTGTGACTGGCTTGTAGTCCTCCCCCATTTGGATCTTATGCATACAATACGATGGACTGATACCCTTGAGATCTGATAAAGACCAACCTATTGCTCCTTCATTTTCCTTCAAAACAGAGAGTAGCTTTTCCTCCTCGGATGGGGTTAAAGCTTTGCTTATAACAACAGGTTTATTTTTATCATCATCAAGAAAAGCATATTTAAGATGAGATGGTAATACCTTTAATTCCAACTTCTGACTCTCGGTTATCTTTTCCCGTTGTAAAATCTCAACATCTTTTTCATCTGGTGGTACTGTATTAGCCAAATCCAATTGCCTTGAATATTCTTCAACTTCATTCCTTTCCTCTTCATCAAAGTCATTGTCCATACCTGTTAGAGCTTTTTCTAAAGGGTCTGCCTTTGTTAATAGCTCCTGAACAACTAGAGATGTTTCCTCTACCATATCTAATTGAAGACATTGTTGCTTCACTTTAGGGTGTTGCATTGCTTCAAACACGTTGAAACTCACCTCATCATCTTGTACTCTTACCTTTAAGTTACCATCATCAACATCAATGATGACCTTAACAGTCTTCATAAAGGGCCTCCAAAGGATAAGGAGTACTTCAGCGTCTTCCTCAATATCCATGATTACAAAGTCAACTGGAAACACGAATTTGTCTATCTTGACCATTACATCTTCAGCAATCCCATATGGATATTTCATTGATCTATCAGCCAATTGTAGTGTCATTCTTGTCGGCTTCACTTCTAGATCTCCAATCCTCTTGAGCATAGATAAAGGCATTAAGTTTATGCTGGCCCCTAAGTCAAGTAATGCCTTTCATACTAGTAGTGATCCAATTGTAACTGGTATGGTAAAACTCCGTAGATCTTTTGTCTTTTGCGGCAATGACTTTTGAATTATGGCACTGCATCCAGCTTCAAGCTCAACTGTTTCATCTGTAAACTTTCTCTTTTTAGTGAGAAGCTCCTTCATGAATTTGGCCTATGTAGGCATCTGTTCCATGGATTCCATCAGTGGAATATTGATTTGCAATCTTTTCATAATGTCCATGAATCTGATAAATTTCCCGTCTTTGTCTTTCTTGGAGGGATTCTTAGGGTATGGTAGTTCCCTATCTTGAGGCATCTGTGTGTCTTTCTTTTCTTTCTTCTTCTCTTTCACCTCAATTTCCTTCTCTTTCTCTTTCTCTTTTTCTTCTTCTTATTCTTCTTCCTTTCTTTTAGGCTCTCCCACTTCTTCATTTGTTTCTCCCTTCTCAATTTAGTCTTCATCCTCTTGCTCTTTCTTTTCTTGAACTTTTCTTTCCACCACCAGATTATCACCAATACCTCTTCCTATCTCCTTACCACTTCTGGTGGATATTGACTTGCAATTCTCTTTTTGTGCAGCGAATTGCTTCCTTACTTGCTCCACCTGAGTTGTCAGGTTTCTAAATGTTGTCTCTATGATTCTCTGACTGGCATTCATATCCTGCATGAGTCTATCGATCTTTTCCTCAATTCTTGAATTTATGTCATGCATTGCAGCTTCTCTATCTTGGCTTCTCCCAGAGTTGTTGGAAAATTTATCTTGCCTTCCTTGGGCTCCCACATAGTTGACATGTTCTACTTGAATATCCTCATAAGAGCAGTGACCATTGGGGTGGTCGCCTCCGCAAAAGTCACAAATCAACTGTTGGGCTTGACAAGGTTGAGATTGCGCTGTTTGCAATTGTTGAGGAAGTGCTTTTAATTGCTCGGTGAGTGCCTCTAGTTGTTGCTTGATGAGCTTATTTTCTTCTAATATTGCATCATTGCTTTTTAGCTCTAGCAACTCCTTCTTCTGAACCGGCTCCCCCCAATATTGAGCTTATTGGTTATTCATTGCAAAATTCTCAATTATTGTGAGAGCACGCTCTTCATCCACCGCCAGAATAGTCCCTCCTGCTGAAGCATCTATGTATGACTTTGAATCGTGTTTGAGTCCATTGCAGAAAATGTTTAGTCGTGCAATATTGTCAAAACCATGATTTGGGCACTTTTGCAGCAAGGACTTGAATCGCTCCCAGGCTTCACATAGTGGTTCGTCCTCTCTTTGCCTGAATATGGAGATGTTTTTCTTTGCTTGAATGTAGCATGATATTGGAAAGAATCTTTTCAGAAATTTATCTTCTACCACGCTCCAATTACTCAGACTCTGGCTAGGATGCATTTTCAGCCACTCATTTGCCTTACCTGTTAAAGAAAAGGGAAACGATCGTAAGTAGGCTGATTCTAATTCTTCTTCCTCAAATCCCATAACACCAATCAATTAATAGAAAGTAGAGAGATGTGCATGTGGATCCTCGTGATCCAATCCTGTGAATTGGTGGGCACTGATGAGGTTTAAATGTGCAATCTTTATCTCCAAGGACTTCTGATAGCAGGATAGTTGTAGGATCTAGAATTGAGCAAAACAACCGGTTAGAATCAATAAAATGCACTTGAATTGCGAATTATAGTGGCTGGAATAGCAGCTATATTGCGCAAGAAAATGGGAGAAAATGAGAGAAAAAGTGGAAGAGGAAGAGATGAATTGGACGCCACTGATGCAGGAATCCACCCATAGCAGATAAGTCCTATGCCAGACGTCACTAATTCAGGAGAATTAGATAAGTCTCAGTATGGTTTAAGCAAGAACCATCAAGCCTACTCTCAACTCACACTTGAGGAGAAAAATGGGCATAATGCCTTTACTATCATCAATGTTGTGAAATACAAGGGGGTGGTCTTCTATTTATAGGAAAAGGAGGTGGCTAGGTGGGAAGGAAAATAAAAGATGAGTGGAAAACTATCCTAGGTGGGTGTTGAACCCCTATCCTTTGGCTAATTAGCTAAGTTATCACTTAAGCCACTAAAGCCATCAAATTAGCACCCCTATTCTAGAAAGAAAAGGAAAAATTACATTCATATCCTAATTAAAATTAAAACTCTACTTAAATCCTAATTAAGATGAAGTCTTCTTGTTGACTTGGTCAAGGGTGGTCAAAGGTCAAAGGTTGACCATGGGGAGGGGGTTGACTAAGGCTTGGTCTAGCTCCATTCACCCAAGTCAGGCCCAGGCTCCCCTTCAGCTCCGCTGTCAGCTCAAAGTTCCACTGACAGTTGCCATTATTCCCTCCCCCTTAGAGAGGATTTGACCTCAAATCTGAAAGATCAGAAAGAATCCATAAGAAAAAGAGGAACAGGGGTAGAAAGAAGGAGTTGGATGACTAAAGTAGCAAGTAAGAAGATACTTCCCTTAGCCTTTGGGGAGTACAGCTGGACGTCCACAAGTTGAACATCTTCCTAGACAACAAAAAGAAGACCCATAAGTATTATTCCAAAGCAAGCAAAGTGAAGGCTCATAACAAAAATACTTGGGGATCATAAAGATTAGCAAAAGAAAAACATAGGAGATGAACAAGAGGTATTTGAGATAAGGGATAGAAAACTCCCTTAATGAAGATTTAACCATCTTGTCCATGTACTCTCTGGATTTAGTTCTTAGATCAAAGACTAATCTTTTGAAGCCCTCCCTTGCAAGTAAGACAAGTAAGTGGTCATGGAGAAGGCTTTGGAAATAAATTCCACACAAGTACAAAATGTGTTTCAATGTGCAATATTCATCAAAATATTCTACAGTATGTTCCCAAATAAATGCACAGGTGAAACTATGTGGCATGAATGATTTAGTATTTTTCAATAACATCCCAACATGCCCCACGACTCTACCACATGCATTTTGTTTAGGAGCATATTGCACATGATTATGCCATGAATCATTTTTACAAGTTATTTCAAGAGGCATATGATGGGTCTCTGGCAAGCGAACCAAAAATCCAGTTGTATAATAGTAAGAAGGGTTATCGTATCCACAGGGAACAGTCAATTCGCGTATAGTCGTGATCTATTTATCAAGGGAAAACAACAGATTTATGAGAGTATTTTTGTGCGGAAAATATAAATTGCAAATTAATAATTAATAGAAATAGAAAGGAAGAGTTAGAGACACTTTACTTGGATTAGGATTGGACTTCATATCATCACACCCTTCGTGCATGTAAAAACTATCTATTATTTTAGGTTTACTCTATAATACTGTAGACAAACTATATTGCTAAGACCCCGAGTTACTAGCGGCCTCACACACTCAAAGGTAATCCATACGGGCTCTCCCAGGCGACAGACTTACCCTCGACTTATTTTGCTTTCTTTTATTCCGTTTGTAAAAGAACTAATTGATAAACGAGACCTACTCCTCTGGACGCACCTTCGCTAGAGTACTGTCACTACCCATCACTCATTAGAATACATCCACGTTATCGCTTCCTGGATTAACAATAAACTAATTCTTTGCTACCGGTAATTTAATAACCATGCCTATCCTGTAGACGCCCTTCATTAGAGTACTCACACTACCCATCAATCACTAGAAACGCCCATGTTTCGGTTCTGGCTACCGAGTCCTCTTATTCACTCAGAGAATGGGTTTCTTCAGAATCCGCTCCCCCATCCTCAATCCTAGTCGAAACTAGCCTATAACTCCGGCGCAAGTGCGGAAGTTAGGAATTAAGCACATAATAAGATTACCAATATTATAGACAGAGAGCTCATGAAATAATAAAATAGAGTTTACATACACTTGGGGATAGAATCAATTACATCCAATCCTAATGGAGAGTTAACTACACGAGGTAGCTATACACACCACCGAAGATGCTGTCACCATCTTCAATTCTTGTGAAGCGCTCCTCCTCTCCTACTCTAAAATTAGCTTTGGTGCATTATCATTGAAATTTGACTGATTTACAATAATCGTGCACACTTGATCTGGTGCAAGAGGTTCCTATTTATAGGCTAAGGAAAGACAAAGAAAATTGGGGAGAAATCTATCTAAAAACGGCAGCAGGGCAAGAATCTTCGTAACTTTGCGCTTCACCCTGCGCTACAACGCAGGTTGCAGCGCAGGATCCAGAGAGCTGCGCTTCACCTTGCGCTATAGCGCAGGTTGAAGCACAGAATGCGTCCTGCAGCTTTAATCTTTCTCTTTTTAACTTGATCTCTCCCCGAGACTGGTTTTGGTTGATTTGTCTTACCTTGTTTCCCTTTTCTTGATGAAATCTTTGCATTTATTGAGAATCTTGGATTTAATTGGGAAGGTTGTCTGCAGAATCCTTGTTTAATTGGCAGTGATATCTTCATTAATTGCTCTCAAATAATCTTCAAATCTCCAATAATTGCCTTCAATTAAACTTCAAATCTTGCAGATATCTCCCTTATTTAATGTTATCTTTCCTTCAAATCAAATCCTTGCAATATTCTGCAAAAATCAGCAATATTTCTATCAAAATAGCATCAAATTCAAATCCAAGATTAATAAATACAATTTATCTGATATTAAATAAAAAGAGATTAAACTGGGGCAAAAATACCATTTTATCCTTGATAGGTGAACTAAAAAGTGCTTTAATTTATCATATAATTTTCACTTATCAGCATATCAATATGAATGTACTTATTCAAATAGAAAGATGATATCACCTTAAAAGTATCATGATATTGCATGCAAGGTGAAACAATTAAGGATCCATATTGAGCAAGCATATGAGGTATATCATCATGTGATGCATTTGACATATAAGTATTTTTACATGTGATAACCTTATCCATATTTCTATCCTTTTTTCAAAACTAGTTCAAGAGAATCATACACATCTTTATGAGAGATTAATATAGAATGTGTATGCAAGTCAAGTATACAAACCAATTGTTTTTGCACATCCAATCTATCATGCAAGGCATGCAAGTCAACATGTCTAAATGGATTGGGTAAACATACATTTTCAAAAGGTTTCAAGGTACTCTCAAACTGAATTGGCTTTTCTAAACATGCAATAGGTTTCAAAGCATTATCAAAATTGTCAAATTCCTTTGGACATGTAATGCTTTGTGGCATATAATTGTGCATAGAAGAAGGAATTTCATGCATAAAGAAAGTTAGTTTAGGAAGCTCCCTTTCAACAGCTTGAGTTGTCCTTTTTGCAACACTAGGAATATTTTCCATCAACCTATTCATGCTTTCACTAGAAGAGTTAGCATTTAAATGTTCACAAGATAAACATACTTTCTCTTCTTGCACTCTTAATTCTTTTTCCTCACTTTCTCTTTTAAGTTTTTCTTCTTTCTCTTTTTCTATTTGTTCTCTTTTCTCTTGTTCTATTAACCTCTTAAGTGTCGTTTGATCTTCTTTAATTTCCTTTGAGGTCATAGGCATGAGTGTGAATTTTATTCCTTGGTGGCGGAACCTATAGGTATTGGCAAACCCATCATATTTTACCTTTCTCTCATATTTCCATGGTCTTCCTAAAAGGATGTGAGAGGCCTCTAAGGGTATAACATCAAAGGTAATTTTATCTGGGTAATCCCCAATTTTGAACCTTAAGCTCACTTGCCTATCCACCATAAATTCTTCCTCATTACTCACCCATTGAAGTGTATAAGGTTCTGGATGTGGGGTAGTAGGTAAGTTTAGCTTGTTAACTAGCCTAAGGCTAGCTAAGTTGCTATTACTTCCTCCATCTATGATCACTAAACATACCTTATCTTCAATGTGACACCTAGTGTGGAATAGGTTCTCTCTTTGGCTCTCTTCTTCACTCAAGGGTGTTTCTAAGGCTTTTCTAAACAACATGGTTGCCCTTTCCCCTTGCCTCCTTCCTTCCATTCCCCTAGATTGATTTTAGTCTTTAGAGTTTTATGGACCTCTCCACTCAATCTAAGTGTTTACACTCAATGGATAGTAACACTCATGTATGTCACTCTTTTTTGGCTTTTTCTATAATGAGACTCTCTTGCCTCTTCTACTCGGTTGAGGTTGGTTTGATCTTGCAAAGACCAAGAACGAGACTGAGTCTTAACCCTTCCCAAATAGAAGCGCACTAACAAAAGAAAATACCTACTGAAAAAGGATTTAGAATTTTCCTAAGACAAAACAAGAGTTGATGAGACAAGCAAGAAAAGCAAGGACTCAAAAAGGCTTATACACAAGAGTAGAAAGTAAGCAAGACAAGATGGAAGAAATTGCAAAGAGAATTGTTTTTGGTGATTTTTTGAAAAGAGTTGCCAAAATTTGTCGTTTTTGAAAAACAACAAATACAACTCAATTTACAGTATACAGGGAAAAGAAAGAGAAAATTACAGTAAAATTGTCACTGTATTGTTGGGATATTTCTTTGTTTTTTATTTTCTCTATTTTTCTAAATTTTTTTGAATTTTTTTGACTTTTTGGGTGTCTTTGACTTTTTTTGCCTTGTAGTTGACTTTGCACCCTTTTTTGCTTTTTACACCTTTTTTTTGTATTTTTGGCACGTTCGTACTTTTTGTAATTTTCTTGCCTTTTCTTTCTTTTTTTTTGTCTTTTTCCCCAACAGAAAATTACAGAATTTTGTACACAAAGAAAAGAAAATAAATTGTAACTACTGTAATTTTTTTGAAATTTTCTGACAGTAAACTGGTCCGAGTGGTACAAGAAAAGCAAAAATAATGAATAAACTGATTTCTAAAAACTTTGAAAACGTAATGGCAACCTGATTTAAAAAATGTCCAAAAAAATTGCATAGCACTTTCTTGTTGATTATACAAAAGCGGTACGGTTACAGAAATGCGCTTGGTTCAATTTTAAGATTGGAATTAAAATTTGAAGGAAAATCAACAATTGAGATTTGTTGATCTTCTTCCAATACTATGAACCAAAAAAGAGCCTATAGGTGAGCATTTTGCACAATCAAACAGAGAAAGTCCAAGGTAGAGATAGAAGTTAATCCAAATTTGTAATCAGAATGCCAAACAGACAGACATAACAGGAGTAGAAAATTGAACAACACAAAGCCAGAACAATGCACATAAATTGGCAAAAAAAAGACGAAAATTGGGCAAAATAAATGGCACTAAATTAAAAGGGGGAAACTGAAATTAAAAGGATGGGGATGATAGAAATGTAAATAGCAAAAAGTAGAATGGGATGGCAGAAAGTAAAAGGATGGGGAGAGCAGAAATGTAAAAGGGATGGCGGAAATTAAAAGGATGGGGAGGACTGAAAAATAAATGACTGAAAGTAAAGGGGGAAGCGGAAAGTAAAAGGATGGGGAGGGCAGAAATGTAAATGGCAGAATGTAAAGGGGAGAGCAGAAATTAAAAGGATGGGGAGAAGCGGAAATTAAATGGTGGAAAATTAAAAGCGGAAAGTAAAGAGATGAATATGGGGGATAAACAAGTAATGGTGAAAGGGAGAAATGTAAGTGAACGATCTTTGGAAAAATAAAGACAACAATGCCTCCTCTTACCACACTTCACCAACAAACAAGCCGTTTATAGCAGTTAATTTCAAGAATCACTCAAGAACAAGTATGAACAATTGAAATAGGAAATTAATCAAACATCTAAGGGGTGGGATTAGCGGCCCAAAAACATCCCCATACTAGCAATAATTTAAGCAATCAACAAGAAAAATAACAATGCTGATAGCAGCAGAAAGGCACCTCGGGCCCGGGAAACAGTCCAAGTCCAATTACAATTGAAAAAGAGAGATGGAATTACACTAAAATAATGAAAATTCTGCACAAAAGAGGTGCAGTAGGCGTGCCCAAACAGCCCCCAATTAGCTCCAAATTTGCTCAAATTCAACAAGCTTTGATGACCAATTAATAGCAGGATAGTTGTAGGATCTAGAATTGAGCAAAACAACCGGTTAGAATCAATAAAATGCACTTGAATTGCGAATTATAGTGGCTGGAATAGAAGCTATATTGCACAAGAAAATGAGAGAAAATGAAAGAAAAAGTGGAACAGGAAGAGATGAATTGGACGCCACTGATGCAGGAATCCACCCACAGCAGATAAGTCCTATGCCAGACGCCACTAATTCAGGAGAATTAGATAAGTCTCAGTATGGTTTAAGCAAGAACCACCAAGCCTACTCTCAACTCACACTTGAGGAGAAAAATGGGCATAATGCCTTTACTATCATCAAAGTTGTGAAATACAAGGGGGTGGTCTCCTATTTATAGGAAAAGGAGGTGGCTAGGTGGGAAGGAAAGTAAAAGACGAGTGGAAAACTATCCTAGGTGGGTGTTGAACCCCTATCCTTTGGCTAATTAACTAAGCTATCACTTAAGCCAATAAAGCCATCAAATTAGCGCCCCTATTCTAGAAAGAAACGGAAAAATTACATTCATGTCCTAATTACAATTAAAACTCTACTTAAATCCTAATTAAGATGAAGACTTCTTGTTGACTTGGTCAAGGGTGGTCAAAGGTCAAAGGTTGACCATGGGGGGTTGACCAAGGCTTGGTCCAGCTCCATGCGCCCAAGTCATGCCCAGGCTCCCCTTCAGCTCCACTGTCAGCTCAGAGTTCTACTGGCAGTTGCCATCAACTTTGTTGTAGCTGATAGAACTATGCTTGAGTGATGACGAGGTCCTTGGTGCATGACATAGTCTCCTAAGACTCTCTTCCTTGGTTGTTCTTCAGTCATATTTTTGTTTTCTTCTTCACCTCTTCTTTGTCTCCTTCTCTTGTTTCTGCTTCTGTTCTTTCTAGATGTCCTCTCTATTTCTGAATCAAATTGCAACTGATTTGGGGACACTTGTCCTCGCAAAAGCATAAATCAAGAAACTAGGAAAAAGGGTAAGTGTGGAAGAGAATTTTTTTTGTTTTAAAGAAAAATAAAAATAAAAATTAAAACTTTCCTAAAAATCCTAAAAAAAATAAATAAAAATCTAAGAAAAATAAATTCCTAAGATACTTGTATAAAAATAAAAATAAAATTTAAAATTAAAATTTTTCCTACAAATCCTAAAAAAATTAAAATTAAAAAAATTAAAATTAAAAATCCTAAGATAAAATATATACAACTTGATAGAATAGACCTCCAAAGTCTTTAAAAACTGATACATCGTTCCCCGACAACGGCGCCAAAAATACTTGTTGAAATTCTGGCAAGGGTACCAAAACCTCAGCAGTATAATAGTAAGTAAGAGTATCGTATCCACGGGGATCAGTTCAATTTTAAATACCAGTGGTCACAACTTTCAAGTGAGAGAATATATTTGATATAAGTGTAGTTTGCAATAATAAATAAAAAACAGTAAATTGAGATAGGTTGAGCAGGTCACTTGAACTAGGATTGAACTTCGTCTATAGCAACCCTTTCGTATTTGAATCCTAATAATATTTATGAATATGCAATTATAATATTGAAGCACAAATTAAAGTTATTTTACCCTGGTCTCCACAGTAATAAAATACTCAGAAATAATCTACCTTGGTCTCCACAGTGATAAATTACCCCGGATTAAAGATCTATTTGTTTACGCTATTAATTCACCCTGGTCTCCACAGTCGCAAATTAAGTGTTTTTACCAATCAAAATTCAAGTTTCCTATGTCTAGGCTCCCCCAAACTCGCTATTGATTTTATAGAACCGCCTCTCGAATGCGCCCCACAAAACCAATCTATAACTCTGGCACAAAGGCGGAAGCTAAGCATTAAGAACAGGTAAGAAACACCAATATTATAAAAACAGGGATTCATAAATAAAAAAGAGAATTCACATACAATTGGGGATTGAATCGACTACATTCAATCCTATTAGAGAGTTTAGCTACTCATGGTAGCCATTACAAACCAATGGAGAGACTGTCACACTTTTCTCCAACTCCAGCTCTGCTCCGCCGTCTCTCCCTCTATGATCTTTGCAAAAGGTTCTATTTATAGAGGTTGGAAAGCCATCTGAAATCTGGAAGGAATCTGATTTGAAATCCTATGAAAAACTGATCCGTATTCCTGCGCTCAGCGCATTTGAAGCGTAGGATCCAGAATGCAATTTTAAATGATGCGCTCCACCTACGCTTAGCGCAGGTGGAGCGTGAGTCACGTTCCAACTTTCCTTGATTTCCTCTTTTTCAGCTTGATCTCTTCCTGATCTTATCCTTGTTTGATCTGATTTCCTTATTTCCCTCTTTTCAGCTTGATCTTGTGCTGATTTGATCTTAAATTTGAATTTAGAATTAAATCTGTAGAATCCTTATCCAATTAATTGTTGATCCTATCCTTATCAGCTGCCATTTAAATCCTTATCTTGCAGATTCTCTTTTAAAATAAATGCTATCTTGTTTCTTCATTTAAAACTTGCCCTTTTATCTGCAAAATCAACAGATTTTCTATCAAACTAGCATCATATTCAAATTCAAATCAAATAGTTACAAAATATGTATTTATTACTAAAAAAAGGTAATTTGGGGCATAAATTTACTATTTTACCCTTGATAAGTGCAACAATTATGCAGTAAATTATCATATATTTTTCACTTATCAATGGGTTATTTTTCACTTATCAATGGGTTCACACACTCACTGGGCTTTTTGGCTAATTTCCTTGATTATCTCAGCTATTGTTATAATTATTTGTCTTGATTAATTATCATGCACTAATATCCTGATTCTATTTGATTATGAATTCAATAACATTTTTCCTTTTTCTCATCTTTATTAAGTTCACTCAACTGTTTTAGACTCAGAACACTTACTGAGATTTGATTTCTTTTCAACCAATTTCCTCAAGAAAATTTTTTCTATGATTCCCAAAAAATTTTTGAACTACCTATATACTATGTACAAAAACTCTAAGTGAAAAATAAAATAACTGAAAAGAAACAGATAATTACTAACTAAAGAACTGAAATAACAAACAGTTATACTGAAAACAACTGAAATACTGAAATAACTACTACTGTAAAGTAATGTTAACCAACAAAAAACCATGAAACCATGTTTTCATAAGTCAGAAAGATAGAAAAGTCAATCCATCAGTCTCCTCTCATGATTCTGTCGATGTCAGTATCGAACTCCTCATCATGGAAAGTGGCTCCAGCTCCCTCCTCATCTGCTGCAAAGTCAGCTGCAACTCCAGAAGGTCCTTCTCCTACTCCAGCATCCGAAAAACCGCCATCTGCTGGTACAGCTCCAACTCCAGCTCCACCCCCCCGGGAAAATAGGATTGTCCCCAGGCCATTGTGGGTATGTCAGGAACTGATCTGGTGTCATGCCTGGGTAGGGTCCCCGAACATTATGATGCAGGTACTCCTAGAGGTGGAGCTGTCCTCTATGTGTGGAGGTGTTCTGTTGGCGTACATGCTGCAGCTCCAGTCTCAATTGTCTGATCTGCTCTACCACCTCATCATTAAATGTGAGGTTTGGTGGTGGTGCATGAACTGGCTCTGGTTCCTCTTCTTCTTCTTCTGCTAGTGGTGAAGAAGACTACTCCTGGTGTTGCCCAGCTTGCTGATTCTTAGCTAGGTTTGTACAATAATACTCAATATACCTTTTATCAGTGGTATGTCTAATTTTTGTAGTTGGGTTGACCTCCACCCCTTAAGCAGCACAAAAAGCAGTGATCAATGCAGGAAATCACAAAGCTCCTTTAGCTTTTTGATTGTTCTTGTTTACTTCAGATTTGACAAACTTGTGCATCTCTTCAGAAATAATGGTGGCTAGGTCAACTGTATACATCTTTTTCATGATGCAGGAGAGGAGATGGCAGAACATTCAAGTCCGAGACATATCCTATTGGCACTATGTTGGTGTTGAGACCTTGGCAAGCGTACTAATGTCGCAATAGTATAATAGTTTTTAAGTAAGGATGTCGAACCCATGCAGAACGGTTTCAATCGAAATTCAAAGTTTAGCTTACTAAGTATATGTACACAAAGGTGAATATTTGATTCATGTTTGATTTTTGATAACAACTAATTTAAACTTGCATAAAACTAGTAAATTTCAAAGTAAGATTTTAGGAAAGTTTAAGTGAGAAAACTGGGATTGAATTTCATCTATTGCACTCTTCCGTATTTTGGAAATAAAAAACCTATAGTATTCGAACTAAACAATATTGAAGCATAAGCTAAAATCATTCACACCGATTCCTCCAATGTGAAATCCTTAGAACAACTCCCTAAACATCGATTCCTCCAATGTTTAACAAGTTGCCTAGCATTAAGGAAAGATGTTTTAAAGCTATCGATAAATCGAAAGCCATTCCTAGCGTTTCGACCTATCGAGCATTTTTCGTCCAAATCGAATTTCCAAATACGTCCCCGCAACTTCAAGAAATCTAAATCAAGATTACTACTGAGTTAATAGAATCAAGCATTAAGAATAGAACGAAAATGCCAATATTAAAGAGAAACGAAATTACTATAGATAAATGAATCCAAAATACATCCAAGTTTGAATAGATTACATTCAATCCCAAAATCAAAGTTTAGCTACTCATAGTAGCACTTACAACCCAAGAGAAATGAAGAAGAAGAAATGGAGGCACAAACCATAGCAGAGCTCCTGGAGAAACCTGGAGAAGAGGAGAGAGAGAGAGATCCCCCAAAAGCTTCTCTTTCTTCCTTTTATAATAAGCTCGAAACTGACGAAAACTCGCGCGCGCTTAAGCACAAGGTAAGTGTGCTTGAGCGCACTTTTACCTTTAAGAAAGGTGTAACGTGCTGCAGCACGCTAGAGTGGGCTTCAGCACGCTTAAGTGTGCTTCAACACGCTAAAGTGTGCTTCAGCGCCTTCAAAGAGGACTTGAGATGGGCTTCGAGCTGTCTGAAAATAGTGCGCTTCAGCCCCTAAAGTGTGCTAGAGCGCGCCCTTTCAACATAGAGAATTAAGCTTCGATCTCCCTCTGTCTGAATTTGTGTGCTGCAGCGCGCGAAAGTGTGGTTCAGCACGCTTTTGAGAAAGAGAGATTTGGTTTGGATAATCTGAATTTTGTGTGCTCAAGCCCACAAAAGTGTGCTTGAGCGTACTCTTGAGAAGAGGCGAAGCTCACCCTAAGACTTTTGATAGTCTGAAGATTGTGTGCTGCAGCGCGCAAAAGTGTGCTTTAGCACACTTTTTAGGAACTAAATTTTCTGCTCATCTTTCTTCTTTGGCTGCTTCTGAAAATTCTTTTTCTTCATGCCAAGCCTTAAAAAGGGTAATTTCCTCAACAAAATAGCTTAAAAACTCCAAAACTAAATTAAAAGCTTCATAAACTGAATTCAAGCAATAAAAGGGCAATTAGGGGCTAAATTAAGAACAATTATCATTCCCAAGTGCTAAAATTACACCTAAAAATTACTAATTCTAAGCTATTATCAGTTGGCCAATATGAAAGCCATCCAAACCTGAGCAAGTGTTTTCATATCTCCCCTGAGTATTCTGAGAGGATTGCCATTTTTCCCCAGTTGATAGGAACGGTTGCGGATACAGATTTTTCTTGCAACATCCCTTTCATCATAGGCATCTCTGGTTCTTCTCAGTCTTGTGAAAGTGCACTATGCCCACTATTGAAGTTGTAGTGGATGCCCTAAGAATTCAATGATTGCACCCCTATTATAAGTTATCTATCTACCTCTAACTTTTGATCTTTTATCTCCAGGGCCATCTACGGGGTAGGCATTAGCATAAATTCCCTGATTATTTATGGATCAAATTTAGGTAGCGGATTAGCTAGCCTCCTCCAATTCCTTCTGAGAAGCCCATCTAGGAAAAGGGTTAAATTCACCAGGTAACAACTCAACCCTCCTCTCTGGTATGAAAGACCAACTCTTGATCTCTTCATATCTCTCTTGTCTCCTATCATCCCAGAATTGGTTTTGGTTTGGTCTTTTAGGAGAAGGTGTGGTGGTTCTGGACCTTTTTCCTTTGTTGAGCCTAGTGGGATTAAGCCTAGCTACTGTCTTGGTTCTGGCCATCCTGAAATACAAATTCAATAGACCACCAATGAGTAGCAATACAGGATTATCAACAAAATGAAAATCATCCAATTTCATTCAGGGTTAAAGTGCATTATTGAAAAATCTTGAATTAATTGAAATGACCACCATGCATGTATCCAATAACATCCAAACAATGTACCACAATTCCTTTTAACAACATCCAAACAATTACTAGATACATTGTTTAAAATCACAAAGAGGAAAAGAAGCTATGTACCAAAGTCAGGTAACAACAAGGTTTCCAACAATTACAAACCATGCACCTTAAACCACATTTACTTTCATGACATGTGACAAGCAATGTACCAACCCAATTTACATTTTATCAATCCAATTCTAACAAAATATATATGAAGAGGCATTCAACCCCATTCGCATTTCATCAAACAGTTTGTTAAGAGACATTCAATCAACCAGTTGATAGGCACTATGTTCATTCCAAAGTAAATATCAACCCATACAATTTCAAAGATGGAGAAATGACAATCCCATTTATAAGTATCAACCCATCCAAATTCATCTAAATTATGCACATAATCTAGGCAAACAATTCATGAGCATGTTTATGGGCAAAAGATTTGAAGCATTTAAACAAATATTTCATGGGCATTTTTCAAATAACTCAAATTTCAAGTGATTCATACTTACACTTATTCAAGTGATTCACACTTACATTTAAACAACATCCATAATGATGCTCCCATTAAAAAATCAATCAACAAGCATTTATCCTAGGTTAATTAATAGACCTTGTGTTCTACCCTAGGGTTTACAAATTTCTAAAAATAGAGAATTTGTTCGGTGAAAGTGAAGATAAAAATGGAGAAACTTACCTTAGAGCGCAATTGGAAGAATGGAGATGAGATTGGAGTGTGAAAAAGGAAGAATGAGTGAAGAATCTTGATGCCCTAGGGGAGAGGAGGTATGCGCGCGCAGGAGTTCTCACTTGGGGTGGAATGACTTTTGATTCATTCCCCCCTGCGCTGCTATAAAATGTTGTTTTAAAATTCTCGCTCAAGCGAGCTGGTTTTGCTTAAGCGAGACTGACGTGGCATGCATTTGTTAAAAAATACGCTTAAGCGAATTCAGTTTTGCTTGGGCGAAAATTGTCCAAAGAGCATGAATTTTTCACCTCAATTTCGCGCAAGCGAGCTCAGTCTCGCTTGGGCGAAAAGTTCCAGAGAACCCCCATTTTTGCTTTCATTTTCGCTCAAGCGAGCCCAGTCTCGCTCGGGCGAAAAAGTTCCAAAGAGCATGAATTTGCAGCTTCATTCTCGCTTGAGCGAGCTGGTTCTCGCTCAAGCGAGATTATCAGAAACACATTTTCCACATTTTGCTGCATGTTTCGCTCAAGCGAGCTGGTTTCTCATGAGCGAAAATTGTCCAGAAACCATTTTGCAAAATTTTTGACACTTTTCAATTTTTTTTTCAACTTTCACTAACTCTTTTATTGATCATTTCACTTTAATTAACCCTAATACACATTTCAAATTGTTCCTTGATCATTTTTCTACGGATCAAACACGGTTTCACTCCATCAAACTCAAAATTGAGTTCTAAAGCTCAATTCACAAAATTTGACCAAAACAAGGCATTTTATAGCACTCAATCATCTCAATTTGCTATCAAAAACTATTCTCATGCATAACACATCAAACATGTCTCATAATGCACAAATATGCATGTTTAGCACTAATGAGATAATCAAATACTAAAAATGACTCCTTGACACACAAACACACAATCATGTAGAAAACCAAATTTAACACACTGAAATTGAAATTAAAGTGCAGAAACACTGGGTTGCCTCCCAGGAAGCGCTTGTTTAACGTCACATAGCTTGACCCCTGTATCATTAAGGTTCTTTCATATGGATGATTGTGGCGAGCCTTTCAACCTCACCACCCAGATAGGGCTTCAACCTCTGCCCATTCACAACCCAACTTCTTTGAGATTCAGGGCCCTCTAATTCAACAGCCTGGTAAGGTCTGACTTGCTTGACAAGAAATGGTCCTGAGCACTTTGATTTGAGCTTTCCAGGGAAAAAAACTCAACTTGGAATTAAACAATAGCACTGATTGGCCTGGATAAAATTCTCTTTTAAGAATTTTCTTGTCATGATAAGCTTTCACTTTTTCTTTGTACAATTTAGAGGACTCATAAGCACTAATTCTCATTTCTTCCAGTTCAAGCAGCTGTAATTTTCTTTTTCTCTTGCTGCTTGAGGATCAAAGTTCAAGACCCAATATGCCTTGTGTTCCAACTCCACCGGTAAGTTACATGACTTACCATATACCAATTAAAACAATGAGAAACCTGTAGGAGACTTGTATGCAGTCCTGTAGGCCCATAGTGCATCATCCAATATGAGTGACCAATCTTTCCTTAAGGATGTCACAGTTTTCTCCAGAATGCGTTTAATTTCTCTATTTAATACCTCTGCTTGTCCATTGGTCTGTGGATGATAAGGTGATGCAATTTTATGCCTGACTCCATAATGCTCCAGACATTTTTGGAGTTGAGCATTACAGAAATGTGTACCTCCATCATTGATTAGCACCCTTGGAGTACCAAACCTGCAGAATATGTTCTTCTTGAGATATTTTATAACAGTTTTGGCATCAGCTTTAGAAGCTGCAACGGCTTCAACCCATTTTGAAACATAATCAATTGCCACCGGAATATATTCATTGGAAAATGAAGATGGCAGTGGTCTTACAAAGTAGATTCCCAAGCAGTCAAACACTTCAACTTCCAAAATGGTGTTCAAGGGCATTTCATGTCTTTTGAGATTCCCCCTGTTCTAGGGATGTCAACGGGGCGGGGCAGGGGCAGGTAGTGCCTACCCGTATAGATACCCGTTAAAATTAACGGGTACCCATGCGGGTAACGGGTATCCGCGGGTATTCACGGGTATACATTAATGTTTAAAAATTTAAATTTTATAAAGAAAAAAGAGAGGAAATGCTATATAATATATTATAATATCATACTATATATATAAATAATCATTATATAATACCATTATGTGTTAATATATTAAAAATATCATCATAAAATAATATAAAATAAATTATATCTTATCATAAAATAATAAAAAAATCTTAATATTCAAATATATTTAATAGAAAAACATGTTTTAATGAGTATGCGGGTACCCGCAGGGCGGGTAGTATAATATCCTTCCCCACCCATTATATAAATATGCGGGTATATCCACGGGTACGGGTTTTTTTGACATCCCTACCATGTTGTTTGACAATTGTTACACTATTTAACAAACTTATGTGCATCCTTGAATAAGGTGGGCCAGTAAAAACCAGATTGGAGGACTTTTGCAGCAGTCCTCTCTCCATTGAAATGCCCACCATAAGGAGAGTTGTGACAATGCCACATGATACTCTTTGATTTTTCATCAGATACACATCCCCTCAGTAATTGATCAGCTAATTTTAAATAAATTAGGATCATCCCACACATATTGTTGTGCATCTCTCAGGAATTTCTTCTTTTGGTGCCAATTAAGATCTCCAGGAATGACACCTGCAACTTTAAAATTTGTCACGTCAGCAAACCATGGCCTTTCTTTCACCATCATCAATTTTTCATCAGGAAATTCCTCCTACACCTCTAATTGATTATTGGTCACCTCATTATTTACAAGTTTGGACAGATGATCAGCTACAAAATTTTCACTGCCCTTTTTATCCATGATTACCAAATCAAATTCCTGCAATAATAAAATCCATCTGATCAGTCTAGGTTTAGAATCAGATTTGGTCAATAGATATTTAATGGAAGCATGATCAGTATATACAATCACAGAAGAACCAATCAAATATGCTCTAAATTTTTCCAATGCTTACACTATAGCTAACAATTCTTTTTCAGTTGTAGCATAATTGATTTTTGCTTCATTAAGAACTTTGCTAGCATAGTGTATAGCATGAAAAACTTTAGATTTTCTCTATCCTAAAACTGCTCCTATTGCATAGTCACTTGCATCACACATTAATTCAAAACCTAAGTTCCAATCAGGAGCAATTATAACAGGAGCTGAAATCAATTTTTGTTTTAACAATTCAAAAGCATGCAAATATTCAACATCAAAATTAAAAGGTGTGTCCTTACTGAGAAGATTGTTGAGTGGATTTGCTATCTTGGAGAAGTCCTTGATGAAGCTACTATAGAATCCAACATGACCGAGAAAACTCCTGATACCCTTCACATTAGTTGGTGGTGGAAGCTTTTCAATAATCTCCACTTTAGCTTTATCAACCTCAATACCCTTAGCAAAGATTTTGTGTCCCAGCACCACCATGAAATGGCATTTTTCCCAATTCAGAACAAGATTGGTATCAACACACCGCTTCAGCACAGTGTTCAAGTTTTCCAGTCAAATGAAGGACCAAAAACAGAGAAGTCATCCATGAATACTTCAATACATTTCTCAACCAAGTCTGAAAAATTGCAAGCATACAACGTTGGAAGGTTGTTGATGCATTGCAAAGCCCAAATGGCATTTTCCTATAAGCAAACACACCAAAAGGACAAATAAAAGTTGTTTTCTCTTGGTCTTCTGGATCTACTGTTATCTGATTATAACTTGAGTATCCATCCAGAAAATAATAAAATGCTTGCCCTGCTAATCTTTCCAACATTTGATCCATGAAAGGTAAAGGAAAATGATCTTCCCTAGTAGCATGATTCAATTTTCTATAATCTATACACATTCTCCAAGCTGTGACTGTTCTGGTAGGAATTAACTCATTCTTATCATTATAAACAACAGTCATACCTCCCTTTTTAGGAACTACCTGGACCGGGTTGACCCAGGCACTATCGGAGATTGGATAGATCTTTTCAGCAGCAAGTAGCTTTAACACTTCTTTCTTGACCACCTCTTTCATGGTAGGGTTCAATCGCCTTTGAGGTTGTGCTACATGTTTGTAATCATGCTCCATGTGAATCTTGTGCATACAATAAGATGGATTGATACCCTTAAGATCAGATAAAGTCCAACCTATTGCACCCTCATTAGCCTTGAGAACTGAGATTAGCTTTTCTTCTTTAGAAACAGTTAAGGCATTGCTAATCACCACTGGTTTATTTCCTCCATCTGCAAGAAAAACATATTTTAAATGAGGAGGCAATACCTTTAACTCCAGCTTCTGATTCTCAGTTTTACCCTCCTGCTACAATTTTTCAGATTTTTCTTCACTTGATGAAATCTCCTTTGCTGAATCCAAATTCTTCAAATATTCATCAACTTCTTTTCTTCTTCCTCATCAATTTCTTCACATGCACCTATTATTGCTTTTTCTAGCGGGCTTGATTTTATCAATTGCTTCCTTGCTGCTAGAAAAATTTAATCCACAACATCCATTCTAAAACATTGTTGTTTTTCTTTCGGGTTCTGCATGGCTTCAAAGACATTAAAGTTGACTTCATCATCTTGTACTTTGACCTCAATTTTCCATCATCAACATCGATAATGACTTTAACAGTCTTCATGAAAGGTCTTCCCAGTATAAGAGGAACTTCAACATCCTTTTCAATATCCATAACAACAAAGTCTACTGGGAACATGAATTTGTCAACCTTAACCAAAACATCCTCTGTCACACCATATGGATATTTCGTGGATCTGTCAGCTAACTGTAATGTCATTCTTGTAGGTCTTACTTTTAGATCCCCTATTATCTTCAGTATGGACAAAGGCATCAAATTTATGCTGGCACCCAAGTCAAGTAATGCCTTACCTACCGCTAATGTTCTAATTGTGATTGGGATAGTGAAGCTTCCAGGATCCTTGGATTTCTGAGGCAAGGATTTCTAAATTATAGCACTACACCCTGCTTCCAGCTCCACTGTCTCATCTGTAAATCTTCTTTTTTAGTCCGAAGCTCTTTCATAAATTTGGCATATGTCTACATCTGTTTCATGGCTTCTACAAATAGTATATTAATCTGCAGCCGCTTGGAAATATCCATGAATTTTGCGAACTGCCTCTCCTTGTCTTTCTTTGAGGGATTCTGAGGGGATGGTAGATTTTTAACTGAGGTACCTGTACTTCACTCTTCTCCCTCTTTCTTTCACTCATTTTTCTACTATTACCCTCATTTTCTTTTTCTTTGATTTTCTCACTATTTATACTCTCACTTTTATTATTTTCTTCCTCCCCCTCACACTCATTTTTTTCAACTTCATTCTCCTTTTTCTCTAAAACTTTATCCTCCACAGCTAGATTGTCACCAATCCCTCTTCCTACAACTTTACCACTCCTTGTAGTAATCGATTTGCAGTGTTCCTTGGGATTAGTTTGAGTGTTGGCTGAAAAATGACCTCCCTGCTGATCTGATAGTTGTCTTGCCAACTCTACAACCTGTGTCTCTAAATTTCTGATTGAAGCTTCTGTATTTTTCTGATTTGACAAAGAAGCTTGCATAAATTTCTCCAATGTATCCTCCAATTTTGTTGTTCTTTCATGTACAGAAGGATAATATTGTTGTTGTTGTTGATAGGGAGGTTGCCTATTAGATGGACCAACATCTTGTTTCCACCCAAAATTTTGATTATGATTGTTTCTCCAAGCTTGCGAAAAATTGTTAGGATAATTAGTATTGTTGGAGAAGTTACCCGGTCTTCCTTGATTGGACATGTCATTAATTTGTTCTTCTTGTGAATTGCTTTGATAAGAACAGTGACCATTTGGATGGTCACCTACACAGAAATCACATGTTAATTGTTGTTGTTGTTGACCAAGATTGGATTGCACAACATGAAGTTGTTGAGGCAATTTGGACATTTTCTTTGTCAGTGCTTCAATCTGCTGAGTCAATATCTTGTTCTGAGCTAAGATAGCATCAGTAGTGTTCAGGTCAATTGAGAAGTGAAAATCATATGATAAATTAGAGCACTTTTTAGTTCACTTATCAAGGATAAAATAGTATTTTTGCCCCAGTTTAATCCCTTTTTATTAAATATTAGATAAATTGTATTTATTAATCTTAGATTTAAATTTGATGCTATTTTGATAGAAATATTACTGATTTTTGCAGGATATTGCAAAGATTTGATTTGAAGGAAAGATAACATTAAATGAGGGAGATATCTGCAAGATTTGAGTTTGATTGAAGACATTTAATAAAGATTTGAAGAATATTTGAGGCAATCAATGAGGAGATCACTACCAATCAAAAGGATTCTGCAAACAACCTTCCCAAATAAATCAAAGATGCTCAATAAATGCAAAGATTTCATCAAGAAAAGGAAAACAAGGAAGGACAAATCAGCCAAAACCAGTCTCAGGGAGAGATCAAGTTAAAAAGAGAAAGATTGAAGCTGTAGGACGCATTCTGCGCTTCAACCTACGCTGTAGCGCAGGGTGAAGCACAACTCTCTGGAACCTGCGCTGCATCCTGCGCAGTAGCGCAGGGTGAAGCGCAGATCACGCTGATTCTCACCCTGTTGCCGTTTTTAGATAGATTTCTCCCCAATTTTCTTTGTCTTTCCTTAGCCTATAAATAGGACCTTCTTGCACCAGATCAAGTCTGCACGATTATTGTAAATCATTCATATTTCAATGATAATGCACCAGAGCTAATTTTAGAGTAGGAGAGGAGGAGCACTTCACAAGGATTGAAGATAGTGACAACATCTTCGGTGGGTTGTAAGGCTACCTTGTGTAGTTAACTCTCCATTAGGATTGGATGTAATTGATTCTATCCCCAAGTGTATGTAAACTCTATATTATTATTTCATGAGCTCTCTGTCTATAATATTGGTAATCTTATTCTGTGCTTAATTCCTAACTTTCGCGCTTGCGCTGGAGTTATAGGCTAGTTTCGACTAGGATTGAGGATAGGGGAGCGGATTCTGAAGAAACCCATTCTCTGAGTGAATAAGAGGTCTCGGTAGCCAGTGAACCGAAACATGGGTGTTGCTAGTGATTGATGGGTAGTGTGAGTACTCTAATGAAGGGCGTCTACAGGATAGGCATGGTTATTAAATTACCGATAGCAAAGAAAGAGTTGATTGTCAATCTAGGAAGCGATAACATGGATGTATTCTAATGAGTGATGGGTAGTGACAGTACTCTAGCGAAGGTGCGTCCAGAGGAATAGGCCTTGTTTATCAATTAGTTCTTTTACAAACGGAATAAAAGAAAGCAAAATAAGTCGAGGGTAAGTCTGTCGCCTGGGAGAGCCTGCATGGATTACCTTTGAGTGTGTGAGGCCGCTGGTAAGTCGGGGTCTTAGCAATATAGTTTGTCTACAGTATTATAGAGTAAACCTAAAATAATAGATAGTTTTTACATGCACGAAGGGTGTGATGATATGAAGTCCAATCCTAATCCAAGTAAAGTGTCTCTAACTCTTCCTTTCTATTTCTGTTGATTATTAATTTGCAATTTATATTTTCCGCACAAAATACTTTCATAAATCCATTGTTTTCCCTTGATAAATAGATCACGACTATACGCGAATTGACTGTTCCCTGTGGATACGATAACTCTTCTTACTATTATACTACTAGATTTTTGGTTCTCTTGCCAGAAAACCATCATCAAGCACTCCCTTTCTTTGCACAGTTTGCCTTCCATGTTGTGCTTGTTGGTCTGTAGATGCTAATGCTTCAATAATTCTAGTAGCCTGTTATGCATCTACAAACATCATAGTCCTTGGCGGTCTAGTTATCAAGTTTTTATTTTAGGATTTTGTTTATTTGTTTATTATTCTTATTAGGATCTATTATTATCTTAGGAAATTTATTGTTTTTTTTCTAATTCTCTTCAACACTTACCTTTTTCAAAGTTTCTTGTTTATGCTTCTGAGAGGTCAGGCGTCTCCCAATCAATTACAGTTCGACCCGAAAATAGAAAGGACGTCGCGAAGGAATAGAGGTAGAAACTCGAGAAGGAGAAGAAGGATAATTGTTGAGGAACCCAAAAATATGGTAGCGGAACGTCCAAGAAGGACGTTAGGAGATTATATCTCCCATCAAGGACCACGTCACTTCTCAAGCATTGTGTTACCACCAAATGCTAGAGCTTTGGAGTTGAAGACTGCACACCTCAACCTCATTAGTGCACATCAATTCGCTGGATTGGATCATGAAAATCCAAATGCTCATCTCTCTAATATTTATGAATTGATTGGTACTATGGGTTACGAGGAAGTTAATTTAGAATTTGTTTACTTACGCTTGTTTCCTTTCTCGTTGATAGGTAAAGCTAAGGAATGGTTGCAATCACACCCAAATCAAAGCCTAACCAATTGGGGTGTGGTTGAGGATAAATTCTTGACAAGATTCTTCCCACCAGGGAAGCAGATTGAAGCCAAAGCAGATATTTCCACATTCAGACAAGGGATTGATGAGCCACTATGTGAAGCTTGGGAAAGATTCGAGTCTATGCTGCGCAACTGTCCCAACCATGGCTATGAGGATATAGCCCAACTCAACATATTCTGTACGGGACTTCGTTCAGATTCAAGGTCATTCATAGATGCGGCAGCAGATGGAACTATCTTATCCGCAGAAGTTGATCGAGCGCTAGAAATTATCAACCATTTTGCACAGAACGATCAACAAGCTCAAAGTGGAAGACAGCCCGCGCAATTACCAAAGAAAGGAATGCTAGAACTCAGTCAAAGTGATGCTCTGTTAGCTGAGAACAAGCTCATTAAATGTCAACTAGAAGCACTCACTGAGACGTTGAAGACACTCCCTCAACAACTCAAAGTTGTCCACTCACAACCCATCCAAGCCCAACCATTGATTTGTGATTTCTGTGGAGGTGACCATCTAAATGGTCAACGTGCTAGCCAAGGAACACAACCAGAACAAATCAACTTCATGGGTAACCAGGGAAGGCAAGGGAATTACTCCAACAATAACAACAATCAATATTCACATGGTTGGAGAAATAACCAAACCAACTCTGGTTGGAGTCAGAATGGAGGACCAAGACAACCACCTTACCAACAGCAGCCCTCAACATATGATAAACTGAACACTTTGGAAGGTAAGATTGATGACCTTGTGCAAAAATTTAGTGGATTCAAGACAACTACTGAGGCATCAATCAAGACTCTAGAGAGTCAAGTGGGTCAGTTAGCAACTGAGATGGCAGAACACAGGCGACAACACTTCTCAGCTGTAACCCACACCAATCCAAAGGAACAATGCAGCTTGATTGCTATTGATGGCAACAAGTCAGAAGAGTAGGAACTTGATGAGGAAGAAGAAATCATCTTTGAAGAACAATTGCTTCAAGAGGAAGTTGTTCAACAAGATGAAGAAGCAGCACAAAAGGAACATCATGAAGAGAAGGTCTTAATCACAAGTAAGTCACTTGACCCAGGTAGGTTTACTATACCCATCTCTACTAGTAATCTACCTCCTACTCATGTTTTATTAGATCTTGGAGCGAGCATCAATTTGATGTCGCTATCGTATTTTAACAAGTTGAGTAATGTGAAGGTCAAGCCTGCAAATATGAGGTTACTTCTTGCAAATAAATCCGCTCAACGCCTTCATGGGATACTAGAGGATATTCAAATCAAAGTGGATAAATTTGCATATGTTGTAGATTTCTACATTGCAGAGATAGAAGAGGAGGATACTGAAGTCCCCCTAATTTTAGGAAGACCCTTCATGAAAGCTGCTAAGATGATCATTGATGTTGATCGAGGAAAATATAAATTTTGCTCAAAAGATGAAAGTATTACATTTCATAGAGGTACGCCTAAGTTACAACAAACTGATGCTATTTCTAAAAATCCAACAAAGTTGCTAGGCTCCGAATTTATGAGGAAGCCTAGGATGAGGATAAAGCACCCAGAGTCAATATGGGAGTTCAAATTTAATAGGAGAAGAAGATCAACATTTGATACTGAGGAAGACAGTGACAGTGATGGAAGAATCAAAAATTGGTATGGAGGATGGGAGCTCAAAGGAAGAACTGGTATGGAGTCAAACATCATCCTCCACTTGAGGCCACCATAAAAGGGTTGAGTAACCAGGCGTCGAGCTAAAAGACGTTAAACAAGCGATTCCTGGGAGGCAACCCAGTCTTTGTAAGTTTTAAATTTTCATTTAATTTTCATTTTGGTAATTTTTAGTTTTAGGATTTACCTGTGTAATTAGGAAATTGTTAAAATGGGGATCTAAATCTAAAAGGATTGCATGGAATCAACTAGGAGTAGCAGAAGCAGAGAGAATACTGCAGATATGCGCTTCAACCTGCGCTGTAGCGCAGGGTGAAGCGCGGCAGAACGCTTCAACTTCGAAGTAGTACGCACTCCACGCTGCGCTGTAGCGCAGGGTGTTGCGCAGGAAGCGGGACTTTAAGTTCTGAAATTTGAACGAAGGAGTTCATTTTGAACTTCCTTTCGTTCCGTTCTTTTGCGTTTTCTCTGATATTCCTAACCTTTGCTTTGCCTTTTCTCACTCATATAGCCTTCATTTTCAGTTTCTGAGCTTATACCATGTATGTTTTTATAGTTTTCTTTCTTGCTAACCGATTGAAATTTTTATTTTTATTTTATTTGAGCATAACCTTAGGATAGGAATCTTAGGACTCTAGGAACCTTTAGGAAAGAAATAATGTTCATAGTGCTTTAAATTAGATTGCATGTGGTTAGGATTCTTTGTGAGTTATTCATGTTTGCTCAGGTGGTAGTTTTTGAGTGCTCAATGATTCCTGCAAATTATTTTTTTGGTGCATGTATGCTTAATTAATTGCTCTAATATTTTTGCATGCCCATACATAAATGATGGTGCAATATTGCATGTTACTGATGACATGATTTTTGAGCATGAGTTTAATTCTCACGTTGCTTGTTTAGAATTGTTTAGGACCTGCTTTAACTAATCACTTTAGCATGTCTTAATTAATTAATTGGCATTTATTGGGTAATATTTAAAATCAAAATTTTTATGCACATTTGTTTGGTTAATTCATTGCTCTAAGCATTGAAATTTATTGGCCATTTATTTCATAATTATGAGGAATTAAATATTATGATGCATAAATAATTTGAGTTGCTTTTGCTTTGCAGATGGTTCGCACGAAGAATGTCAGTGGTGCTAGTTCCTCTAGGAGAGGCACAGGGGGTGCCAAGAGGAAGGCCCCCCAGAGGGAACCTGAGTTCGACCCTCATCGCTTCAAGGACCTCAAGTCCTTTGAAGCATACACTGACATTGTTGATTGCAAGTTCATCCTGGAGCGACCAGTCATCCTCCAGGAGGGGGAATATGAAGAGTTCTCTGCTGAGATTCACAGGAGGCGTTGGAACCGCCTCAGCCGCCCTAACAACTACTTCGATCCAGACATTGTCAGGGAATTCTATGCTAACGCTATTGGAGACCACGACGTTAACTGCAGGAGGGAGTCCTATGTTCGAGGACAGGTTATCAGATTTTATTGCGATGCAATCAATGCACTTTTAGGACATCCCATAGAGGAGGACAGAGACCTCGTGGTGTGCCAATACCACGAGAGGATCCAGGTTGTGGGGCTTCATGGCAATGATCCCCTTGACATTGAGACTGCTCAGCTGCTATGCTTACCAGGGCGTTCCTTTGAGAGGAATGCATATCAGGAGGCTGCCAGGATTCACAGTCATGATATGACAAGTATCACACGGATGTGGACAGTATTGACGTTGGCCAACATACATCCTACATGGCATGTTTCTGATATCATTATGCTTGTAGCCCACCTCATTTACTGTATCCTCACTGGCGCTACTATCGATACATCACGGGTTATCACCAGTAGGATATCAGACTTTGCATATTCTGTGGGGCGTCGGACCCCTAACTCCAAGATCAGGCTTGGCTTCCCTTCTCTCATCACCTCACTCTGCAGATCTAGGGGTGTAGAGGTGAACCCTAGGGTTCGTATCGCACTTCCCATGACCAGGGCATACATTGAAGCCAACTGTATCCCGACTGAGGAGTTACAGGTTGAGGATCAGCAGCAGCAACAAGCACCACCACCACCACCAGCAGACATGGATGCTCCAGTCTGGGCCCAGCAACTTGAGGCACAGAACACTCATTTGATGGGTCAAATGTCCACTATTCACCGAGCAGCTGTTCATTTTCAGAGTAGACATTATCAGGCTCGTGTGGACCCCATGACCCCTGCCCAGTTTCATGATTACTTACAGTGGCCTGGGGACAGGCCTATTTTCCTAGGGGGGATGGAGCAGCTTACATGGATCAGAACCAGGATGAGGACTGATTGTTTTCTTTCCTGTTTGGTGCTTTTCCTTCTTTTTCTTTTTTCTTTTTCATTTTATTTTCTTATTTTCTTAATTTCTTTTGATATGTACTGTATACCACTGATACATCATCTATATTAGGCAGTACTTATTTTGTTATTTTTTGTTTTTCTGTTAAATTTTTAGGACTTTTTAGGACCTTAGGAATTAGGATTTAAGGTAACTTTTTCAAATTCTCTGTAATTAAGTAGTTTAACTAACCAGATTAGGAAAGATGATAGAGTTTTGTGATTAATTCAATAATCAGTTAGGATTAGGATACTTCTAAGGAGAACCTATCAGGATAGTTAATTAAAACCAGTAAGTGCTTTATCAAGGAATTTTAACCAATAACCGGTGAGCTGAGAGCCCAAACACTGAAATTGAGAGTTTTTCACCACTGCTTGTCAACTGTTATTGCTTGAGTTTATGAATTTTGTCTTGCTAGTAGAAGATATGGAAGTGACAAAGGCATATTTTCTGATTATAATATTTTGCTCAGTGCCAAATAGCCAACCTTGATTAAATTTTTCCAATTTTGATTGCCCATTTGAGAGAGCAAGGTGTACCACAACAACATGGGACAAGAGGTTGGTGAAATGAAAGGCCAAAGAGATTCAAAGAGCAGGCACAAGAAATCACAAAGAAGAATACTCCCTCATAAATAAATTCTCTATGTTATTGTATTTTATTTAAAAAAAAATTCTGCACAAAGTGTGGAAATTGAATAAGTTGGGAGGAGTGCTTCTTCAGACAAAGAGGCTAGCTGAAAAAAGGTGACAATTCAAGAATGACATGGTAGATTGAGAGAAGTTCCAAAGCACAACCACAAGTTGCTTTCTATTCAAAGTGTTCTTTGCATATCTAGAAAAACCATGATTTCTTGATAGCCCAGCCTCATTACAACCAAAGAAAAGACCTTTTGATCCATAATTAACTGCTTGCAGGTTCAGATATTGGAAACGACTATCAATTCTAGTTGTTCAACGGTGGTGAAAAAGATTGAGGGAAACACTTACCCGTGAGAATGAGAGATTTCCTTGGTTTATCACTTACTGCTTTAATTGCTATTTTTGAGAAGTTTGATTGATGTATGTGTTCTATTCTGATTGAGGATTGGTAACATCTCTTAATCCTGATTTTTTCTTATGTTTGAAAAGTGATTGCTGCTTAACAAGGAGATAATGAAAAGTTCCTTGAATTTGTTTTTGATTTTAGTTATTCAGGGGATAGAATTGATTTTTTGATTGCAAAGAGATCTCTTGCTTGAGGACAAGCAAGAAGTTAAGTTGGGGGGTATTTTGATAAGTGAAAATCATATGATAAATTAGAGCACTTTTTAGTTCACTTATCAAGGATAAAATGGTATTTTTGTCCCAGTTTAATCCATTTTTATTAAATATTAGATAAATTGTATTTATTAATCTTATATTTGAATTTGATGCTATTTTGATAGAAATATTGCTGATTTTTGCAGGATATTGCAAAGATTTGATTTGAAGGAAAGATAACATTAAATGAGGAAGATATCTGCAAGATTTGAGTTTGATTGAAGAGATATAATAAAGATTTGAAGAAGATTTGAGGCAATCAATGAGGAGATCACTACCAATCAAACAAGGATTTTGCAGACAACCTTCCCAAATAAATCAAAGATGCTCAATAAATGCAAAGATTTCATCAAGAAAAGGGAAACGAGGAAAGACAAATCAGCCAAAACCAGTCTCGGGGAGAGATCAAGTTAAAAAGAGAAAGATTGAAGCTGCAGGACGCATTCTACGCTTCAACCTGCGTTGTAGCGCAGGGTGAAGCGCAGCTCTCTGGAACCTGCGCTGAATCCTGCGCTGTAGCGCAGGGTGAAGCGCAGATCACGCTGATTCTCGCCCTGTTGCCGTTTTTAGATAGATTTCTCCCCAATTTTCTTTGTCTTTCCTTAGCCTATAAATAGGACCTTCTTGCACCAGATCAAGTGTGCACGATTATTGTAAATCAGTCATATTTCAGTGATAATGCACCAGAGCTAATTTTAGAGTAGGAGAGGAGGAGCGCTTCACAAGGATTGAAGATGGTGACAGCATCTTCGGTGGATTGTAAGGCTACCTTGTGTAGTTACCTCTCCATTAGGATTGGATGTAATTGATTCTATCCCCAAGTGTATGTAAACTCTATATTATTATTTCATGAGCTCTCTATCTATAATATTGGTAATCTTATTCTGTGCTTAATTCCTAACTTCCACGCTTGCGTCGGAGTTATAGGCTAGTTTCGACTAGGATATAGGATGGGGGAGCGGATTCTGGAGAAACCCATTCTCTGAGTGAATAAGAGGACTCGGTAGCCAGTGAACCGAAACATGGGCGTTGCTAGTGATTGATGGGTAGTGTGAGTACTCTAATGAAGGGCGTCTACAGGATAGGCATGGTTATTAAATTACCAATAGCAAAGAATTAGTTGATTGTCAATCCAGGAAGCGATAACGTGGATGTATTCTAATGAGTGATGGGTAGTGACAGTACTCTAGCGAAGGTGCGTCCAGAAGAGTAGGCCTCGTTTATCAATTAGTTCTCTTACAAACGGAATAAAAGAAAGCAAAATAAGTCGAGTGTAAATCTGTCGCCTGGGATAGCCCGCATGGATTACCTTTGAGTGTGTGAGGCCGCTGGTAACTCAGGGTCTTAGCAATATAGTTTGTCTACAGTATTATGGAGTAAACCTAAAATAATAGATAATTTTTACATGCACGAAGGGTGTGATGATGTGAAGTCCAATCCTAATCCAAGTAAAGTGTCTCTAACTCTTCCTTTCTATTTCTATTGATTATTAATTTGCAATTTATATTTTCCGCACAAAATACTCTCATAAATCCATTGTTTTCCCTTGATAAATAGATCACGAATATACGTGAATTGACTGTTACTTGTGGATACAATAACTCTTCTTACTATTATACTACTGGATTTTTGGTTCGCTTGCCAGAAACCCATCATCAAGCACTCCCTTTCTTTGCACAATTTTCCTTCCATGTTGAGCTTGTTGGTCTGTAGATGCTAATGCTTCAATAATTCTAGTAGCCTGTTATGCATCTACAAACATCATAGTTCCTCCTGCTATAGGATCCAAAATAATTTTGGTGTCAGGCCTCAGACCATTACAAAATATATTTAGTTGGGAATGTCTTCAAATCCATGGTTTGGACATATTCTTAACGGAGATTTGAATCTTTCCCAGGCTTCACAAAACGGTTCATTTGGTCCCTGCCTAAAGGTGGAAATATCTGATTTAGCCTTGATGTAGCGGGAAGGTGGAAAGAACTTGTTCAATAATTTCTCCTCTACATCACTCCAGCTGGTCAGACTCTGATTTGTGTGTGATTTCAACCATTCCTTAGCTCTACCTGCCAATGAAAAAGGAAACAAATGTAAGTAAATAGCTTCTAAGTCTCTTTTTTCAAAACCCATTATTCCAATCAATTCATAGAAAGTGGAAATGTGAGTATATGGATCTTTATGATCCCGTGAATTGATGGGCACTGATTAGACTAAGGAATGCTGGCTTCATTTCCAATGATTTAGTGGTGGCTGGTATTGCTATGCTGGAGAAATGTCTTGGTCCCTGTTGCATAGCATAGTCTCCAAGTGTCCTTCTTGGTGGATTCTTTCTTTCACTATCCATGATTTCAGTTCTTTGATTTGTTGGAGTTGGTGTGTTAGGAGTATTGGAAGATTCTCCTTTTGTTTGTCCTTGCTTTTTCTTTTTGTTTATACCTCTATTCTTCCGAGTTGTCTTCTCTATTTCAAAGTCAAATTCCAATTGATCCTTAGAAACCTGACCTCGCAAGAACATAAATCAGAGACAACTCAAGCAAGGATTAGCACAAGGATAAAAAATTTGAATAAAAACTATCTAAACAAAGAAAAGTATTCACAATGCTTAATGAGCTAACTAAGAATTTTAAAAGAACGTCGTTCCCCGGCAATGGTGCCAAAAATACTTGTCAATCTCTTGGCAAGCGTACCAACAGTCAACTGTAGTATAATGATTTTGAAGTAAAAGTGTCGATCCCACGAGGAACAGATTCAATTGAAACTTAAAGTTTAGTTGCTCACTAAGTATATATACAAGAGAAGTGGAATTGGTCATGATGATTTTGGTGACAACTACAATAATTTGCATAAAGAGTAATAAAAGCAATATAAAAATTGAAAATTCAAGTGGAGAGATTGGGATTGAATTTCATCTATCTCACTCTTCTGTATTCTGGATAAATATAAATACATAGCATTCGAAACTATTGATATTGATTCCTCAAATATTTAACAGATTATCCAACATTATGTTCAAGTGTTATAAGCAATCGATATATTGAAATCTATTCCTAGCATTACAACACATCGAGTATTTTCGTTCAGATCAGATTCTCAGAAATACTTTCCAGTTAGATTTAAAAATTGAAATTAAGAATCTATTGATTAGATAGAATCAAGCATAAAGAACAAAATGAAAATACCAATATCGAATAGAAACAAAATCACTATATATAAATATCACCAGAATACATTCGAGTTCGAATTGATTACATTCAGTCCCAAGATGAAAGTTAGCTACTCATGGTAGACATTACAATCACAAAAGTTGGAGAAGAAATGAAGAAATTCCACTTCCGCAGCCTTTCGTTCGTTTCCGTTCGCTCAGAGAGTTTCTAAAAATGGAAAGTTATGTTTCCAAATGACGAACTCTGTTTGCGAACTCTGTTTTGTCTTCTGAGTAAGTGAATTCTCGCTTGAGCGAACCAATTCTCGCTCAAGCGAGAAGAGTACTTCATGGTGAAGCAAAATATTCTCGCTCAAGCGAGACTATTCTCACTTGAGCGAGAATAGCACCCAAAATCACCCCTCTCTGGACAAATCTTGCTCAAGCAAGATTATTCTCACTTGATCGAGAATATGGCAAAAGTAATTCCTTTTCTGTCTTTCTTGATAATTCTTCCAAGTTCTTTACTTCTTCATTCTTTGATTGCCTGAAATTTATACACAAAATGGGATCAAATGACTTCATTTAAATTAAGACTCAGGAAACATATACTTGGATTCAATAGTTCTTAAATTAAGGGAAATTAATATCAAATAAATACAATTAAAACCATAAATGTCATAATTCCATATGTAAATTCACTAATATTTGGCACTTATCAGTTATTTGTTTGTTACAAGTGATATTATTGTCACTTGTCATTAGTAATCCTATGTGACATGTCTAATGTAGTATAAAATCTAACCATACAAGTAAAGTAAAAAGTGGTAAATGATGTTATTTATTAAAAAAATATATCCTTGATTCCTAGGGATCCAAATGGTGGTGATGAGTGATGACCTCTTGCTCAACCTAACAATCATCTTAAATTGCCAAAAATATCCCTAGTGCTCAAGGAAAACACAATTATTTCAAGCAAAAGTAATCTTGAGTTTAGACTCACAAGTTCATCAAAGAATCTTAAGTCTTCATACAGTCAAGTGTCAACATGTGTACAAGTAGTCCAGTACCACTCACTTGAATTATTTTAAAAAATGTTATTACTCTATAAAATCAAGAATATTGTTCCTCAAAAGCATAGATCATACACTCAACATCTTCATCATCACAGATTTGAAGACATGTATATTACCCCTTTTGTTTTAAATTCCAATTTTACAAAACCATGGTTTTGAAGAATTGATTTTAAATTACTTCCGTCCAACGTACTTCGTAAAGTGTGCATCATCTATCTCAACCATTCATTTCTAGAATCAATTCTACTCAATTGTAAACCAAACGGACCCTATGTCGTTGGATTTTGAGAAATTTAAAACTTACAAGTCAGACCATAAACAATTTGGTTGGATGAAAGATTCAGTTTGCTATAGATCTTTCTCATCAAAGAACTAAAACCAAGTCGCGCTTTATTCGAATAGTCTTTTTCTCACCTTTAAATATTATACCTTGTAAACCCTCATATTTCTACCATTCCAATAAATAAAGACAATTATTTCACTTATGTTTTTAAAAAAAGTAATACCAAATATGAAAAATATATATTCTAGAAACGATAAATGTGAATAAGGAGAGGAAAAAATTAGTAGTGGAAGAATGATAATGTAGCAAAGGAAATTAACTATCAAGAAGTATACGAAAGAAGTGAAGTAGAGAGAGTACAAAAGTGCGAAGTAAGGGGAATAAATAAGGGTTCGAATTGCTAAATGGAAAAGCAACTTATGAGTCTAAAAAGATGTTTTGTCTTTATCATCTGGTGCTAAGTTAGCACCTGATGAGCATAATTTCACACATACTTTGCACCTTCAATTGCAGCTTTCTTAGAGTATAATTGTAATCAAATTCATTGTTATAATTGGGATTTACCAAATTGGACTTAATTGGGCTTTAACTAGAAATGTTGTTTAAATTCGGATTTTTAAGCCTACTGACCTACCCGTCTTGTTTTGATGATATTGGGAGCTTTAGGTGTCCTATTTGAGTGATTCCAGTGGCATTGGAAAGCTAACTTCCTGGGATTTAATTTGATAGGTCATATGACTATATTCCACTGAGTGACGAGGTGCAGTTTTCAATTTGAAGTTGACGTTCAGAAGCTGTCTGAAGCTGAGCGGGAACAACAAGCTTCTTAAGTAGTTGCTGAAGCAGTTTTAGTCTTTTGGGCCTGAAACCTGTTAGCCTAGGCCCATTTTACCTCTGCCATTAGATTAATCTTGTGGTTTAGGGATTAGTATAAATAGGGGCTGTTGCAATTCTGTTAGGGACACTTTTTGGACACACCTTTCACGTCACTTTTCCCTTTTCACAGATTGAAGTTAAGGAGACGCTTGATTTCCCTTCTCTCTGTTTTTCTAGGTTTTCTTCTCCTTCTTTTTCTACATTTTCATTTTGTTGTTCTTCCTCTTATGGATTGCTAAACTTTTGAGGATAGATTCTTGAGTGATTTCCAATCGGATTCTGAGGTTTATTTCTATTCAAATTCGTATTTCAATTTCTGCAGTAGATTCAATTTCATCTTCTCCTTTAGAATTCTGGTTTTGAATCTTGAATTGGATTTGAGCGCTTGTTGATGATTCAATTTTGTTCTTCACTAAGAATTTGGGTTTAGTTTTCTTCATTCTAAACAACCAACTGTTTGCTTAATTCAGGAGGTAAGAGATTAGAAATCTCATACCAGTACGCTTAGTCTGGTTTAACAAGTTCGCTTAGTTCTTGAGTGAGATTATTGTTGAATTAATTGACGCTTGTTCGGTTAATTCGAATTTATTCTGGAAATTGAGTTCGATGTATTTTTAACTGATGAAGGATCCAATTGTGAATGAACAAGAGAATCAATCTGTTTCCTTACATCGTTTTATTCCTTCTTCCTTACTTGTGAAACTCTGTTTCTAAACAAATAACAAAAAACCCCTCTTTCTGTTACGTTTTGAAATTCTGCACTGTTAAGACAGTCCCTGTCTTAAGACCATCTGAAGTCTTAAGACCGTCTGAAGTTCTATCTTAAGACCGTCTTAAGTCACTTGTCTTAAGTTCGATCTGAAGTTCTGGTTCCAAATTTTGGGACTGAAATCTGATATTCTGAATTGTTATTGAATTCCTTGAGAGATGACTTTGGGTTATCTAACCCTCACTACACTCTAATTCATATTATTTGATTGAGTACGGCCTCGATCAACACCACATGACAAAGACAAAACAGTGAGTTAACGCCACCCAATCCCATGTAAGCCCCACCCTACTTACATGCATGAAAAAATCTACTCCAAAATGATAATTTTTTTTTAAATATTATTTAGGTAAATAGAAACTTTTTAATATTATAACTAATTTGATTTTTTTAAAGTATAAATATTAAATTAATATTGATTTTAAAGATATTGTTTTAATTTATTAATAAATATGTAAAATATATTTAATTTATTAATAAATATATAAAATATATTAATATATATTTACACATATGTTTCAAACTTTCATTTAAAAAAATTAAAAACTTAGTTTAATTGATAATAAATTATTTTAATGATAATTTATAGTTTTCATTATTTCCAATGCAAAAAAAAAATGTAACGTCCTAATTTCTAAACTCAAAATTAATGCATGTTGGAAGCACTAATCCCGAATTCGTGAAATTATTTCGCGCATTAACGATTTCGACATTCAAACCACACATTGCTTAGGTAATTCCAACACTTACTTAAGCGGAAATCAATCATACATATAACATAGTCAAGTTTGCAATATAAGCTCATAATCCATACATCCAATAAGTAGGCATAACAGGGTATGGAAATACATATGTCCTGGAAATATCAATCATCCCTGAGGCCCTAAAAGTCAAAATAAGGAGTTGGGGACTAAAAGCCAACTTCAAGCTCTAACCCTCCAATCAAGTAGCTGGATGTTTACCCTGCACATTTGAACATAATTCCCACAGTGTGGGGTGAGACTAATGTCCCAGTGAATGTAAATAAAGCATGCAGTGTGGGAATTCAGGCAAATGATATGCAACACACCTCAACAATTCACAATTTCATCCGGAATACCAATATAGACACAAATACATGAAGGCAAGTAAAACATGATTGTGAGGTGTTGTAACCCGACACCCGGGGTCTTTTCACTAACTGTGACTGTGATTGAGCGCTCGACCATGTGACCAAGAACCATCGTCCAAGGCCACCTATGATTAAAGCTTATTAATAGTGAATATTCATGCATGATTCATTTTAGGTTGGGGACCCCATCTCCCTCTTGGCCCTGAGTTTGATGTGGTTACCTTGTTGTAATTACAATTTACTTGCCCGGAGGCCTGTGATGGTCCGGAGACCCTGTGATAGCCCGAAGGCTCTATGATAGCATGTATGCTCTATGATGGTCCAAGGACCTTTAACACATTCAATGATGGCCAAAGGCCCATGAATGCTCAAGAATACAGTCAATAGATTCACCAGTACAAAATCCCTAAATTTACTACCATAGGGTTTTGAATACAAGCTCATATACCCAATCAATACAATAATTCATCCTAGGTTTGTCTATATTCAGTCACATTCAACAATAATGACAAGGGAAGTAAGAATAGGGGGCATACGTTAGTTATCAATCAATAATGAAAGTGAGTGAGAATCACACTCACCTTGAAATAGGGAAAAGATGGAAGAAATAGAAGGGGAAGGTTGATGAATCCAAGCTCCAAGGGTGGTAGGGAAACCTCCAATCTAGCTCCTATTCTTCTCCTAGCTCCTTCTCTCTCTAATTTCCCCCTTCTCTAAAACCCTAATTGAAAGTCATAAATGAGAGGAGAGGGAGGTTCTGCGCATTTTTAAAAACCAGAAACGAGTTTGCTCACTTGAGCGAGCAAACTCTCTGAGTTGCTCACAAAAAAATTGCACGCGCTCGCTCGCTCGAGTGAGCAAACTTTCTGCCAGAACCCCCAAAATTCAATTCTTTGCTTGCTTGAGCGAGCAAACCAGAGTAAAATTTTCCGGTTTGCTACCTAAACCATTCCCCTAACATCCAAACACTACCAAATCATTTCCTTTTCTCTCAAAACCTATTTCATTATTATTTTAACGCATATTATAACTGAAATTTGGGATGTTACAAAAAAAAAAATCTTTTATTTGGGTTATAATATGGGAAAACACCCAATTTCTTGGAAACGTACAACAAAACTTCATAAAAAGAAAAGCAAATACAAACGTATTCGACTTACACTCTTTTTAGTATCCTTTGGTTTTAGATGAAAATTTACATGCTTGTTTTATTTTGTTTGGAATAAATATTAAGTTCCTTTTCAAACAAGTTTAATTTATTTGGGCTTTCTCTTCTATAAGGATAATAATTTTTTCATTGCGCTAATTATAAGACATTTAAGTTAATCTAAATATAAAACAAGGGATTGTGCCCGTTTGATTACGGGTTGCGTACACTACATAATCGATTTCATAAAAATTAATTTTAAATTATTTCTGTTTAATGTGTTTCATAAAATGTACATAACTCATTTTCAACCATTAATTTTAAAATAAATTATACTCAACTATAAATTAAACATGAACACCAAATTATAAAATTAAATGAAAGTTTATTGGAATAAACTTTAGCTCATTGTTAGTTAGTTCACAAATTATACATGCATTATAGTTACTGAAGCATATTTAATAAAAAAAACATTTTACATTTTTCTAAAGATACATTTTTATACATGTTTTTAGAATAATGATTTTAAATTTTGTATAATTCTCTCTACGTATTTTTAAATAGATAAAAGTTCACTTCTTTTTTAAAAAAATGAATTATAATCATAATCAACCAATATAATTTTTATCTTTTCTTTGACTCTTGAGTGATTTGTTTGTTACAATATAAAATGATAAAATGCTCAATCAAATCAACCTAAAACAGTTCATGTTACTCAGGAAAATCCAAATGAAATTATTATTATTATTATTATTATTATTATTATTATTGATTAATTATTAAAACAACTTTCGTTATCATTATTATAATGTACATAAGTGTCATATTTTATTATGAATTTTTAAATATATTATAAAATAAAAATAAGTATAATATTAGTTATATGCATGATATAATGTATTGTATTTAAACAAAGGATCCTCTCGAAAAGAAAACAAAGGATCCCATTACGCTAAGTCAAGCTACACGTTAAAAATACTCTTTGATTATTTTTTTTATACATTCAACATTGTAATTAATTTGTTGGTGTTATTTTATTCAAACTATTAATGTTATGAGTAAATTTCAAAATACAAATTATGCTTTAAATTAGATTTCTCACATTGTAATTAAAATGATCTTACTCTTATTTATAATAGATAAAGTACTTTTACTCTAAAGATAAATATTATGTACATTATCACTAACTATAAAAACCTGCTTAAATTCCTTTGATTCATTAGGCTCCGTTTGGGGTGATTGCAAGTTTCCAGTTTTTGGTTTTCAAATAATTTTAATCAAGTTTTTACAACTCAAAACTGAAAATTAAAAACCATATTTTGAGTTTGAGGTGGAATTGACGAGTAAAACATGTTAAGATGAGGAAATGAGGTGTGATAGAGACATGGAATATCACTCCCATAGTTGCTCTTCCACTTGTTCTTGTTCTTCTTCTCCGGTTTTAGGATCGTTCATTCTTGAAACAAGAGAATTCTTGAAATGAGATTAAAAATAGTCCAGTTGATTAGGAAATTTAAACTGGAAGAAGAAGAAATAGACTAATACAACAGTGATCGGCAATATATATTGGTAGTTTATGATTTGGATAACAGAATTTCTTTATTTTTTTTGAAATCTGAAAAATCCACCAACCGTGGTTCCATTCAAACGGTATATATCTCTTCATATTAAAAAAAATTAATAAAATTGGTTGAAGCTGCTAGGGATTTCACAAAAGTGACAAGGTCTTTGATGATTCTAGAAACCTTAATTATGATTGAGTTGAGCAACGTGGATTTCACCGAACAGAATATTATCATGGCAGGAGACAAAATACTATATGAGCAACATGGATTTAACGGAACAGGAGATTGTCAAGTCATTGATCTAGTTTACTTTTCTATTGCTTTCTTTTGCTCTAAATAGAAGACTTTGTCTAGTATATGATTACATTTTATTAACGGAACAGGAGATTGTCAAGTCATTGATCTAGTTTACTTTTCTATTGCTTTCTTTTGCTCTAAATAGAAGACTTTGTCTAGTATATGATTACATTTTATGAATATTATTTATGTTGCTTATGACATGAGAACTTTATTTATGTTTTTGTTAATGGCATGGGAACTTTATTTATGACATGCAAACTTTATGTATGTTTATGTTAATTTGTAGTAACGAAATCATTTTAATTAACTAGCACAAACAATCTATAATAACGATTTTTATGGTACTTTTGATATTAATTTTAATATTTTTAACAATTTTATTTGAGTAAACTAACAAATTAGTCCCTAACTTTTTTAGGGTCATGCAGTTTAGTACCTAAGAAATAAAAAACCTTAATATAATCCCCGACTTCTTGTTTTTTCTTTCACTATGGTTCAACTGTGTGTTTCCCGTTAATTTTTTTATGATGTGCCACGTTTTGTGACTATGTATCATACTATTTGCCATCGGGGTATAAAAATAACGTCATTGGAGTTGAGACCTTCCAATGAAAGAGGGGGAGAAGAGAGAAAAAGGGAAAATAGGGAAGCATACAACGGTTGGAGTTGGAGCATTTCAAGATATAAATTTGACAAAATCACATCGTTTTTGTGCCATAGTGGACACTATAATGACAAACAGTGAGACAGAGTGTCACCAAACGTGACACAACATAAAATAAATATAATAGTCATATGTATGATATAATGTATTGTATTTAAACAAAGGATCTCCTCGTCAAAAAAAAAAAAAAAACACAACAAAGGATCCCATTACACTAAGGTGCTATTTGGAAGAGCTTATTTGAGCTTATCTTATGACATAAGCACTTATGTAACTGTTTGGGTAAACTTCTGAAAAGAGCTTATGACATGTTTATAAGCTGTTTTCAGCTTATTTCAATAAACTCTTGAGAATGACTTATAGAATAGCTTATGGAGAATTTAAGTACATTGCACCCTCTTCAATTTTCATCATATTTTTAAGAGCTTATTTATTAAGTGTTTATTAAATAAGAGCTTATATTATAAGTACTTAAATAAGTTGTATTTTCATACGGGGCCTAAGTCAAGCTATACATTAAAAATACTCTTTGATTATTTTTATACATTCAACTTTATAATTAATTTGTTGGTGTTATTCTATTCAAACCATTAATGTTATGATTAAATTTCAAAATACAAATTATGCTTTCAATTAGATTTCTCACATTGTAATTAAAATGATCTTACTTTTATGATAGATAAAGTACTTTTATTCCAAAAATAAACATCATCCACATTTATCACTAGTACTTTTATTCCAAAGATAAACATCATCACATTTATCACTAACTATAAAATTACTGGTTAAATTCCATTGATTTATTAGTTATTTTAATTCTTATGAATTTGAAAATTGTTTGTTATTACTTTTGATTATCTACGGATTTTCTTTTATAAGATAAAAAATTACAATGGGATTGTATATTTACATTTACATTGAAAGTAAGATAATCACAATAGGACAAATAATATTTGAAGAGTCATTGTACATGAAAAGTCAAATTAAATTTTTCTTAATTGATTAAATTTAAAATTTGAAATAAATCATTCAACACTGAAAGCATCTATTAACTCAACGGAACAAACATATTACACAGATAAGTATCATCAATTATGAGATAGAGTCAGTCAACGAATTTTTCAGTAATCTTTTTTTATTTTATTTATAAATAAAATTCAAAAGTACATCATTATTGAAAATAAAAATAAAATTTATTCCGTCTACCATAGTCTACCATAGAGGATAGTTCGCTTTGTGCTCAACACACGGCACCATAGAGGTGCAACGGATATATAAACCTAGAATCACAACAACATAAACTGAAACACCATAAGAAAAACCAAAATTGAGATAGAGTTCTAAAACAGAAATTCAAATCCTACAAAGCGGTAAATAAGAAAAAGATAATAAAATTGAGCACCACCTGAAATTATGAATCATGGATGAAAAGGACCATCAGGAACAAGTTGTCTGCAGATTTCAAGATAAACGGTATAAACAAGCCGATCCTTGGCACCAGTTCGATGTTTAACGGTGTGTTTGCAGAAATACTTCAATTGTTCAAGGGTGCAGTAACTCACCATTTGACCCAAAAATAAAAATAGCCAATTAATCGATCTTTTCTTACTTGCAATGACGGGTCTGACTTGTTCTCCACAATGACCACAATTCGGGAATTTTGGACTCATCCAATCCCGTGGGGCTCTATCATGCATTGTGCTTTTGTTCTCAGCAATAAAGTTCCAAACTTGAATGAACTTTTCTTTCAAATCAAATCCTATCTCAGAGTTCCGCTTACAGCCCATGCAATGAACCTCTCCAGTGATAGTAAAGATTTGTTTTTCCAAGAGATCATTGATGCTAAACAAAATGGCTCGCTTATCAGTGGCCCATTGGAAAGGAGGAGTGATGGTTTCACTCTTACCATTGCGTGGCGCATTATTAGATGGCACATGACTGGGTTCATTAGATGGCGCAAGACAGGGTTGTACAAAACGAGATGAAGAAGGGTTTGCAGGTGCAGGTGGAGGTGCAGCAGCAGGGACATCTTGCGGGTTGGTGGAACTTGAAGCCATCATCCGGGGGAGAAGCTGAGAGGATGGTGATGGTAGATTAAATGGATTGGTGGAACTTGAAGCCATCATCCTAGGGAGAAGCTGAGAGGATGGTGATGGCATCCTAGGGAGAAGCTGAGAGGATGGTGATGGTAGATGAAATGGCAAAGGTGATCGAATTGGACGTTGAGGTGGACGTTGAGGTTGAGGTTGAGATTGAGGTGGGATTGATGAGTAAAACATATTATGACGATGAAATGAAGTGTGACAGAGCCATGGAGGTGGTGACATCGGATTATCACTCTCATTGTTGCTCTTCCTCTTGTTTTTCTCTGATTCTTTGGGATCGCTCATTCTTGAAATGAGATTGAAAAATAGTCAGTTGATTAGGAAATTTAAACTGAAAGAAGAAGAAGAAACAGTCCAATATAACAGTGATCCTTATTGGTAGTTTAGGATTAGATAACAGAACTTTATTTTTTGAAATTTGAAGAATCCCACCCATTGCATCCATTCAAATGGTATACTAGTATATCTCTTCATATTTAAAAAAAATAATTAATAAATAAATACTAGAATAAAATCTCTTCGACTTCTGCTGTGTCCAAAATCAAATAACCATGAATCACTAAACTTTAATGTATTGATATGTGTGAGTACATAAATGAGGTTTTTACCAATTTTCTCTTAATTCGGTGCATGTGCACTCTGTTCTAATTATTCTCGCTTTAACTCTTTTTTAGTTGCTTTAAAATAATTATTTTTAAGTTACTTGCATTTAACACCATATAGTATTGGCTTTCATAAATTTTTTTAATCATATAACTTTTTTGTGGCTATTTTTAAATCATATATATATATCCCTTATTACAGTGATACTGAGGGCTTCCTAATAAGTTAATGATTATTAATATTAATATTAATATATAGTATAATTATATAATGTGAACATAACTCGAATCTAATTTACAATTTATATTTGATAACTAAGAAATATATGTATGAAATGACGTTCAAAAAGTTCACAAATTAAAATCTAATAATATCGTTCATCATCAGTGTAAATACATACACACACACAATATGATAACTCATCATTTGTTTTTTTTTTTATATCGTCAGATACAGTGAAAAAATATAAAAATAAAACTATCTACTTAGCAATTTTTTATAAAAATTCTCCAGCAACATCTCATGTTTTTATATGCATTTAGCTTCCATATAAATAATCGATTACACATAAAAAATTTCAATTCATGTAATTAAAGATACTGCATGTGACAATGAATCCAAATTAAACTCATATGGCCCAATTATTTGGTTATTTGAATTGAACCATTGTGTGGGGTAGTAATGGAAATCACCTCACGTCTTATTCAACATTTTTTTATAAAAAAATATTGTTTTACAAATATATACTAGAAAATTAATTAAATTATTGAATAACAGAACAAAAAATTATATAAGCTCATGGTTGGAGTGTTTACAAATAGTTTTCAATTTTTTATTTTAAATATATTTCAATCAAGCTTTTACAAATTCAAAACTATAAAATTAAAATATTTTTTTTATGATTTTTAAAATGGGTATTTTTAAAATCACACAGGTTTTCAATTTTTTGTTTTGAGTTGTAAAAACTTATTTGAACCTTTTTTAAAATCAAAAACTCGGAATCACTTCAAATATCCTAAATAACAACTTTCATACTTACAAATATCAAAGAATCAATTATAAAATAAAATTATTAATTAACTCTATCTAATACTTTTGTCCCGTTCAAATTATATATATTTAATTCCTCTTAAACAAGGAATCTCACAATGATATGAATGATCCCGACTTGAGCTAGCATAATAACCTCTTAGATATGATTTAAACCCCAAAAAAAAAAATAAAAAATCGTATGTACTATTATCTTGTTATCCGTCTTTTGAACATCATGCTATCTGTTTTTTTAACATCTTGCTATCCGTTTGTTACATGCTTTGGAGAAATTAGTTAATATACAACTTTTATTCTAGTTTTAAGATTTAAACAATTAAAAATGATAAAACATTTATTATGATACACTATTTTATTTTAGTTTTATCAAGTTTTTAATGTTATTTTGATTAGTTATTGTTTTAAAGTAAGGAGTTTTAGGCCATGTTTGGAAAAACAGTTTAATTAAGCACTTATAATATAAGCTCTTATTTAATAAACACTTAATGAATAAGTTCTTAAGAAAATGAATGAAAATTGAAGAGAGTACAATGTACTTAAATTCTCTATAAGCTATTCTCAGGAGTTTATTGAAATAAGCTGAAAATAACTTATGAGCATGTCATAAGCTCTTTTCATAACTTACCCAAATAGTTATAAAAGTGATTATATCATAAGATAAGCTTAGATGAGCTCTTCTAAACATTTTAGTGCTGTGCTTAAGTTGATTTTGTTAAATGATGATGTGATTCATGACTATACATAACATTATTGTCACTTGTCACTAGTAATCCTATGTGATGTGTTTAATGTTTGCATAAAATCTATCCAAACAGGTAAAGTCAAAAGTGGTAAATGTTGTTATTTATTTTTTAAAAAATAATACTCCCTCCATTTCATATTAATAGTCGTTTTAGGAAAATAATTTTTTTTCATAATATGAGTCGTTCTCTAGTTTCTATGTGAGTATTAATGTTAGTTTTCCATTTTTACCCTCCCACTTTTATGGGAAAAGAAACTTAAAAAACTGTGTACCACACTATTCATTAATATATTTAGGTAAAATGAAAAAAAGTGTGTAATAAATTAATAAGGGTAATTTAGTAAGATTACTATGTCTTTTAAGTCATTTATTATTGTTCTTAATTTGTGTGTAAAAACCTTAAATGACTGTCAAAATGGAATGGAGGGAACATATACTTGATTATTAGTATCCAAATGGTGGTGGCGAGTGATTACCCCTTGGTCACCTTAGTAGCCATCTTGAATTACCAAAAGTATCCCTAGTGCTCCAGGAACACAACTATTTCAGGCAAAAGTATTATTGAATTTAGACTCACAAGCACATCAAGGAATCTTTAGTCTTCATACAGTCAAGTGTCAACATGTGTACCAATAGTCCAGTGTGGCACTTGAATTATTTTAAAAAATGTTACTATTGTTCTATAAAATCAAGGATATGTTTTTTTTTTCTCTTTAGTTTTATTTATAAGAAAATTCCAAACGATGCTCAGACAAACCAAATCATCTCCCCTGCATCGAGATTGTGCAAGAAGTTTGACACTTAAACACCGAATTGTTTCATAAACGGAGCATCGAAATACACCATGCATTATCAAAACTTTATTTTGGAATTCTAATAATCAAGGGTTTGTCTAATGTGTTCCAACTTCCACGGTGTATATGATCCAAAATCCCATATTTTAGTCCAATTAAAACAATGTACTGTATAATTTATATTTAATGGTTAGTAGCCATCCGGTAGTTAGTTATTTCATTGAAAATAACATAACTGCAATGAACATTCCCATGAATATTAAGACATACTAATAGAGACGGGAAGCCACTTTAATTTGTTGCCATGGGGAGGGTTGCTTTTGCAATGCAGAGGCAGAGTGTATTTGACACGGGGAAAGGGACTTTTTTTTGAAAAATAAATTAAGTGGGAAAACTCAAAATGCGAAAGGATGGGTTAGGTCTAAAAAATGGTGGCTGTTCAAGTCAAAATTTGAGTTTTCATAGGGAAAGCTAAGAGAAAGGGCAGTTGTTTTGTGAATTGTGAGAGTGTTTGGTAAAATTAGTTGAAAAACTTGCTGAAATTTTAAAGCTAGCTAGCTGAAAACTGAAAAGCTAACTGAAAGCTTAAAGTTAGTTGAAAGCTGAAAAACTATTGAACATGTTTGGTAAAACTAGCTAAAAATGGTAAAATGACATATAAAGACATTATTAATTATTAAATAATGATAAGTGGGGGTGGTTGATGGATAAACTTGTGATTAATTTTCAGCTAGTAGCTGAAAATTGAAGCTTTTTTAAAAAAACTCACCTTTTCAAGAAAAGCTAGTAGGTACCCAAAAAAATTACCGTACCAAACACAGCTGAAATGGTTTCAGCTACTAATTTCAGTTTTCAGTCAACTGAAATGGCTTACCAAACACAGTCAGAGTGTGAGTGTAGTGAGTTAGGAAGAGCTAGAAGGAGGAATGGTTTAATTATCTAGTTATTATTGTTAGGCTCGGAAATTGATTAACAATGTGAATAGAATATAACAACATGCACTAAAGTATATATATCTATTAGAGCTAGATCGACCACCTGAATAGCACAACAATAAAAAAAGATGTAAATAGTAGAAAAAATAACATCCAATATTTTATGTGGAAAAGCCCCCCAATACCAAGGAAAAAATTACGGTACATACTCCGAAAAGTATTTCATTAATTATATTTAAGGATAGTCACAATATCATTTCCCTACTCTCTTATATAAGAGATATAAATATAGTGTTTCTTAACGAGACTCACTCCTATTCAAATGTTACAACTTGTAATACCAATGAGTGCTAGAGATGATACAAAAAATATTCTAGGTATATTTTTCCCACACACTCGCCTTTTAGGATTTACTCTTACTCTTCTCTCTCACTGCTTCTTGTTTGGTTGCTTACGGTTTCCGGAATCTCAATTTATGTAGATCTCAAAGTGCATATGTGCACTTTTATTTTGCAACTCTTGCACTATATATATATATATATATATATATATATATATTTCGTCTCCAAATGTTCAATTTGCTGCTACTAACCACTTTAGCTTTCCATCATATTTGACAGCTTCACATGCATATAGTGCATGTAAATGTACATTTTAAAAGTGTGTTTGATAAAACCAGAATTCGAGCGTATGACATTAAAGTTTATTGGGATCACAATTCACTTACACATATGAACATTAAATGATTATTAATAGGTGATAAAAATAAAAATTAAAATAATGCAGTGCCTATGGCAAAAAATTAAGTAGATATTTGAATTCCACATGAAACACCTATGGTAACAGAAAAAAAAAAACACCTTGTCTCCTCAAGTAAAGGACTACACGCAGTGAAGCACAAAATCAACCATTTGTTAAAATGATAGCCTTGTCATCAACGCCATAAAACCACTCTCTAGCTACCTTGTTGTTTCTTCTAATATGCTCCAACCCATATTTCTTAGATGTCTATATAGAGGCTTTGAAACTAATGTAATTGTGTATAAAGATTTAGGATTCATAACCTTAGAAATATGTACTCTGCTTTTTTAAGGGGCACTTTTAGCACCACCAACAAGTAATATTCTACTCTATGCCTTTTACTTCTAGAGAGTTAGTTGAGTTCAAACATCACTACAAAAAAATTTACTTGTATGGTTGTATTGACAGACAAAATCTGTCACTAAAAGGTAAATATCTGTAGGAATAGGTACCTTTGACATGGACCGACGGACGAAATTGCTGTCCATTATGAGCGTCGAATGTCAACGGGTAAATGACCGTCATCACAAGCTCTACCTACGGTCTATCTGCTTCTGCCTACAATTTTAGTTGACCGTCTCAGTAAGTAATTGACATGTTTTAAGAATTAGCTACAGAAATTTCTATAGCTAATCTATAGCTAATTTTTAAAACTGTTCTAGCTAGAAATATATTTTGGGTTTTCTTTCCTGCAAAACCAAATCTATAATTTCTTTCTTATAATATGCTAAATAGTTTATTTTAATATAACTAAATGTATTATAAAAAATACTAACTAGTTTAGGTTAAAAAAATCTCTCCTTTAATTATTTAATAATCCAAAAACAAAAATTGTCTAATATATCAAATGATTAGATCATTAGACTATACCAGAGTAAATGAATATAAAAAATAATAGTCAATCACATAAATCGAGTTTTAATTATTTTATTAATAAATTCTGCAAGTATAAATGCAACACATATATTTGGCTAAGTACATAAAATATTCAGATACTCTAATAATCACGCCAGCTATACTACAAATCTGTACATCAATGTTCCATTTAAATTTTATAAAAATTGAATAACCAATAAGATACCTCCATGCAAACAAGATGGAATTGTGACTATGCTTCTGCATGGCTGTAATTTAAAAAAGAAAAAATATATTTGATACTTCTTTTTAGCAAAAGAAAAAAAATAATAAGAATACAAATGTTTTTCACTTCTGCATAAGATTGGATATAGAACAAGACTTGGTAAATTAAAAGCTATATGTAGTATCTCAGTCAAAAGAAATATCTTACCATTATTCATAAACAAAGAAAAAAAAGAGACTGGATCAAAAGTCCAAACTTAAACTTAATTAGGTTCAAATAGCAATAATCTAATAACATATAAGTGTTTTGGACATTTTAAACAGAAAGGATCAAAGTGCAATGCAAATTCAACAAAATTTACGTTTTAGATAGTAAATTCCCAAGGGAAAAAATCTTATGTAGCACCATATATAGTTTAAATAGACTGTTTTATTTGATAAGGGTAATATTCAAAATAATATCAATGAATGATGATAAAAAGTTACAAATTTTGAAAAAATTAAAACTTTAAAAAATAATAAAACTAAGCAGTCCAATTCACGTCACAACAATTCTATTAATTCTCAGCAGTGTCAATCAACTAATGTCTATGTAATAACTTAAATAATTTTAAAAAACTCAAAATAAAAAAAATTAAGACCATAAGTATATTTACATGCATTAAATTAAAAGAAAATTAGTAAAAAAAAATTATTTATGTGCCCAATACCAATACATACAGGAATTAATTTCCTGTTTACAAATAACAAATGAGTTAGTTAGTTATCTGATCTTAGACACATCCTAATTCAAAGGTGGGTTTTATAACTACTTTTTCATTTACGATTTTTTCTCAAATTTCAAGGAAATCTGTTTAAAAAAAACAAACCAAATGGTCCACGTTACAGCTAGCTATCAAACAATATAAATGGACATTTTAGTTGTCTTCTTCAAATTCAAAAGAAAAGCCTAATCTATTTCTTCATCTCTTTTTCTCTTCACTCTTTCTCCGTAAAGAAACAATAATAATCCTTTCCTTTCAACATGAAAAGTTCAACAAAAAAGAGAAAGAACTTGGAAGATGAGAGTGATTCTCTTTCTCTCTCACTTTCATTAAAAAAGAGTGACAGTACCATTCCTCCCCTTTCCCATGGGCTACCAATCGCCGAGCTACCGTTCATAGTCACAAATATCTTTTGCAAAATCAATTTTTTACCATCACTGGAGAGGTTCAGTGCAAGAACAAGAGATGCAAAATCAAATTCGAGATGGAATTTGATCTGAGGGAGAAATTCGCTCAAGTTTGGAACTATATTGCAGAGAACAAAAGCACCATGCATGATAGGGCCCCAACGGTTTGGACTCATCCAATAATGCCAAATTGCAATCACTGTGGACAAGAAAACAGTGTCACCCCTGTCATTGCCGAGAAGAAAAGATCAATTAATTGGTTATTTTTATTGTTGGGACAAATGCTCGGTTGCTGCACACTTCAACAATTGAAATATTTCTGTGAGCATACCAACAATCATAAAACTGCTGCTAAAAATAGGCTACTTTATCTCACTTATCTTCAACTCTGCAGACAGCTTGATCCCAATGGGCCTTTTGATCTCTGATTTACAAGCAATGGTGTTGTTTCATTTTTCGTTTTAGCATTATATGAATTTATGTAGTATTTATCTCATATCTATCTACGATTTCTACAATTTGATTTTTATTTTGGTAATCTCGGATGGTGGAATTATTTTTTGTTTCTAAATTTTTTGATCATGCGATCTGTTATATTTTTCAATATACAGAATTTAAGTATTGAATTCAGGATTGAAAAAACTTTGAGAAATCTGAATTTGTTTATTTGAACAAATACTTATCCGTATAGTTTTACTCTTTACAAATAATAAACAAGTAATTAATGAATTAAAAATAATTGAAAAATATTGTCTCCGTCTATGAAGCACCGACTCCGACACCGACACCGGGACACGAGTGATGTCCAAAATATAGAACATTGGAACACAGCTTATAAAAATTAATATTTGTTCATTCATCTTCTCAAGACAAAGTTGTTAGACTTTTTTAAACATGCAGAGGGAGGAAAGATGGAAGTTTCGGAACTGAAATAATTTTTTTACCTTTTTAACAAATTTAGTTTTACTTTACAAAAATATTATACAACAGTGTTATAGTAAGGTGTCCGAGCAGTGTTGAAGTTATGTCACTTCAAACCATGTTCGGAGTGTGTCCGAGCCACAAAATTTTTTTTTTTGACACCTATAGACCGGTGTCCAACGTTTGTCGCACTGGTGTCCGAAACCACACCCAGATACGCCATTGAAGTAAGGTCTCCGTGATTCACACCCGTTTTATAGCTTTTATAGTTTATGTTATCTTCTTATCTCTGTTTGTTACGATATTTTAGGTGAAAAAAGTAGTATATTTAAATAAAAGATATAATAATTAATATATAAAAAAAGATAAGCATATTTAAATCTTCTGGAGTATAATAGCTCTATTGTTAAAGACATTTCTCCAGTTATATACGTACTTACGTGTTGATTGTCTTATATTTTGTTCAATTTTTATAAGTATACCAATATATAGAATATAACCTGTGACTTTGTCTAGGATGTCCATGATAAATCATTACTTAAGGTTGAATTTGTGATTACCCAGTGAACTTTTTCTAGGATGTCCTTGATAAATTATGTGGACTTAATGGAAATCAGACACGCATAACATTTAAATAAAATCAATTTTGCTTAATCCAATTTTAAAATATTATATTCAAATACAAATTAATTTTCTCAAAATCTATTCTAAGTACTAAAATCAATTTTCTTAAAATTCTCAAAAGATAATCTCTCACAAAGTTTGAGTTTCTCCTTGTTAAATCAATTATATAGGTCCAAATCACTTTAAGTTTTTGGAGGAACCTGAAACCTCATACCCTCAAACATGGACGATAGTTGCATCAAAATCCAACATGTAGATCAAAACTACAATGCGAATGTTAAAGTAGACAACATTTAAGAAGATGTGCAAAACATAGAGGGCATTGGTGAAATGGTGGCAGAGACACCCCATTGGCCAAGATGTGTCATCATAGGCCAACATGTGTTATCTTTTATCTTTATCCTAATGATTTTTTAAAAAAGTTTTGGACTTTATTTGGATGTAGGGTGAAAGTGAAAATAAAGTGAAAATGGGTGAAATTTTAAATTGTTTAGTTTGGAGGAAGAATGAGTGAAAGTTAATGGAAATGGGAAGAATGAAAATAATTATGATGCATAATTACCTTTCTATCTTTATGCTTTCACATAATTTTTTTTTATTATTAAAATTATGTTTATGTTTATGCTGATAGAAGTAAAACAATACACACATGTTGCCAGTGAAATCACCCAAAATGTTCACCTACAGCTCTAGATATCATCAAAACAAGACAGATAGGTCAGTGGGCTTAAAATCCGAAATTAAACAACATTTACAGTTAAAGCCCAAATGAGCCCAATTAGGTAAATTTCAATTAAAAAGTAGATTTAATCACAATTACAGTCCAATAAAGCTAAGATTAAAGGTGCTAAGTGTGAATAAAAATATGCTCATCACTCTCCCTCGGTGGTACCTCAAATTTTGGGTGTATCCCATTCGACTTCTTCTCATCTACTATTCCCAAATTCCGGTCTACAGTTTGTATCTCTCTCAATACTCTCTACCTATTAGTTCTATGGGGTTCTTCTCCTTGGCATCCTATGGAACATCGAGGTCTTCCTAAATTGGCCTTATAAAATTTTTAACCTAATAGGAAGGGTTTGCTAATCCAATTATCATAATTAATCATCCTCATTACTTACCCCGATCCCTAGCATCCTGAATTCGCTCTTGCTCATTCCCAGTTCCTCTAATCCTATCGATGACGACCATCGGCACCTAACTACATGTTCGGTTCCGAACTGCACTCTATTTCCCGCTCGCGCTGCCCGGAGTTACAACTATGCAATGAAGACATGAAAGGTTTTAAACAAGGAAGCCCCATTCCTTATCTGAAAATGAGGAACAGAAAAGATTAACCGATTGGGATCGGTACGCCTAATGGGGTTCATGACTTCATCAAACTTTCCCGGAGGAAGACTCAGGTCACAAGAAAGAGGACACCTCAAGTCAACATCGGAGACCCTCCTCGGAATGATTGGAAGGGTGCCAGCAAGAAAGAAGGGAGAATGGATTGCCTCTTGGTCGAGTTGAACAAGCAAAAGAGAAGTGCCTACTTGCCTAACAGTCTATACTATTGATGGGTAAGGAAAAAGTATTGCTACCACAGAAAATATGGCACAGATAAGATTCTCCGGTTAGATACGTACCTCGCATTCAAGCCCGGCCTGGCGTGCCTCTGACCCTAAGGACAATGATCTCCCTGAGAGCTCGAAGTTAGGACCTCCGCCTTCTGCTTCTTTCTCTTTGGACAGTCCTTCGCCTTGTGACCTATTTGGAGATAGTAGAAACATTTTCCTTGGTCTCGCAAGCAAGCCCCTCTGTGACCCTTCCCACATTTCATGCAAACAGCACGCTGACGCCCCAACTTTTGGGCAACCATCTCATCCACCACCTTCCACCCGAGTTTCCCTCGTGTGACAATGCGTCTTTCTTCCTCTTTAGCAGGGTAGGGGAATATCTTTCCAAAAAAGGGGTCCTGAAGGCTTCCCAGGTGGTGAGGGTGTCCAAGGCTGCCACCCGGCCTTGAATGCTCCTCCACCAAACCTCTGCCTCCCATCTGAGCATTAGGGATGCAAAGCTCACCCTTTGCTCATCGGGGTATCCCTAGGCGTCGAGAATCTCTTCGATCCTCCTGAGCCAAGTAGTTGTCGAAGCACATTTTAGTTCTCCTTCAAAGATCACTTGACTTAAGGGTAGGGTACGCATGCCCTCTCCCAACAAGGTGGAGAGAACAGTGATATGCTAGTTCAGGGTGTGGGCCAACTCTTCGATAGTCCTAATGGAGGCATCCCGAGGGTTTCCCAAAGCCCGACGTCTACCTCATCTTCCTCTAGTCATAATTCTATACACGTTGAACAAAATATGGAGTTGATCAGGCTCTATATTTAATACAATGCATACAAGACCACAACTAAATTCAGATAAATAACTCCTCCACAGTCCAATTGGATTGAATTGCTCTGATACCATAATATTACGTCCTAATTTCTTAATTCGAAAATAATGCCTGTTGGAAGCACTATTTCCAAATTCGTGAAATTATTTCACGCATTATCGATACCCACATACAAAACAATACAATGTTTAGGTAATCCAACAGTTACTCAAGCGGAACATCCAACAAGTCAATATCAATACATATACAAATATTGTTGTCAATAAGGGCTCATGATACAAAGTAAAACAAACAGGCATAAGGGGATATAACCATACATATTTCCGAGAACATAAATAACATATCTAAGGCCCCAAATGTACTGTTCTATCCCATCAAAATAAACGTCCTATGCCCATACAAAATATTGACAACAAAAGGGTTGAGCCACCACAAAACCCAACCAAAAGCTCCCATCTCTCGATCAAGCCTCTGAATGGGGACCCTGCACATCTGAATATAATTCCCACAACGTGGCATGAGACTAACGTCCCAGTGAGTGTGATAAGGCATGCAGTGTAGGGAGTACAAGCAAATGGAAATGCAGCAGCTCAACAAATAGATGCTTAAATATATAATCATGTATGTGCAACAAATAAATCAATCAAAACCTCCCACAAGGAGCAATCTAGTGTATAACCCACACCAAGGTGTCTTTTCACTATTACGTCTTTTGAGCGCTCTGCATCGTGATCAAGGACCGTCGTCCAGGGACACTTATATGATTAAGTTTTATTATCAAGCATAGATGCAATGCATATCATCAATTTGGTTGAGGATTCCCCATTTCCCTCTTGGCCGAGAGGTCCATGTGGTTATCTTGTTTGTCTTGTTATTAGGTGGTCCGAAGATCCAAGAACATGAGGTCTAAAGACCCAATTCTTTTCTTGTAAGCTTGAGGCCCGAAGACCCAATTCATGTCCATTAAACATGAGGTCTGAAGACCCAATCCTCTTCTTTTAAACATGAGGTCTAAAAGACCCAAATCTTTCCCCTTAAAACATGAGTGTTGATAATATGTACATGAATATGGGTATTCCTATGAATGCATAACCCCTTCAAGATATCACCATCAAAATACAATCATCAAGAAAAAGTCCCAAATCTTCTAACCTAGGATTAAAGACACATAAGCATACAACCAATCAATCCCATCATACACCCTAGATTTATCCCTATTTAACCACAATCAAGCAATATAAGCAAGGGAAGTAAGAATAGGGAGCATACATGGGTATTCAATCAAGAATGTAAGTGAGTGGGTGAACCACACTCACCTCAAAAGCAAGAAAGAAAGAAGATGGAGAGTTTAGGGTGATGATCTAAGCTCTTTGAATGGTGTGGGTGGCTTCAATCCAAGCTTCTCTCCTTCAATCTCCCCCTTCTCTCTCTAGTTCCTCTCTCTAACCATGGAGAAAATGAAAGGAATGAGGGCGAAAAGCCCTAACGCGATGTTTTTAAAAACTGAATTTGTCTGTGCTCGCTCAAGCGAGAAATCTCTCGCTTGAGCGTGACCAAGTCAGAGAGCATCCCCTGTTTCTGTTGATATCCTCACTCAAGTGAGGGATTTCTCACTTGAGCGAGAACAAGCTTATTTGAAGGTGAAAATGAGGTTGAAATACTATCAAGTAGCATATCAAACTAAACCCCCGAATCTTAGCTTTCTAATGCAACTTAAGTTGCCTAAATCAGACACCTAAACCTCTAGATATTATCAAATTAATACACCAAGGTCATCAGGCTTAAAACCCAAAATTAAGCAACAACCTTGGTTGAAGCCCAACGGGGCACACTTCACATGAACCATGATGTAAATCATCAATTCACTTCAATAAGATTAAGGTTAAGGGTTCTAAGTGTCCATGAGACTATACTCCTCTAATCCCTTGTTCTTGTCCATAAAATCACCTTTCAACCCTGGTTGCTTGAGTCTATGCCTCTCCCCTTCCTTCCCGCCAACTCGTTAAACTAAGTTCCTTCCGTCTCAATCTAATTCTCTAGTTCCAATGTCTCTACTTCCTTCCTCACCTATTCACCATGCTAGCCTTTCCACCACCAGGTGTGACTCCTTCTAAGTTAACCCTACAGTCATATTTGGCTTAATACTTGATTTTTCCCCTTCTCGATTCCCTTAAAACTCACAAATCTTAACCGATTTCCTAACTCTTGTCTTATTTTCCATTCAAACCCATAAGTCCTCATTTTCCTTCTAACTTCCCTTCTTGTGATGGGATTCACAGCCTAAGGCTTCCACGGTATTTCTAGATTCTAATTTCTAGGATGTTACAATTCTACCTCCCTTAAATAAATAATGTCCCCAAAATTTGCTTAATTTATCCTCAATCTCTCTACTTCACCCTCAGAAACCCCTTATGATTCCATGCCAATCTAGTGTTCCTACCCTTCAAATGCTAATGTCTCCCTAACGGACCTAACTCTAGGTTCTCGTACGAAACATCACCTAACTGATGACACATGTAATTTGTGGTCTCTAACCGGCTAGATCATGCCTTAAAGTTCCCGACCTAATCTGATCACCCGTTCTATAGCGTATGACGGTAATTCTACTCTACCAACCTAGTGATAAGACTTGAGAGGAAATGCAACATAGCTACTTAGTTCTACTTAATTGAGAATTTCCTCACAACGCTAGGAACTTATCGAATTTAACCCATGCTTCTATCCCTTTTTAAATAAACATCAATACCTACCAAGGTTGTTAGATTAGCTCCGACACCCAAAACAGTACCACTAACGCCACTCAAGGTTTCTGTTAGGAATATGCACTAGAGACTTATATATTTATGAACATCCATCACTTGTACCATGTTATTTTATAAAGGCAAACTTATTCTTTTAGAATATAATTATTGTCCTTAGAATGGTAAACTTAAACTTCATAAGAAATCAAGTAGATGACTTGATCGTGAGATCTTATGAAGAACTATTCTTAAATACTCCCTAGTCAAGTATCATCTTAATACAAAGATGCATTTAGACTAGTATGTGAGTTCATCGATGATCACATCTCACAGATCATGGATATGAGATATCATGTTCTCACATAGGTGCACATTAAGAGTAATAATGTACTGGACAGACCCACCTTAAGAACGTTGCATGGATTGTTACATAAGTGTCATGAACGTTTCTTAAATTGATAGATGTTATATGAAGTCCTTCGACCTGAAATCACTACAATTCCTACATAAGGCATTATATGTTTTAATTATCATCAAACGTTACCTGTAACAGGGTAATCATAAAGTTGGTTTTTGGACATATAATAAATTGTATGGTGGAACGTGAGTGCCCTAGATGGGATTTGTCCCTCCTATGTAACGGGAGTTATATATATAGGCCTCTTGATAAAGTGAGACTGCAAAATGCATGGCCATGCTCAGGAGGATAAATATGAGATATTTATTTTCTGTACAGTCTACTTGGGGATTAAGAAAATATAAATTGAACTATACAAGGTTGACACAATCCATGCCCTTGTGTTCAATTAGATATTTGGACAAAGGGACAGATCATATAAATTATTATCATAAAATAGGATTTATCAAAGTTATTGATAATCTCAATATTTGGATAGTGATGTGTTGCTAGATACCGCTCACTATTTATGATATTAAATATAAAAGGGTTTTATTTTAATATTATAACCAAATATTAAAAGCTTATTGGGTCACACGCATACAACAAGCCACTAGGAAAGGATAATAATTCTAATTTAATTTAATTAGAATTATAACATAATGGGCCAGACCCATAAGTGTGAGGGTTAAGTGAGTGAGGGGGTAAAACCCTAGCCACCACTCTATAAATAGAGCATAAGATGCACTACCCCAGACACATATGAGCAATCGCTTCTTACTTTCTAAGGCTACTAGCAGAGTTGAGGAGGGTTTCCTAGTTCGGCTGTTGGCGTGGATACCAATAGAGACGTGACTACTCTTGCCTCGTTTGTAATCCTAATAAGGTACGACCTTTCGTTTTAATACCTTTTATGCCTTGATTCGTGTTTTCGCAAAACGATTATAACAAGGGAGGGAATCCATTTATTTCCGTTGCACCCTGACCACATGCTTGATTCCCTTCAATTGGTATCAGAGCTTTGGTTTGCGATAAACACGTTTTAGGCTTTTAATCTTGTGAAGATTATGATTTTTTTTTGTTGTTTTTCTGCTGAAAAATGTAGCGCTGATATCTAGGCTGCAACCTGCGCTGCAGCGCAGACTGAAGCCCTAGCCTGCAGCGCAGACTGAAGCGCAGTTTACGTATTTTGATTCCGATACTTGCGCTTCACCTACGCTGTAGCGCAGGTAAAGCGCAAGTGAAACACAACTTTCAGAATCAGTTTATTTTGTTCCCTTTATTGATTGTTTTATGTGCGATGTATATATATGTTTATATGTTCTAATGTTGGAGGGTCCCAAGTAACATGAAAGAGTTCATGTCTTGGGCATCAAAGGGTTTAATTGTTGAAACCTTGTCTTGACTCAAATATTGGCTGCGATAAACATTCCACTTATCAATTTGCTGAGAAGAGCGTATTCAAATGATACGAGGGACTTACTCGTTTATCGGTTTGTGAAGTATTCGTTTGATGCAAGACACTTATTGATGATTGGTTGAGTGTTTATCAAATCCAGTTTTTGTTTTGAGACACTGCGTAATGTTTTATTTTGTACGCGCGTAATCCAACCTCGCTTAATATATACATCTTATTATATCACTCGTTTTACAATCATTGGATGTTGAGTTTGCATGATGATTGGTTATGGCCTTAGTTGTTTTAATTTAAATACGACCTGCGTGTCGTGCCTTACCTCCTATATTCCTTTTGTAATTCTTTTCTCATCTTTATCCCCTCGTATGTTAAACGAGGTTTCTTCTTGTTATGTAATGTAACCGAGAGGATATGGAGCATGGATTCAGTGGGAGATTTGGAGAGATCAAGATTATATACAAGATTATATAGTTGATGTAATTTTGTATTTGTTTTTAGAAGGCCATAACCATATCATGTATTTGTATGAGATGCATGCTTGTATGTTAAATGGTTTAACAACGAATAAAATTAAAGCGATCAAATCCCTCAATGCTCGTGTGCCTTCCAATGAATTATGCTCGTCAAGGCTAGAATCGATGAAGAGTGGGTCTGCTAAAGCAGGGTGCATTTATCTACTTTAGTGAAGCGCGATAGGATAAAAGTAATATCCAACTGTCAGCCATTGGGTTTTGACTTGACTAGGTACATTCAATAGGATTGAAAAACCTAGAGGCACTAAGTTAGGCATTAATTCATAAGATGAATTAGAATAAGAGTTATTCACCTAACTATCCAAGAGTTGTATGAGATACAATTGGAAAGCGTGTTCCTACCTAAATAACCTTTTCTTAAGCGATCAGCTAAAGCTGACTTAAAATTAGGTGAAATATGGATCTTGGCCCACTAGAAAATCTGGTGATGGGATTTTCTGATTCTTTATATTGAGGGTACTTGTTTTGAATCAAAATAGTGGGAGACATATTTATTTAAAGACCTTATTAAATATGTTTGTTATATGATACTTACGTGCATAGCAACGAGCACAACAAGTAACTTTTATTGTGATCTGTCCTTGAGAAGGACAAATTGTTTGGAATTAACTTTCTAGATTAGTATAAGACCTAAGGATTGTCCTTAGGAAAGGCTGTATGTCCTGGAAGGGCCTATTCCTGAAACACCCGTTGCAAATACTTCGAAAGCTGACAAGGATGCTTTTAGAAAGCATCAGGATGTTACTCTCGATGTAGGTTGCCTTATGCTTACTACCATGAATGCTGAAAATAGCATGAGAACATGGAGGCGTACAATATGATTGTACACTTAAAAGACTTTATCAAGGACAAGCTAGGCTTGAACGATTTGAAGTCTCAAAAGCACTTTATCAATGTAGACTGGAAAAGGGAACCCCTGTTGGTGCTCATGTACTCAAAGCAATTGGGTACACTAAAAACCTAGAAAGGCTTGGATTCCCTTTAGGCCAAGAGTTGGCCATTGATCTTGTCCTGCAATCATTGCCGGACAGCTGTAGTCAATTCTGTAACACAAAGGAAAACACTAGAAGGGGGGTTGAATAGTGTTTTTATATATAACTTGACGTATTATGGAAACCTTTTCACAAAGAGAGCTTTTCAGATAAAGTTTCAGATACTGGAGTGTTTATCTGAAATTTTTTGTCTTTTGTCTGAAACGTTTTCAGATGAAGTACAATCAGAAAATTCACTTTCAGTTCAGACAATGCTTTGTCTGAAGTTCGTCTTCCTGAAAGGTTTCAGACAGTATGAAAACTTATTTTCTTGAAGATGTTTAAACGTTCAGTTTATATCAATACAAGTTCAATCCCCTTAAAGTTAGTATATAAACTGAATTGAAAGAGATAAGGGATAGAGATACTTAGACAAGGAATTTATCTTGGTTCACCCACTCAACCGTGAGCTACGTCCAGTCCCAGTGCAAACACGCTATTGGATTTTCACTAATCTCGCAAGATTACAAGTATTCTTTTCTGTCAAGCCTCTTCAGGCTCTACACAAGTATTCTTTTCTGTCAAGCCTCTTCAGGCTCTACCACAAGTATTCTTTTCTATCAAGCCTCTTCAGGCTCTACACCAAGTATTCTTTTCTGTCAAGCCTCTTCAGGCTTTACCACAAGTATTCTTTTCTGTCAACCTTCTTCAGGCTCTACACCAAGTATTCTTTTCTGTCAAGCCTCTTCAGGATCTACCACAAGTATTCTTTTCTGTCAAGCCTCTTCAGGCTCTACCACAAGTATTCTTTTCTGTCAAGCCTCTTCAGGCTCTACACCAAGTATTCTTTTTTCCACCAAGCCTCTTCAGGCTCTCAGACACTTATCCAAGTGTAACCCAAGGATTCTTTAACAAGCAAGCCTCTCCAGGCTCAATCCCAAATGTTTACAAGGAATAAGTTTAAGCTAAGTAACTATGAACAAGTTCAGAGCTTAAACTCAGAATTGTACAAGATAACTGAGTAGAACTAAGGATATGAAAATATGAGTACAGTTACAATGAAAACAGAGTAAGTTTTTCAGAGAAAAACTGATGCAGCGTTTCGGCTCTTTGAATGATTTTCTTGTGAGCTTTTCTTAGTTTTTCTACCAGTCAGCTCTCTCTCGTATTGGTCTTGAACGAAGCTATTTATAAGCACAAGAATGAGACACACTCAATGCAACCATTAGAGATGCAAATAATCCCGTTGTGAAATGATCTCTGATAGCTTCTGACACAGTACAAGGATGCAGAACAGTGCAGGCCTGTTCTGACTTCTGCAAATGCTGCAACGCTCAGAACTTTCCTCTTAAGGGATAGAAATTTGAATAACCAGAAAAGTTCCCATTCTGTTTGCCTTAAATAGGTTAGACCATAGTCTTGTTTCAGAAGGCGTTGACAGAGAAATATCTTCATCAAATCTCTTAAGAGGCTTCTCCTCTTGATCTCAAATAAACAGTTACAGACAATGTCTTCAGATGGTCTCTTGACTTCAGATGATATTTCACTTCAGACAAAACATCTTCTTCAGATGGATGTTACGCTTCAGATGATAGACCATTTCAGATTGTTCTTCTTAGCTTCAGATGATAACATGCTTAAGATGAACAACCACTTCAGATGATCCCACTTCTTTAGACAGTAGGGCACTTCAACCTTCTGATGACTTTAATCTTCAGACAGCTTGAATCTTTAGACGGCTTCACTTCTTCAGACAGATGACCATTTCAGATGGTCTAACTTCTTCAGACAGTTGCCACGTCAGAAAGTCTTCATGACGTAAAGAGATCAGCTTGCTGAATTCAAAGTATACGTTAACAGCATAGGCAGTTATTCTTGTAACTTAGTCAAATTTGTTGTTCATTAAAACTTGGAAATATGTGGCTCAATCATTATTAAATTCTTAATGATAAATTGAGACTCAGCATTCTCCCTCTTTTTAATGATGACAAATTTGCTTTAAACTTAACAAATCTGAAAGAGGTTTTTAATAAGATAAGAGTTTAGAAATTCCTCCCTCTTAATCAGATAACTCATATCATGAGTTATACTTAAGACAACTTAAGTACAACTTAAGTTTTTCGTTGCTCCCCCTGGCTTCCCCTGAGTCAGGCACTTCCTTTTGCTTTCTGAAAAACACTAACACTTCAGATTTTAGTTAGTTTAATACTCCCCCTTTTGTCATCAATCAAAAGGGTGATCAGAAACATAACCAAACGAAATCAATGCTTTTAAGGTGAAGTGCATCAGAGCAAAAGATTATAAACTTAGCGCATCAAATGATTACTGAATGTATCAGAGTAATGATAGAAAGCATATCAGAGCGCAAGTATTAGAGCACATAAAATTCATGCATATAAGATAATCAAGAACATATATTAATATACCATCTTTATGCATGGAAATCAATCAGATAATGCAAACATTTAGACAACTCATGTTATTATCTGAGCAAACACGGTTTTAGACACAATGTGTGTGGCAACACATCATGGACTATCAATCCTTTTCCAACAAGGCTTTTTCTTGATCAGTGCAAATAGATCTTCCTTGGCCTTGAGAATCTGGGATTTGACAGAAGCATTAAACTCTTCTTGCCCAGTGTTGTTCTGAAGGTGATCTTTAAAAAAAATTCTTCTAGCTTTTACTTTCTTCAGACTAGAGGTAGCTTGCTCCAACCTCTCATTTTCTAAGATTGCTTGCTGTATTGCAACAACAAGTGAATGGTCTCGAGCTTCTTACTCCTTGACTTTCTTAGCTTCTTACAAGGCATTTGCTCAGGCAGCCACTTGTTGAAGTTCAAGATCAGGATGGCTTCAGACTGACTTAGAGCAGCATCTTCAACAGGAATCTCCTTCAAAGCTTGTTCAGCTTCTGAACTTGGCTTCCTTGCAAAGAATCACTTTTCAATGGAAAGCTTATGTTTGAAATGATGGATTGACAAATGTCTCAGATTGCCACTACACCAGTGTGCTTCAGACTGAAGTCTATTAGAACCACAGGAAACACTAAAAGGGGGGGTTGAATAGTGTTTTAGGCTTTTTGATAGTTTTTGGAAATCTTTAATTTAAAACATGAATATGGGCACCGTTAAAAAAATAAGTCTTAAGATTAGAGATGGTTGAAACATATGGAAGATAAGAAAAACACTGTTTCTTCTAAAGCTTAAGATTGTTTTAAACAGAGGCTTCTCAAAGTATCTTCTGAAGATTAATACAGAGAGTATTTTCAGCACAGTTTCTGAAATACTTCAGATGACTAGAGGTTGTCTGAAGTCTGTTCCTGATTTTTGAACTGATCTCTTTCAGACTCACTTCTGAAAATTTATTTCAGAAGTTCTTCAAGGAACATTCTTTGTAAAGCTTCAAATGATATAAGAGATATCTCATGTTTTGTTCATATGAAAGATCATTTTATTGAAATAGTTGTGTTAAGTTTATTATAGAAAATACTTTTCAAATTCCAACTTAAATATGAAAACTGGAAATAAAGAGATTAAACAAAAAGGACTTAGGCATAGAGATTTCAGACAGGCTTTTAAGTGGCTGTCTGAAGTTTTCAGACGGCTTGTAAAATCTAATTTTAAAAGATGTTTTGTGTCTTTATAAAATATCAGATTAATTATTCTGACCCCTGTGAAGTCTATTAATCAGTTTGAGCATTCAAACTTGACTCAAAGACTTAACATCCTGTAGTTTTAATGATTAACAAATAAGATTATATAAACAGATTCTACTGAGAAAGGTATTGGTTTGTTGATTGTGTTTCAGGATGAAATAATAATCAGAAGATTAGGATCAGAAGAACAAATGCAGGATCAAGGAAAAAGAAGCTGTCTGAAGACGTGAAGATCATATGAAGACAACATAAAGCATTCTGAAGATAAAGAAGCTGTCTGAAGACGTGAAGATCATATGAAGACAACATAAAGCATTCTGAAGAAAAGAAGCTGTCTGAAGCAAGGAAGCCTTCTGAAGAAAAGAAGCTGTCTGAAGCAAGGAAGCCTTCTGAAGAAAAGAAGCTGTCTGAAGCAAAGAAGCCTTCTGAAGAAATGAAGTTGTCTGAAGAAGCAGGACTCGTCTGAAGAGTTGAAGCTGTCTGAAATAGTTCAACCCGTCTGAAGTATCAGTGCTGTCTGAAGTCTCACTTATGACGTGGCACTCTCTGCTGAAGCTTGTGAAGACTTTTCTAAACCTCTGCTGCACGTACCTTTTCAAACACGATTATGGCAAGAAATACGGAGACCTTTCCTGGTGATTTTGAATTTCATACACCACTGAGGAAATCTCTGCAACGCAGAAATTGCAGCAACAACGATGGCAGCCTTATAGCAGCACCAACGTTGTACTCTGTCAGAATTATGAAGACACCCAGAAGCGTGTCTCACGATGGATTGAATAGCATTCAATGCTTTCTCTAAAGGGTGGTATCACAAAGGAAATATCATCATCACCAATTCAAAAGAAAGCACAAGAAAAGCTCAGGAGACTAAGCAGAAGCAACAAAGAGAAATGTTTGAATAACATATTTTAATTCAAACATACTTTATCATCTGCAACAAACAGTCATTGAAAAAGACACCTCACTCAAAGAAGAAAGGAGAAATGGTGTCAGGAAGCAAACAGAAAAGGAGCTTATACAAAATAAGCAATAGGACAAATCCAACGGATACCTCCTCATATACACTCCTAAGAAAAGCAGAGAAAATCAGAAGTCAGCTGAAGAAAAGTAAAAGGATATCAAGAGAGAGAACATGCAAAACAATATCAAGAAAATCTCTCTAAAAGAGCTCATCTACAGAAGTGTCAGAACAAGACTATCTGAACACATATCTGCTAAAGAAGAAGCAACCGTTTGAGACACTATTACATAACGGCTATATGAGCCACATCATTAACATCTCAACGGTATTATGAATCATCTTCAAACGACTATATTCCAACAGAACATATAAATAGCCTCAAGGAAGAATTTGAAGATGTTGAACTCATTCACATGGTTCAATCAGTTGATCAAGATGCATCAGAAAATCCTATCAGTGTTGACCACACTTACTTGAATCAACAATGCTAGTCAAAATTGTAGTTGTTCAGTTGAACAACCTACCAGGCTGTGCTTAATCTCATATGAACCAAGAATGGTTTGAAGCTGCAAGTATGCCTTGGTTTTTCCAATGATACGGGTGAGAATGTAACCCATGGAAACCAATGGCTGGAGAACAAGGCTGGAGCTTAAAGTCAGCATCTACCTAGCCAATTCTCAGAGGATGTTATTCCTCTTATCAGAGACATGGATTGTACTCAAACTTATACACTTCTATCACTGTCTTAACCTTGTACTTAGATTTATCCATTGTATCCTGAGTAGTACTCAGTTAACCTCTAGTACAGGAAAAGATTAAGTTTATGTTTCGTGGAAACTTAAACTTAGTTTAATTTAAAAACACTTTGTGTGTCTGAGAGCCTGGAGAGGCTTGGTGGAAGAAAGAATACTCTACACTTGAATAAGTGTTAGAGAGCCTGCAGAGGCTTGGTGGAAGAAAGAATACTGAGTTGTAGAGCCTGGAGAGGCTTGACAGAAAAGAATACTTGTGGTAGAGCCTGGAGAGGCTTGACAGAAAAGAATACTTGTTTGTGTCTGGAGAGACTGTACTTGTTGTGTCTGGAGAGACTGTACTCGTTGGCCTGAAGAGGCTGTGAACAATACTTGTATCTGTGGATTCAGATAGTGGAAAATCCAGTGGTGGTTTGCCTTTGGGACTGGATGTAGCTCACGGGTTTGTGGGTGAACCAGGATAAATTCCTTGCCTAAGTTCTCTTACCCTTATCTCATATTAATTCTTTTTATACAAATCAAGAGGTCAGATTAGTTAATCCGATATTTTAAAAAGGGCACAAAACATCTTTTAAAATTAGTTTTTACCAGTCGTCTGAAAAACTTCAGACAGCCTCTTTAAAAGCATGTCTGAAATCTCTATGCCTAAGTTTTTTTTTCTTTTAATCTCTTTACTTCCAGTTTTCATATTTATGTTGGAATTTGAAAAGTATTTTCTATAATAAACTTAACACAAATATTTCAATAAAATGACCTTTCATATGTAAAAAACATGAGATGGCTCTTATATCTTTTGGAGCTTTACAAAGAATGTTCCTTGAAGAACTTCTGAAATAAATTCTCTGAAGCAAGTCTGAAAGAGATCAGTTCAGAAATCAGGAACAAACTTCAGACAACCTCTAGTCGTCTGAAGTATTTCAGAAACAGTTCTGAAAATACACTTTGTAATAATCTTCAGAAGATACTTTGAGAAGCCTCTATTTAAAACAATCTTAAGCTTTAGAAGAAACTCTGTTTTTCTTATCTTCTGCACGTTTTAACTATCTCTGATCTTAAGACTTGTTTTGAACGTTGCTCATCTTCATGATTTAAATTAAAGATTTCCAAAAACTATCAAAAAGCTTAAAACACTATTCAACCCCCCTTCTAGTGTTTCCTGTGGTTCTAACAACCCCTTGATTAGTATAAAACGAATTAACAAGAGATAAAGGTAAGAAAACTTAGCCAAGGAATTTATCCTGGTTCACTCACTACCACTGTGAGCTACGTCCAGTCCCAATGGCAAACAACCACTGGATTTCCACTATATGAATATTCAGATTACAAGCTTGAGTTTGAGTACAGTCTCTCCAGACACAATGAGTACAGTCTCTCCAGACACAACGAGTATAGTCTCTCCAGACACAATGAGTACAGTCTCTCCAGACACAATGAGTACAGTCTCTCCAGACACAACGAGTACAGTCTCTCCAGACACAATGAGTACAGTCTCTCCAGACACAATGAGTACAGTCTCTCCAGACACAACGAGTACAGTCTCTCCAGACACAACGAGTACACTCTCTCCAGACACAACAAGTATTCTTTTCTATCAAACCTCTCCAGGCTCTACCACAAGTATTCTTTTCTATCAAGCCTCTCTAGGCTCTACCATGAGTATTCTTTCTTCCACCAAGCCTCTCCAGGCTCTCAGACACTTATACAAGTGTAGAGTATTCTTTCTTCCACCAAGCCTCTCCAGGCTCTCAGACACATAAAGTGTTTACAAATTAAACTAAGTTTAAGTTTCCACGAAACATAAACTTAATCTTTTCCTGTACTAGAGGTTAACTGAGTACTACTCAGGATACCATGGATAAATCTAAGTACAAGGGTAAGACAATGATACAAGTATATAAGGTTAAGTACAATCCCTGTCTCTGATATGAGGAATAACATCCTCTGAGAATTGGCTAGATAGATACTGACTTTAAGCTCCAGCCTTGTTCTCCAGCCATTGGTATCCATGGGTTACATTCTCACCCGTATCATTGGAAAAACCAAGGCATACTTACAGCTTCAAACCATTCTTGGTTCATATGAGATTAAGCACAGCCTGGTAGGTTGTTCAACTGAACAACTGCTATTTTGACTAGCATAGTTGATTCAAGTAAGTGTGGTCAACACTGATAGGATTTTTCTGATGCATCTTGATCAACTGATTGAACCAAGTGAATGAGTTCAACGTCTTCAAATTCTTTCTTGAGGCTATTTATAACATTGTTCTGTTGGAATATAGCCGTTTGAAGATGATTCATAATACCGTTGAGATGTTGATGATGTGGCTCATATAGCCGTTACTTAATAGTGTCTCAAACGGTTGCTTCCTCCTTAGCAGATATGTGTTCAGACAGTCCTGTTCTGACACTTCTGTATGTGATACCACTCTTTAGAGAAAGCATTGAATGTTATTCAATCCATCGTGAGACACGCTTCTGGGTGTCTTCACAATTCTGACAGAGTACAACGTTGGTGCTGCTATAAAGCTGCCATCGTTGTTGCCAGCGATTTCTGCGTTGCAGAGATTTCCTCAGTGGTGTATGAAATTCAAAATCATCAGAAAAGGTCTCTGTGTTCCTTGCCATAAACGTGTTTGAAAAGGTACGTGCAGCAGAGGTTTAGAAAAGTCTTCACAAACTTCAGCAGAGGGTGCCACGTCATAAGTGAGACTTCAGACAACACTGATACTTCAGACGGGTTGAACTGCTTCAGACAGCTTCAACTCTTCAGACGAGTTCTGCTTCTTCAGACAGCTTCGTTTCTTCAGAAAGATTCTTTTCTTCAGAAGGCTTCCTTGCTTCAGACAGCTTCTTTTCTTCAGACTGCTTTGTGTTGTCTTCATATGGTCTTCACGTCTTCAGACAGTTTGCGCACTTCAGACGAGTTGCATTCTTCAGACAGCTTCTTTATATTTGATCCTGCATTTGTTCTTCTGATCCTAATCTTCTGTTTCTGATTACTATTTCATCCTGAAACACAATCAACAAACCAATACCTTTCTCAGTAGAATCTGTTTATATAATCTTATTTGTTAATCATTAAAACTAAAGGATATTAAGTCTTTGAGTCAAGTTTGAATGCTCAAACTGATTAATAGACTTCACAAAGTCATGCTTAGACAATGCATGTTTTTACATAAAAAGCATACTTAATTCAGATAATGGATGGTTCAGATGGAAAATGAAAATGAGTTCAGACAGAAAACTAGTTCAGTCAATAATATTCAACAACTAATTTATATGTTACCCATAGGGGCTATGAATAACTTGCTGTTGCGCTGAATATTGGTCTTGCTTAGACTCAACATTTCCTTCACCAGTGATCTTCCCTTTGCTAATCCTTGCCAAGGGTGGCCATTCCAATAACCTTGAATCTAAGGTCTTGGCACATACATCTTCCTTCCATCAAGGGTTGCACGCATCCATCCCTCTTTGGTGATTCTTGGTGTCTTCTTTGATTTATCTAAGACATCTGCAAGAGAAACAATAAAGTTCTTTGGTACCCATATTTTCTTGGGTCCACCTTTGTTAGTATTGGGTTTCTCCTTCCTTTTGTGCTTACACTCAGACATATGATGTCCAGGTTTGTCACGATGGAAATACTCATTACCTTTCTTTCTTGCCTTTTTAGCCTTAGCGAAATTTGAAGAGTTTGATGATTTGCTATCAGAGAGACCTAAGCCACTTTTGTCTTTAAACTTTTTCTAAGTTCCCAGTAATCTGTTAAGATTATTAGTTCCTTCTACAAAATTGGCTAGATCTGTAGTAAGTTCCTCAACCTTTGTCTGAAGTTTTTTATTTTCTTCAGATAGGTCTTTGGAGCTACTAACTTCTCGTTCCAGAAGCTTTTCTTTAAGTATAAGGTTCTTTGTTTGAAAAGCTTCATTTTTGTTACATACTTCAGTGTATGCTTTAGAGAGTTCCTTATACTCTTTGACAAGTTCCTTGGAACTTTCAAACAGATCATCAAATTGCTCTTGAAGAGTTTGAGGGATTACCTCAGATTCTGGACTTTCTGATGCTAAAAGGTTTGCCATCAAGCAAAGGTTCACTTCATCTGAAGATTCTTCTTCCTCTTCTGATGTAGAGTCATCCAAATCTTCCCATGTTACCATGAGACTTTTCTTTTTCTTCTTCTTTAATGACTTCTTTAGCTTGGGGCAATTATCTCTCATGTGCCCTTCCTGTTTACATTCATAACAAATTATTTTATCTGATGAGATAGTGTCTTTACCTGTCTTACAAGATTTGGACTTGGAGAATCTTCTTCTGTTCTGAGGCATTCTCTTAATCCTTCTGTTCAATGAGGCAAGATCCTCGTCATCTTCAGAATCATCATATGAATCCTCTTCACCGTCTGAGATTGCTTCTTGCTTGGATCTCATGCTGCTATCCCTAAGCTGCTTAGACCTGGAGCTCAAAGCTAGGGATTTTTTCTTGGGTGCATCTTCTCCAAGTTCTAACTCATGGACTTTCAGAGAACCCAACAGTTCTTCCATTCTAAGAGAGTTAAGGTCCTTAGCCTCTTGAATGGCAGTTACTTTTGGTCTCCAAGCCTTAGGGAGACTCCTTAGAATCTTTCGATTATTATCTCCAGATTCATAGGTCTTTCCTAATGACTTCAGTCTATTTGTTATGGTCTGAAACCTACCATACATCTGGTCTATGGTCTCAGACTCTTGCATCTTGAACATCTCATATTGATGAACAAGCATGCTAATCTTAGATTGTTTGGCGTTCTCAGTCCCCTCATGAGCTGACGCCAAAGTATCCCAGATCTCCTTAGCAGAATTGCAGCCATGAACCTTTTCATACTCTGCCTTGTTCAAAGAACAGACTAAGTAGAGTTTGGCTTTGGCATTAAGCTACACCCTTACTTTTTGCTCGTAGGTCCATTCAGACTTAGGAATGTGCACACCACCTTGCATGGGAATATAATCACCATCAGTGACTACATCCCAAAGATCAATGTTGTTGTTCTCAATGAACAACTTCATTCGATCTCTCCAACAGTGATAATCCACTCCATTGAATGCTGGAGGCCTTGTCACTGACGCTCCCTCTGTGATATAGTGACTGTAGCTTGTGGAGGTTTCCATCAGGATCTTCTCCCTCAGCACTGTTAGATGCTTAACTCGAGGTTAAGCTCTGATACCAACTGTATCACACAGGAAAACACTAGAAGGGGGGTTGAATAGTGTTTTTATATATAACTTGACGTATTATGGAAACCTTTTCACAAAGAGAGCTTTTCAGATAAAGTTTCAGATACTGGAGTGTTTATCTGAAATTTTTTGTCTTTTGTCTGAAACGTTTTAAGATGAAGTACAATCTAAAAATTCACTTTCAGTTCAGACAATGCTTTGTCTGAAGTTCATCTTCTTCCTGAAAGGTTTCAAACAGTATGAAAACTTATTTTCTTGAAGATGTTTATGTAGAAACACAGGGAAACACTAAAAGGGGGGGTTGAATAGTGTTTCTGAATATTTTTGAAAGCTTTTCGCAAACAGGTGTTAAAAGACACGATTTCAGACAGGCTCTTAAAGGACTGTCTGAAGTTTTCAGACGGTATAAAAATACTGATTTGAAACAATGTTTTATGCCTTTATAACATATCAGATTAATTACTCTAACCCCTTGATTAGTATAAAAAGAATTGACAAGAGATAAGGGTAAGGAAACTTAGCCAAGAAATTTATCCTGGTTCACTCACTACCACTGTGAGCTACGTCCAGTCCCAATGGCAAACAACCACTGGATTTCCACTATATGAATATTCAGATTACAAGCTTGAATGTGAGTACAGTCTCTCCAGACACAACGAGTACAGTCTCTCCAGACACAACGAGTACAGTCTCTCCAGACACAACAAGTATTCTTTTCTGTCAAGCCTCTTCAGGCTCTACCACAAGTATTCTTTTCTGTCAAGCCTCTTCAGGCTCTACCACAAGTATTCTTTTCTGTCAAGCCTCTTCAGGCTCTACCAAGGTTTACAAAGAAAGGAGTTTAAGCTTTTAAACTATCCAAGTTTGAAGCTCAAACCAATACAATGTACAATAAAAACTGAGGTATACTCAGGATATACAAATGTGTACAAAGAATTCTATTATAGAGTTTTTACGGAGTAAAAACTTGCAGCGTGATGTTTCTCTTGGCTTTCTTGTATGTTGATTTTCTTTTCTTTCTCTTTCGTCTTCTCCTTTTGATGGTCTTCATAGAGGGGTATTTATACCCAAACTTTAATCCGTTGAAATACCACCGTTTAGAGATAGCATTAAATGCTATTTAATCCGTTGTGAGACATGCTTCTGAGAGCTCTGATATCTCTGACACGATACAAGGTTTCTTTTTGCAGTAAGGCTGCTACAAATGCTGTTGCAGAGGCTGCGTTGCAGAGATTTCCTCAGTGGTGTATGAAATTCAAAATCGCCAGGAAAGGTCTCTGTGATCCTTGCCATAATCGTGTTTGAAAAGGTACGTGCAGCAGAGGTTCAGAAAAGTCTTCACAAGCTTCAGCAGAGAGTGCCACGTCATAAGTGAGACTTCAGACGGCACTGATACTTCAGACGGGTTGAGCTACTTCAGACAGCTTCAACTCTTCAGACGAGTTCTGCTTCTTCAGACAGCTTCAACACTTAGTCTTTCTATGTAGGCTCATAGTGACTCTTGCTGAAATCATAGATAAATCATTAAAGCATATATGTATCTATGATAAATATTTTAACTCAAATTTGTTAAGCATTAAAACTTGGGAATTGAGTTGTCTTAAACATCATATTTTCTTTTATGATATTTTTGAGACTCAACATTCTCCCCCTTTTTAATGATGACAAATTTGTTTAAAATACATAAATCTGAAAGGAGTTTTAAAGATAAAAGTATAGATAGCTCCCCCTCAGATTGTGATCTCTTAAACTGATTTGATCAAAAATCAATTTCTTATATACTCCCCCTGAGTCCTGTAATTTCTTCAGATTCAGATTTTGTTAGATTTTAATACTCCCCCTTTTGTCATCAATCAAAAGGGAATAGCAGAGCTAAACAGGAACAGAGCAATAAAAATCATATAGAACATATAGCATAATGATAACAATGCACTCATAAAAGGATGAGAAAAACCACTGATTGTATATAGATAGGAATGTTCAAATAAAGAAAAACAAACAGTCAGACACTTGTATTAAGCATAAACAAAAGACAATGGCTGAGATGAACAGTCTAATCTTTCTTCTTTAGTAAGGCCTCAGTGAGAAAGGAAATCAAGTCGTCCTTGGCCTTTCTTATTGCAGCTTCCACTGAGGTTTTTAAGTCTTGCTGACCAGATCTGATAAGCTGTTGTTCTTGAAGAATCTGTTCTTGTTGAGCAATCAGATGCTTAGTCTTCTGTTCTTGAGCAGCACACTTCTTTTCAAGTTTCTGCACTTTGGACTTCAACTTTAGATTTTCCCCAGCCAAGTCTTTCTCAGATTCATAAAAGATGAGCTGGATGTAGGGCAAACAAATCTAAGCAGTCCAAATCCTGGCTGTAAGCTGTAGTCAGATGGGCTGAACACAGGGCAGAAGAAGGTGCCAATAGGATTGAGCAGAACCCAATCTTCATTGAAAGAGTCAGCAGGTAGGGGAAAGTGATCTCTCATATAATGATATTTGACATTGGTTGCCTTTCCAATTCCAACACCAGAATCAGCATCAGGACCAGTTGATCCAGAAGAAGATCCAGCATCTTCTCTGATCTTCCAGTAAGAGGACCACAACCAATCTTGAAGTAGATGATCCAGGCCTCCTCCTAGATTTGTGATGAATTCTGGCAAAGAGTCCCACTCTGATGGACTCATCACTTCAGACATAGGTGTGTTTTTCTTTGAATAGTTTTTAGCTTCCTTGAATTTCTCTTCCAGTAAGGGATACCTAGGAACTATTCTATCAGGTTTCACCAAGATTGTGGTGGTTGGCCTGATTGAACAGGTTCTAGGGTCCCTGTAGCCTCTCATCCCAACTCCCTTGTGCAGATCCCTCTGAAACAGCTCAGACTCAGTGTTCAACTGCCTCACAAAGCTCCATTCATCATTAGACAGCCTCAGGGAATCATTGGAGAATGGATTGATGGGAGCCCAAATATGTGCAGGAGGGACACCCTTCCTGATCTTGTCTAATCCACCTGATGAAGCACTGTATTGATTCCTTACTTTAGCAGCAGTTTTCCTGATTAAGCCAGGATGCAAGGATACAGCAGGTGCTGATCTGAAATACTGTAGCTCTTCAGACAGGGTGCTGAACTTGGGCAGTGAGCAGGGTTCAACAAGCACTTGCTCTTCTTCAACAGAGAGCTCTTCTTCCAGAGAAGTTGTAGGAGGTGGAGGTGATGAAGGTAGGAGTGGTATTAGAGCAAGGTCATGAATTTGTGGGGAAGGTAATGTGGGCTCAGAGAGTTGATTCTCTGAAGGTTGTGGTGAGGTAGGTTCAGAGGGTTTGGAGGGTTCAGAGGGTTGGTTTTCTGTTTGTGGAGGTGGTGATGGGTGTGATAGAGGTGAAGATGGTTGGTTTATAGGTGATAGGGTTTTTGGTGAAGGTGATGGTGAAGGTTGTGAAGGTTGAAGAGGTGTTTGTTTTTCTGGTGAGGAGGGTGGTGAAGGAGTTACATTATTAGATCTTACTTTAATTCTCTTGTAGGGAGGCTTGGTTACCTCAGATTCTTTTGCCTTTGCTTCTTCCTTCTCCCTTTGTGCTTGTTTTTCTTCCCTTCTCCTTTTGAAGTATTGTTGAGCTTTAACAAAGTTTTGATACTTCTCAGCTTCATCTTCTGCTGTCAGCTGAGAGGCAATACTTCTAGTCACCCTAGGTTCAGGTGCAGTCTGAAGTAGCTTGCCTTTGGTTCTCCTTCTCTGAGGTGCACTTGACCTCTTCCTTTTCTTTGCTCCCTCAGCTATGGTTGCTTGCCTATCATCTTTAGCATAGGCCAATTGTGAAGCAATAGCAATAGCTCTGTCTGTCTTTTCTTGTTCTGCTTTCTTCTCCAGTTCCTCCTGCTCCAAAGCAGTAGCCAAAGCTGCCACCGGAATGAGTTCAGGATCAGATGGGCACGCAGCCAAGGGCTCAGCTATGACTACATCAGTTTCCTCTGCCTCTTGAGTCTGTCCCTCCATCTCAGAAGAAGGCTGTGGGGTCTGTACAGGTTCAGACATCTGATCCACAATTTCAGATGGCCTTTGTGATGCCTTCTGAAAAGGTTCAGACACCTGACTCTGCCCAGATGCAGATGCTACCTTAGCAGCACTCCTTACAGGCAGCTTCTTCAATTTTGCCTGAGGAGAGGGTTGTGATGGCTTGAACTCATGCTTTCTTATGTCTCCTCTGAGTTCGTTCTCAAGAACCTCCATTGTTGTCTGCCTTCTTGCAGCTTTCTCAAGAAGGAGGCTCTCCTTCAAGGACGGAGAGGGAGGTCTTGGAGTCAGCTTTACTCCCATGCTCTTGAGGTTTGATTCACCAAACATAGGTTGTGAAAGGCGATCAAAAAGCCTTTCAATGGGAACTTTGAAATGCAGCAAGATTTTGGTGATGATGGTATTGTGAGGGAAGCTCCCAGCAGAGTCTCTGAGACGCTTCTGCATGTGGTACATTATGATGTTGGGGAGGTTCACTTTCTTCTTCTGCAGGAGGTGAATCAGACAAAATCTTTCCAACTCAGAAACATGGTTTCTGCTTCCATTTTTAGGGATTATAGAGCATCCTAAGATGGCATGCAAAACCCTAGCCTTGTCTGACATATGCTTTGCATCCAAGCTTATTGGTTCAGAGGTGCCATACAGAAACTCAGTGAACTACTTCTGTCCTCCATTTCTTGCTTCCCATCCAGGAGTGAATACAGCTCCTTCAGTTCTGACTTCACAGATGTGAGCAATGATATCTTCATCAACGAAGACAGGAATACCACGTACTGTGGCCTTGATGCTGGAGTAGATACCCTGAGGATTGGGTATTCCTCTGGCAGTAGCCCAGAAATCCAGCACACTTTGCTCATGCCACTGTGTCAAGTTGTGATTGAAATATTGAGTCCACCCAGCCGCATCGAACTCAGCAAACAAGTCCATTCCCAGAGATTGAAGATCCTCCAGGGCTACGCCCTTAGTTTTCACGATATTGCTTCCAGCAGATTTCTTAGGGGCCATTGGAGAGTTTTTCTGAAGAGCTTGAGAGAAAAAAGAATATCTTGTAGAAGAAGGACTCTCAAGGGATGACTACTGATTCGTGAAGAGTGAAGTTCTGTGACCCACTAGCTTCCGTATTTAAAGATCCATAAAGCAATGATGGCATTTACTGGGTGCGCAGACATAGGAGAACGTGCGAAGTGGAAAAGACAAAGTAAATGGAATTAAACCGTCTCATAAAGCCACGTCATTTGTTTACTTCAGACAAGTGACAGATTTCAGACACCCCAAAATTTCAGACGACCCAAAATTTCAGACGGGCTGAAATTTCAGATACAATCAGATCACACACACTTAAAAAGCATGTATGTTCAGATTATTTCTAATGAACTTAAATCTATCTTCAGTCAGAGGTTTTGTGAATATATCAGCCCATTGATGCTCTGTATCAATAAACTGAATATCAAAAACACCTTTCTGAACATAGTCTCTAATGAAATGATGTTTTATTTCTATATGTTTAGCCCTAGAATGTTGAATGGGATTTTTAGACAAATTGATAGCACTTGTATTATCACACAGAACAGGTATAGCAGATATAGTAATGTTAAAATCTTCTAACTGATACTTCACCCATAACAGTTGTGAGCAACAACTGGCTGCTGAGATGTATTCTACTTCAGCTGTTGATAAGGCAATTGTGCTTTGCCTTTTACTTGACCAGCTAATCATATTTTCTCCAAAGAAATGACATCCACCACTAGTGCTTTTTCTTTCAATTCTATCTCCAGCAAAATCAGCATCACAGTAACCTATCAACCTGCAATCCTTACTTTTCTTATAGCACAGACCAAGATTAGTAGTACCTTTAAGATATCTGAAAATTCTTTTTACAGCTTTGTAGTGAGTACTCCTTGGATCAGATTGAAATCTAGCACACAGACATACACTGAACATTATGTCAGGTCTGCTTGCTGTTAGATATAGTAATGATCCAATCATTCCTCTATACAAAGTCTGATTCACTGGTTCTTCCTTTTCATCTTTATTTAAAGATGCAGAGGGATGCATTGGAGTTGGCATGGGTTTGCAATCATAAAAGTTAAACTTCTTAAGCATTTCCTTTGTATATTTTTCTTGATGAATCCATATACAATCAGAATCTTGCTTAATTTGAAGTCCTAAGAAAATGTCATCATGAAAACTCCTTGCATAATGAAGAGTTAGTTGAACCAAAGATAATGTCATCAACATATATCTGAACAAGTATAAGATCTTTGTTTGACTGTTTTCTAAAAAGAGTTGTATCCACTTTTCCTCTTTCAAAACCATTTGAGATTAGAAAACTGCTCAATCTGTCATACCAAGCTCTTGGGGCTTGTTTCAGACCATAGAGAGCCTTTTTGAGTTTGAAAACATGTTCAGGAAAAGCAATATCTTCAAAACCAGGGGGTTGTCTAACAAAGACTTCTTCTTCAATGAGACCATTGAGGAAGGCACTTTTAACATCCATTTGATATAGTTTGATACCATTATTTACAGCATAGGATAAAAGAATTCTAATTGCTTCTAACCTGGCCACTGGGGCAAAGGTTTCAGTGAAATCAATACCTTCTTGCTGGTTGTATCCTTGAGCAACTAATCTTGCCTTGTTTCTGACTACCTTGCCTTCTTCAGACAGCTTGTTTCTGAACACCCATTTGGTTCCAATAATGGATTTCCCATGGGGTTTAGGAACAAGGGTCCAGGCATCACTCCTAGCAAACTGATTCAGCTCTTCTTGCATGGCTAGGATCCACCCTTCATCATGCAGAGCTTCATCAATGTTCCTTGGCTCTATTTCAGATAGGAGAGCAATAGTATTCAGAATTTTGAATTTTGATCTTGTCTTAACTCCTTCTGAAGTGCTGCCAATGATTTGCTCTTTAGGATGATGTGATTTGTATTTCCAGTCAGGTTTCTGAAGAGGTATTACATCTGTTTGTTCTGTTTGAGACTCAACATTTGTCTGAAGAGGTTTAGTAACAGTAGGTACTTCAGACAACTGCTCATCCTTCGAGCTGTTGTGGTCATTCAGCTCCATTCCTGCAAAATCATCCTCTAGATCTGATAGTTCCCTATCAGTCTCTTTGTTATCATTGAATTTAACATGAATAGTTTCTTCAACAGTTAAAGTTCTAGAGTTATACACTCTATAGGCTTTAGATGTTTCAGAATATCCAATGAAAAATCCTTTATCAGACTTTGCATCAAATTTTCCAAGATCATCCTTGGTGTTGAGTATAAAACATTCACATCCAAAGGTGTGGAAATATGATATATTGGGTTTTCTTCCTTTCCACAGTTCATAGATAGTCTTTTTCAGAATTGGTCTTATCAATATTCTGTTTTGAAGGTAACATGTTGTGCTAACAGCTTCTGCCCAGAAGGTTCTTGGTAAGTTGCATGAGTTGAGCATGGTCCTTGCCATCTCTTGCAAACTTCTGTTCTTTCTCTCAACAACCCCATTCTGTTGAGGTGTTCTAGCCACAGAGAAATTGTGTGAGATCCCATTCTCATCACAGAACATTTGAAAGTTTGCATTCTCAAACTCTCCACCATGATCACTTCTGATAGCAGAAACAATGACCAAACCATATTTCTTACCACTAAGACTTTATGTTCTAATAAGACCAAACAAGTCAATGTGTAAAAGTTCTAGTGGTCTGCTAGTTGAAACAACATCTTTACTCTTAAAAGAATGTCTTGTTTTTTCCCCTTTTAGACAGCTTTCACATAAAATGTCAGATTTGTATGAAAGCTTGGGCAATCCTTTAACAAGATTGTGTTTTGCTAATTTTGAGATTAATCTCAAGCTGGCATGCCCAAGTCTTTGATGCCAAATCTGTTTTTCATCTTCAACAGAAATAAAACACTTTACATTTTGACTTGCTAGATCCTCTAGATCAATTTTGTACACATTGCTGTGTCTCTTAGCAGTAAAGAGGATTTGCTCATAGGAGTCTTTGACTATGAATCCTTCCTTAGTAAAGGATACCACATAACCACTGTCACATAATTGACTTATGCTCAGTAAATTGTGTTGTAGTCCTTCCACAAGGAGTACATTTTTAATAAGGGATGAAGAGGATATACCTACAGTCCTTATTCCAATTATCTTCCCTTGCTGATTTCCACCAAAGGTGACCATTCCACCAGCTCTAGGTCTAAGGTTTTGGAATAAAGACCTTTCTCCTGTCACGTGTCGTGAGCACCCACTGTCCAGGTACCATTTGTGGGATCTCTTTTGTCCTGTTAAACACATCTGCAACAGGAATAATTAAGTTTTTAGGTACCCATATTCTTTTGGGTCCTTTTCTGTTAGCTTTAGACCTTGTCTTTCTCTTGTGTTTGCACTGAGCCATATTGTGTCCAGGCTTACCACAGTGAGAACACCCAGTAACCTTTTTTTCAGAAAAATTTAAGACAGTAGGAGGTTCAGACAGGTTATGATCACAAAAGCCTAGTCCAGTTTTGTCAAGGGAATGCCTTTGATTTCCAAGCATTATATTCAAATTTTTAGTTCCTTTGACAAATTTGGCCAGATCTTTTGTCAGTCCCACAATCTGCTCCTGAAGTTTCTCATTTTCTTCAAACACAGCTTGTGAACTGCAGTTTTTAGTCTCAAGAACTTTTTCTTTGAGCATAATGTGTTCTATCTCAAGTGCCTCATATTTGTTACACATTTCTGTGTGGGCTTTGGATAGATTCTTATACTCCTGGAAAAGTTCTTGTGAACTTTCCACCAGATCATCATACATCTCTTGTAGAGTAAGAGGAAATACCTCAGCTTCAGAGCTGTCTGAAGATGGTAGACTAGCCATGAGACACATATTTGCCTCTTCTGAAGTGTCTTCTTCTTCTTCTGAGGTTGATTCATCAAGGTCTTCCCATGTTGCCATGAGACCTTTCTTCTCTTTGAAAAACTTTTTCTTCTTGAAGTTGTTTTTCTTAAGTCTTGGGCAATCAGTCTTCACATGTCCTGGTTGCTTGCATTCAAAGCAAATAATTTTATCAGACTTAGACTCTTTACCTGTCTTACCTGATTTGGATGATGACGGTTGGTTCTTTCTGAACTTTCCTCTGTTCTGCAACATTCTCTTGATCTTTCTGCTTAAAAGAGCAAGATCATCTTCATCTTCTGAGCTGTCTTCAGGATCTTCATCTGCTTCTGAACTGTCCTCAGCTTGCATAGCCTTCATGCTGCCATGCCTAGACTGTTTGACCTTGGAGTTTAGAGCCAGAGACTTCTTCTTGTTGTCATCTTCTCCAAGCTCAAGTTCATGGACTTTGAGAGATCCCAACAGTGCTTCCATTCTTAGAGAGTTCAAATCTCTTGCCTCTTGAATGGCAGTGACTTTTGGTCTCCAGGACTTAGGTAGACTTCTTAGAATCTTTCTGTTGTTGTCTCCAGATTCATAGGTTCTTCCTAAAGACCTGAGTCCATTGGTTATGGTCTGAAACCTCCCAAACATTTGGTCAATAGTTTCAGTTTCTACCAGCCAGCTCTCTCTCGTATTGGTCTTGAACGAAGCTATTTATAAGCACAGGAATGAGACACACTCAATGCAACCGTTAGAGATGCAAATAATCCCATTGTGAAATGATCTTTGATAGCTTCTGACACAGTACAAGGATGCAGAACAACGCAGGCCTGTTCTGACTTCTGCAAATGTTGCGACGCTCAGAACTTTCCTCTTAAGGGATAGAAATTTGAATAACCAGAAAAGTTCTCGTTCTGTTTGCCTTAAATAGGTTAAACCATAGTCTTGTTTCAGAAGGAGTTGACAGAGAAATATCTTCATCAAATCTCTTAAGAGGCTTCTCCTCTTGATCTCAGATAAACAGTTACAGACAATGTCTTCAGATGGTCTCTTGACTTCAGATGATATTTCACTTCAGACAAAACATCTTCTTCAGATGGATGTTACGCTTCAGATGATAGACCATTTCATATTGTTCTTCTTAGCTTCAGATGGACAACCACTTCAGATGATCCTACTTCTTCAGATAGTAGGACACTTCAACCTTCTGATGACTTTAATCTTCAGACAGCTTGAATCTTTAGACGGCTTCTCTTCTTCAGACAGATGACCATTTCAGATGGTCTAACTTCTTCAGACAATTGCCACGTCAGAAAGTATTCATGACATAAAGAGATCAGCTTGCTGAATTCAAAGTATACATTAACAACATAGGCAGTTATTCTTGTAACTTAGTCAAATTTGTTGTTCATTAAAACTTGGAAATATGTGGCTCAATTATTATTAAATTCTTAATGATAAATTGAGACTCAACAAATTCGTCATGAACTACAACATGAATGAATTTGACAAACCACTGCCAGAATAGCTAAGCATGTTAAGAACAGCTGAGCAAAACATTAATAAAGGTAAAGGGAAGGCCATATTGATGGTCCAACCTTGAAAGGGCAAGGGCAAGAAGAAGTTCAAGAAGCCCTATTTCAAACCAAAGGACAAAGGCAAGAATAAGCCTAGTACCTCTGATTTGAAGCCTATGGCGGGATAGCTAAGGAAGGAAAATGTTTCCATTGTAGCCAAATCAGGACATTGGAAACTGTGTAAAGTACCTGGAGGAGATCAAGAAGGGAAATGAGACTTCCGCTTCAAGTATTTATGTTGTAGAAATCAATTTACCTACTATTGCACCTTGGGTATTGGATACCAGATGTGGATCTCACATTTGTGTGAATGTGTAGGATCTAAAAGGAATAGGTCAATTGGCTAAAGGAAAAGTCGACCTACGTGTGGGAAATGGAGCAAGAGTTGCTGCCTTAGCCGTAGGAACCTATTATTTAACTTTACCAACTGGACTAGTTATTGAACTAAATAATTGTTATTTTGTGCCTACCATTAGTGGGAATTTTAAATTTTGTTTCTTGTTTAGAAAAGAGTGTTTTTATAAAGAATAATTCAATTTATTTGAATGATATGGTTGTGCAAAGTTGAACAATATGTTCTTGACATGGAAGTGCATATCTATAACATAAGTTCTAAGAGGGTCAAAACAAATGATTTGAACCCAACTTATCTTTGGCATTGTCACTTGGGCTACATAGATGAGAAACGCATATCCAAACTCCATCAAGATGGTTATTTGGAATCTTTTCATTTTGAATCAATTGAGACATATGAATCTTGTCTATTAAGGAAGATGACCAAAACCTTATTCACTAGAAACAGTGAAAGGGCTGGTGATCTTCTTGGTCTCATACATAATGATGTATGTGGGTCCATGGGCACAATGGCTAGAGTAGGTTTTCAATACTTCATCACTTTTACTGATGATTTCAGTACATATGGATTTGTGTATCTGATGGAACACAAATCTGAATCCTTTGAAGAGTTCAAGGGATTTAAGAATGAAGTATAAAACCAACTTGGCAAGACTATTAAAACACTTCAATGAGATCGAGGTGGAGAATACTCAAGCCAACAATTTGATGACTATCTAAGAGTGTGGGATAACATCTCAACTCACTCCTCCTGGAACACCTCAATGGAATGAAGTTTCAGAAAGGAGAAATCGAACTCTATTAGATATGGTTCAATCTATGATGAGTCATACTGATCTCCCTGACTCCTTTTGGGGTCATGTTTTGTTAACAGTAGCCTTCACACTAAATCGTTTTTCATCTAAGGCTGTCATAAAGACACCATATGAGATATGGACTGTGAAACGACCTAGTATGTCTTTTATGAAGATTTAGGGTTGTGAAGCTTATGTGAAACTCCAAGTTTCAGATAAGCTAGGACCAAAATCAGATAAGTGCTTATTTGTGGGATACCCAAAAGAAACTGAGGGTTACTACTTCCATAATCCTAGCAAAGGCAAAGTGGTTGTCGCTAGGACTGCTGTATTCTTAGAGAAGGAATCTGTCTCTAAGAAAATGAGTGGGAGGAAAGTAGAACTTGAAGAAATTCAAGTACCATAGAGTAGCAATGAGCCAATAATGGAACAAGAGCAGATACCACAAAGTGTTGTGGAGCCACCTGCTCAAGTAGCGCAAGACTTGCGTAGGTCAGACAGGGTAGGTCACCAACCTGAGAGATATGGGTTCCATGTGTCTCAGGATGGCGACGTATTGCTAATGGATCAAGATGACCCAATGATTTACCAAGAAACTCTTTTGAGTCCAGAATCTGAGAAATGGATTGATGCCATGAGATCTGAAATGGATTCCATGTACACTAACAAGGTATGGACCTTGATTGAGCCACCCGAAGGGATAAAACCCATAGGGTGCAAGTGGGTTTTCAAAAGGAAACTGACATGGATGGTAATGTAAGTACCTTTAAAGCACGGTTGGAGGCTAAAGGGTTTCACGCAAATTCATAGTGTAGACTATGATGAAACCTTCTACCCAGTTGCCATGCTTAAATCTGTTCGGATCTTGCTTGCTATTGCAACTTACCATGATTATGAAATCTGGCAAGTGGATGTCAAGACAGCCTTCCTAAATGGAAGCCTTCTTGAATATATATATATATATATATGTGATAAAACCTAAAGGTTTTGTTATACCTAAAGGTATATAAGTTGCAACGATCCATTTATGGATTAAAGCAAGCCTCTAGAAGATGGAATCTTCAATTTTGATGAAGTTGTAAAGCAATTTGGTTTCATTAAAAATGAAGATGAACCTTGTGTCTACAAAATGGTTAGTGACAACATTTGTGATTTTTCTGGTTTTGTATGTAGATGACATACTCCTCATAGGAAATGACATTCCTACCCTTCAGTCTGTAAAGACTTGGTTAGGAGATTGTTTTCTAAGAAAGATTTGGGCAAAGCGACCTATGTGTTAGGTATCAGGATCTATAGAGATAGATCTCAAAGATTACTTGGCCTAAGTCAAAGTACATACATAGACAAAGTGTTAAAACGGTTTAACATGCGAGATTCTAAGAAGGGATCTTTACCTATGTCACATGGTATAAGCCTATCTAAGGCTCATTCTCCTTCCAGTGAAGAAGAGAGAGGTCGCATGAGTAAGATTCCTTATGCATCCGCTATAGGGTCTATCATGTTTACCATGTTATGTACTCGACCAGAAATATCATATGCTTTAAGCATGACTAGCATATACCAGTCTGATCTTGGTGAAGATCACTAGACAACAGTCAAGAACATCCTTAAGTACTTGAGAAGAACTGAGGATTCATTCTTGATATATGGAGGTGAGGAAGAGCTACTTGTAAAGGGTTACACTGATGCTAGCTTCCAAACTGACAAAGATGATTGGAGATCGCAATCAGGTTATGTGTTTTGTTTGAATGGTTGCGCTGTGAGCTAGAAAAGTTCGAAGCAAGAAACAGTCGTTGTTACAAACCCATTAAACCCCTTGTGAAGCAGAAGCATGAAGGGCACACTAGATCATTAGGCATAATGGTTATGTCTGAATGTCTCTAGTACAAGTGAGAGATTGTTAGGAATATGTACTAGAGACTTATATATTTATGAACATCCATCACTTGTATCATGTTATTTTATAAATGCAAACTTATTCTTTTAGAATATAATTATTGTCCTTAGAATGGTAAACTTAAACTTCATAAGAAATCAAGTGGATGACTTGATCGTGAGATCTTATGAAGAACTATTTTTAAATAGTCCCTAGTCAAGTATCATCTTAGGACAAAGATGCATTTAGACTAATATGTGAGTTCATCGATGATCACACCTCACAGATCATGGATATGAGATATCATGTTCTCACATAGGTGCACATTAAGAGTAATAATGTACTGGACAGACCCACCTTAAGAACGTTGCATGGATTGTTACATAAGTGTCATAAACGTTTCTTAAATTGATAGATGTTATATGAAGTCCTTCGACCTGAAATCACTACGATTCCTACATAAGGCATTATATGTTTTAACTATCATCAAACGTTACTTGTAACAGAATAATCATAAAGTTGGTTTTTGGACATATAATAAATTGTAACAGCGACTTGATAAAGTGAGACTGCAAAATGCATGGCCATGCTCAGGAGGATAAATATGAGATATTTATTTTCTGTATAGTCTACTTGGGAATCAAGAAAATATAAATTGAACTATACAAGGTTGACACAATCCATGCCCTTGTGTTCAATTAGATATTTGGACAAAGGGACAGATCATATAAATTATTATCATAAAATAGGATTTATCAAAGTTATTGATAATCTCAATATTTGGATAGTGATGTGTTGCTAGATACCGCTCACTATTTATGATATTAAATATAAAAGGGTTTTATTTTAATATTATAACCAAATATTAAAAGCCTATTGGGTCACACGCATACAACAAGCCACTAGGAAAGGATAATAATTCTAATTTAATTTAATTAGAATTATAACATAATGAGCCAGACCCATAAGTGTGAGGGTTAAGTGAGTGAGGGGGTAAAACCCTAGCCACCACTCTATAAATAGAGCATAAGATGCACTACCCCAGACACATATGAGCAATCGCTTCTTACTTTCTAAGGCTACTAGCAGAGCTGAGGAGGGTTTCCTAGTCCGGCTGTTGGCGTGGATACCAATAGAGACGTGGCTACTCTTTCCTCGTTTGTAATCCTAATAAGGTACGACCTTTCGTTTTAATACCTTTTATGCCTTGATTCGTGTTTTCGCAAAACGATTATAACAAGGGAGGGAATCCATTTATCCGTTGCACTCTGACCACATGCTTGATTCCCTTCAATTGGTATCAGAGCTTTGGTTTGTGATAAACATGTTTTAGGCTTTTAATCTTGTGAAGATTATGATTTTTTTTTTGTTTTTCTGCTGAAAAATGTAGCGCTGATATCTGGGCTGCAACCTGCGCTGCAGCGCAGACTGAAACCCTAGCCTGCAGCCCTAACCTGCAGCGCAGACTGAAGCCCTAGCCTGCAGCGCAGACTGTATGTGTGGCTGAAGATGAAAGAAGTAGAGTGAACACTCCTCTCTAGTAAGAAACGGATCTCACAAACTGCGAGATACTCCGCTAATTCCTAACACCGGGATCCCTGAAGAGTTGGAGTTATTGAGAAGGGTAAGAGGGGGTATTCAAGGATCTACACTAGGGGATAACATTGGAAATTGGTTGAGGTTTCTATTACACACTATGATCCTTGTAACTCTATGGTAGTTATCCCCTAGTGGTTCAATACCTTTCTTTTTTCCTCTTGGCTCACTACCGACGTCTAGACTCAACTAGGGCCTCCTCACCTTCACTCTCTGATCGAGCCCGTACTCAATCAAATAAAAGAACTAAAGTGCAGTAGGGTTAGCTTAACCCAAAGTCGTCTCTCAAGGAATTCAATTGCAAAATCAAGAATTCAAAATCACAGCAATTCACACACACTCAGGGGGTTTTGTTTGTTTGTTTGTTTGTTTATGCTAATCTTCAATCACTAAAACAGAATTTGAATTACCTAATTCAATTCAAGAAAAATAGATTGATTCACAAGTTCATTCACACTAGGATCTTTCATAGGTTCTTGGATCTATTTCAATTTCCTTACAAATATGAATTAATCAATGAATCATAAATCAATTCTTAAGAGTCTCATACAAAGATTAAGCAAATTTGTATCAAGAACCTAATCCCTAACCTATTGAATTAAGCAAACAGTAGGTTCATTTTAGGATTAAGCAAACTAAAATCTGAGTTTCAAATTAAGAATTTAAAACCGAATTCATAAAGCATGCGTTCAATTCAAGATTCAATAACCTAGAATTCTAGAGACTAAGAGAAGTAGGTAATTGCTCAAAAAATTGAAATTCGAAATTCAATTAGAGAAACCTCAAGATATGATGCTCATGACACTTGAGAATCCATCCTCAATGCTCAGCCTTCCATGGAGGAAGTGAAGAATCCGAAATAGAGAAGAACAGAGAAAAACATGTAAGGCAAGGAAGAGAGAAAAGAGAGGGAAAGTGAAGAGTCTCAATTTCTAAAATCTGAAAAATGAGGGAAAAGTTACAAAAACATTCATCAAGGGACTTATTTATACTAACTAAATCACTAACAATCTGATTAGGCCTAAATTGGGCCGAAAATAATTAGTACAGGCCCAAAACCAAATTACAAAACTAAGCAACTCGAATTTCCATCAGACAGCAACAGTAGGCAATTTTCAAATTGCAACTGCTCCTAATTCCCTCATGGGAATACCATCTTAAAGCATATCAAATTAATGCCCCGGATCTTAGCTTTCCAATGCCACTGGAATTACCCAAAACTTCCACCTATAGCTCCAGATATCATCAAAACAAGACAGGTAGGTCAGTAGGCTTAAAATCCGAAATTAAACAACATTTACAGTTAAAGCCCAAATAAGCCAATTAGGTAAATTCCAATTAAAAAGTGGATTTAATCCCAATTACAGTCCAATAAAGCTAAGATTAAAGGTGCTAAGTGTGAACAAAAATGTGCTCATCAAATTCCCCCACACCTGCCCTTTTGCACTCCGGGCAAAATACCACATGAAGTCAAAAATCAACTAGGGAGCACAATGCAAATACAAATGGCATAATCATCAAGAGATCCTAGGAATGTATAGGAGTGGGCAAAATACAACATCCAAGGAATCAAGGGATCAAGAAAATGTGAATTACATTCCCCACAATCTAGAAAACAAGAGAGTAAATCAAATTAAAGGGGTGAATCAAGAGTGATAGAATCTTCACAAGACAAACTTTCCAACTCTCAAGTATTTAGGCTTGTGTATATACACTTAAAGAACTCATGTAAAGCAAACACTACCATAAGTTTGGCAAGACTCTAATATCCAAAATGGAAACACATGCAAGCAAAGATCAAGAGGACTTCATATAGTATGTAATAGGGCCAAGGTAAAGGTAGGGAAAATGAAGGATAAGAAGCTAAAAAACAAAGAGAATAGATGAACAATGGGGAATAAATCCAAGAATAAATGCAAGTAGCATACATCTGAAGATTAAAATTATACTCCTCTTTTCTACCTTTTGATCCAATTTTTTTTATTTTAAGCACAATTTACTTCTTTATTTTTTTATATACTTTTCTTTTGAGCTTTTCTTTATCCTTTCTTTTTTTTTTTTTACTTTTCTTTCCTTTTCCATTTTTTTTCTTTTTCTTTTGTAACTAGCCAAAGGTCAACAATGAAGTATCTACATGAGGAGATAAGAAAATGAGGTACACCCCCACACTTATTCAAGAACCTATTCCCAAAATAATTCCAAAGCTCATTTATCCTCTAAGGCAAGGAAAATCATGGTTTTTCTCTTTTAAGGTGAGCTTTTAATAACAAGAAATAGGATCCTTAGGCTCAAAGGGGCTAATAAGTGGATTAACATCAAGAAGGATAATATGGCTAGTAGCTCAATATCAACAAAGAATGCCTCAATCATCTCAATACATGCATGTGAGCAAAGTTACAAATTAAAGAGTCAAGGCAAGTTCTAGAGCATAAGAAAACATGAGTGAAATCACACTAGAAAAAGAGAGAATGGTATAGAATGGTCCATCCAACAATAAGGCTCAAAATCTCACCAAGGACAACTTTATCAGTCTATCACAAAAGATTCAACCCAATAATTCTCAAAACCAACTTATTCACCAAAATGCAAAGAATCCAATCAACATAAGTCATGAAACCAATTATCCAAGAATGATGAAAAAGCCAACCACTAACACAAATCCTAAAAATCCAATGAACAACATGCCAAATATATTTTTTCCTATTGTCCAAATTCTGTTTTTGCTGTAAAAATCAGATTATTGTCAAAATTCTACTGTAGGGAGACATTATGCCGTCAAAATATTGTTGTAAACAACAACAATAAAAACATAACAACAACAGCAACAACAAAATAGTAAAATAAACAGTTAGAGTTATTACAAACAGCACAAAACAGCAACAACAAATGAAAAATAGTAAAATATCCTACAGAAAATAGCAAAAACAACAAATATACAGTAAAAATAGCAGTTTTTTTAACAGTTAAAACAACAAAAATAGAAAATGTTTTTTTAACAATCAATCTCTTCCTTGCTCATTGTTCTTGCTTCAAGTCTTGTTCCTTGGCATTTCTTATTTTTGACTTTAATGTTTTGTAACTTCAAAGATCTTCTTGGTCAATTTCTGCAAAAGCAAGTCTAGAAACTCTGCCATATACTTGAGCACACAGTTAGTAAAATAGCAAGATGCATCTCATTCAGTTTAGCACATATTCAAAATTAATGGTTTGGCACATTAAAAATTTTTAGGAGTGAGTTTGTCTTAACAGAGCGTAGGTGGAGCGCAGCAATTAAAATACTCTCTGGATCCTGCGCTTCATATGCGCTGAGCGCAGGAATACGAGATCAGTTTTTCAAAAGATTTCAAATCAGATTCCTTCCAGACTTCAAATATCTTTCCAACTTCTATTTAAAGGAACCTTTTGCACAGATCAAAGGGGGCGACCAGAGAAGGAGAGACGACAGAGCAGAAGCTAGGGCTGAAGAAAAGTGTGACAGTTTCTTCGTTGGGTTGTAATGGCTACCATGCATAGTTAAACTCTCCAATAGGATTGAATGTAGTTGATTCAATCCCTAATTATATGTGAATTCTCCTTATTATTTATGAATCCCTATTTTTATGATATGAATATTTTTATACTTTTCTTAATGTGTAACTTCCGCCTGTGTGCCGGAGTTATAGGTTGGTTTTATGGGGCGCATTCGAGAGGTGGTTCTATAAAACCAATAACGAGTTTGGGGGAGCCTAGAGATAGGAAACTTGAACTCTGATTGGTAAAAATAGTCATAGTAGTCACTGTGGAGACCAGGGCGAATTGATAGTTTTAACAAACGGAAAGGTAGATCTTTAAAGCTGGGGTAATTTATCGCTTGGGAGAACCCTCATGAATTATTTCTGAGTATTTTATCACTGTGAAGACCAGGGTAAAATAATATAGTTTGGCTAGGGTATCATAATTATAAATTCATAAATAATATTGAGGATCACATACGAAAGGCGTGCGATGAAACAAAGTTCAATCCTAGTCCAAGTAACTATCTCTATCTCTCTCATTTAAGTTCAACTTTATTTACTTGCACAATTCTCAACAACCCAAAAATTATACGCTCTTACTTGATAGTTGTGACCACTGATCTTTAATAATTGAACTGTTCCTTGTGGATACGATACTCTTACTTACTATTATACTGTTGGGATTTTGGTACTCTTGCCAGATTCTCAACAAGTATTTTTGGCGCCGTTGCTGGGGAATGGTGTATCAATTTTTAAAGACTTGGGAGGTCTATTCTGTCAAGTTGTATATATTTTTAATGTATATTTTTAGGACTTTTAGGAAAATTTTATTTTATTTTAATTTTTGTTATTCTGTTCTTCTCACCCTTGTGCAAGTTCTTGATTTTTGCTTCTACAAGGATAGATGTCCCAAAAATCAATTGTTGTATGACCCAGAAATAGAGAAGATATCCAGAAAAACCAGGAGCAGAAATAGAAGGAGACAAGGGAGGAATCATTTTGAAAACAAAAATATGGCTGAAGATCAATACCTAATCCCTCAAAGAAGAGTCTTAGGAGACTATGTCATGCACCAAGGACCTCGTCATTACTCAAGCATAGCTTTACCAGCTACAACAAAATCCTTGGAAATAAAGACTGCAAATTTAAACCTCATCAGTACCCACCAATTCACAGGAATAGATCATGAAGATCCACATACACATCTTTCTACCTTCTATGAATTGATTGGTACTATGGGATTTGAGGAAGGAGAATTGGAATCTGTCTATTTACAATTGTTTCCTTTTTCTTTAACAGGTAAGGCAAAGGAGTGGCTGAAATTACATCCCATTCAAAGTCTGAACAAATGGAGCGTGGTAGAAGACAAGTTTCTGAAAAGATTCTTCCCAATCTCATGCTACATTCAAGCAAAGTCAGACATCTCCACATTCAGGCAAGGAGAGGAAGAACCACTATGTGAAGCCTGGGAGAGATTCAAATCCTTGCTGCGAAAGTGCCCAAACCATGGTTTTGACGACATTGCCCAATTGAACATCTTCTGCAATGGACTCAAGCTTGATTCAAAGTCATACATAGATGCTGCAGCAGGAGGGACAATTTTGGCAGTGGATGCAGAGCGTGCTATTACAATAATTGAGAATTTCGCAATGAACAATCTGCAAGCTCAACATTGGAGTCAGCCAGTTCATAAGAAGGAGTTGCTTGAGCTGAACAGCACTGAAACATTGATAGCTGATAATAAATTCATCAAGCAACAGGTAGAAGCGATTTCCAAGAAATTGGAAGCACTTACTCAATAAATGCAAACAGTGCAGTCTCACCCTGATCCAACCCCACAGATGATTTGTGATTTTTGTGGAGGTGACCATCCCAATGGTCACTGTTCATATCAAGACATTCAAGTGGAACAAGTCAATTATGTGGAAAACCAAGGAAGGCGAGATGGCTTCTTCAACAACTCAGGGAGAAGTCAAGATAAAGGGTTCACAATGCGTGACACAAGTTCAAGGATTAAGGAGAAGCTAGACAGACTCATATAGGATATGAATTCCAGTCAAAACACCATAGAGTCAACATTCAGAAATCTGGCAACTCAAGTGGACCAAGTAAGGAAGCCATTCGCTGCGCAAAAGGAGTATTGCAAGTCAATATCCACCAGAAGTGGTAAGTAAATAGGAAGAGGAATTGGTGATAACCTGGTGGTAGAAAGAGAAGTTCTAAAGAAGAGAGAGCAAGAGGATGATGAAGACAAAAAGGAAAAAGAAGAAGAAACAGAAAAAGAGAAAGAAATTGAGGTAAAAGAGAAAAAGAAGGAGAATGAAGATATACAGGTACCTCAAGTTAGGGAATTACCATATCCTAAGAATCCCTCCAAAAAAGACATAGACAGGCAATTTATTAGATTCATGGATATTATGAAAAGATTGCAAATCAATATTCCACTGATGGAAGCCATGGAATAGATGCCTACATATGCCAAATTCATGAAGGAGCTTCTCACTAAAAAGAGAAAATTTACAGATGAAACAATTGAGCTTGAAGTTGGATGCAGTGCCATAATTCAAAAGTCATTGCCACAAAACACCAAAGATCCAGGGAGTTTCACCATACCAGTTAAAATTGGAGCACTACCAATAGGAAAGGCATTACTTGACTTAGGTGCTAGCATAAATTTAATGCCTTTATCTATGCTCAAGAGGATTGGAGATCTAGAGGTGAAGCCGACATGGATGACATTACAATTGGCTGATAGATCAATGAAATATCCATACGGGATCGCTAAAGATGTACTGGTCAAGGTAAATAAATTAATGTTCCCAGTTGACTTTGTAATCATGGATATTGAGGAAGACGTTGAAGTACCCCTTATCCTTGGAAGACCCTTTATGAAGACTGCTAAGGTTATCATCGATGTTGATGATGATAACTTAAAGGTAAGAATACAAGATGATGAGGTGAGTTTCAATGTGTTTGAAGCAATGCAACATCCTAAAGAAAAGCAGCAGTGCCTTCAATTAGATGTGGTAGAGGAAACATCCTTAGCTGTTCAAGAACTATTAACAAAGACAGAACCCTTAGAAAAAGCTCTAACAGGTATGGACATTGACTTTGATGAAGAAGAAAAGAATGAAGTTGGAGAATGCTCAAGGCAATTGGATTTGGCTAAGACAGTACCACCAGATGAAGAAGATGCTGAGACATTACAACAGGACAAGAAAACTGAGAGCCAGAAGCTAGAATTAAAGGTATTACCCTCTCATCTTAAATATGCTTTTCTCGATGATGATAAAAATAAACCTGTTGTTATAAGCAAAGCTTTAACCCCATCCGAGGAGGAAAAGCTACTTTCTGTTTTGAAGGCAAATGAAGGAGCAATAGGTTGGTCTTTATCATATCTTAAAGGTATCAGTCCATCTTACTGCATTCACAAGATCCACATGGAGGAGGACTACAAGCTAGTCAGACAACCTCAGAGGAGATTAAATCCCACCATGAAAGAGGTAGTAAAAAAAGAGGTACTGAAACTCCTTGATGCAGGTATGATCTATCCTATTTTCTGATAGTGCATGGGTAAGTCCAGTACAGGTTGTTCCTAAAAAGGGGGATATGACTGTTGTAAAAAATGTTAAAAATGAATTGATTCCTACTAGGACAGTCACTGGATGAAGGACGTGCATAGATTATAGAAAATTAAACCAGGCTACAAGAAAAGATTACTTCCCTTTACCCTTCATGGATCAAATGTTAGAAAGATTGGCAGGACAAGCATTTTAGTATTTTCTTGATGGGTACTCTGGGTATAACCAAATAGCGGTAAATCCAGAGGACCAAGAAAAGACCGCTTTTACTTGTCCTTTTGGTGTTTTTGCTTACAAGAAAATGCCTTTTGGATTGTGCAATGCACCAGCTACTTTGCAAAGATGCATGCTTGCTATTTTTGCTAACTTGGTGGAGAAATGCATTGAAGTATTCATGGATGATTTCTCAGTCTTTGGATCTTCTTATGATAATTGCTTAAAGAACTTGGACACCGTGCTAAAGTGGTATGTTGAAACAAATCTTGTGCTAAACTAGGAGAAATGCCAATTCATGGTGACTGAAGGTGTGATCTTAAGGCACAAAATTTCAGCAAAAGGCATTGAGGTGGATAACGCAAAAGTAGAAGTCAATGAAAAGTTACCACCACAAGTAAATGTAAAAGGAATCAGGAGCTTCTTAGGTCATGCAGGATTCTACAAAAGTTTCATCAAGGATTTCTCAAAGATAGCCAAGCCACTCAACAACTTACTTAACAAGGATACTCCCTTTAAATTTGATGCTAATTGTCTGAATGGTTTTAACTTGTTGAAACAAAGACTAATATCTGCTCCTGTCATTATTGGTCGGGATTGGACGCTTGGTTTTGAACTCATGTGTGATGCTAGTGATTATGCCATAGGGGCAGTTTTAGGGCAGAGAAAATCTAAAGTTTTTCATGCTATTCACTATGCTAGTAAAGTTTTGAATGAGGCACAAATTAATTATGCTTCCACAAAAAAAGAGTTACTAGCAATAGTGTATGCTTTGGAAAAATTTAGACCTTATCTGATAGGGTCAACTGTCATTGTCTATACTGACCATGTTGCAATAAAATATCTTTTGACTAAACCAGATTCTAATCCTAGACTGATTAGATGGATTTTATTGTTGCAGGAATTTGATCTGGTGATCAAAGACAAAAAGGGAAGCGAAAATGTTGTAGCAGACCATCTATCAAGACTGCTGAATGAGGAAGTAACAACTGCTCAGGCTGAATTACATGAAGAATTCCCTGATGAAAAGCTTATGATGATTCATGAAAGACCATGGTTTGCCGACATGGCCAACTTCAAAGCAGCAGGAGTATTACCAGATGATCTCATATGGCAACAAAAGAAGAAGTTCTTAAGGGAGGCAAAAAGATATATGTGGGATGATCCTTATCTTTTTAAGATAGGAGCTGACAATCTACTAAGAAGATCTATTTCAGGAAAAGAAGCTCAAAGCATCTTATGGAATTGTCATAGTTCACCCTATGGAGGGCATTTCAACAAAGACAAAATTGCTGCAAAGGTACTTCAATCTGGATTCTTTTGGCCAACTATATTCAGGGATGCCCATCAGTATGTTCAGCAATGTGATAGCTGCCAGAGAACAGGAGGAATTTCTAAGAGGAATGAGATGCCACTAAATAACATTTTGGAAGTTGAGGTATTTGATTGTTGGGGAATAGACTTTATGGGACCTTCACCCTCTTCTAATGGAAAAGAATACATTATGGTAGCTGTTGAATATGTCTTAAAGTGGGTGGAAGCCGCTGCAACTATAAAAGCTGATGCAAAGACAGTGGTGCAATTCTTAAAGAAAAATATCTTTTCTAGGTTGGGTTCACCAAGAGTTCTAATTAGTGATGGGGGTTCTCACTTTTGTAATGAGCAACTACAGAAGGTTTTGGAACATTATGGGGTGAGGCACAAAGTAACATCACCTTACCATCCCCAAACAAATGGACATGCTGAAGTATCAAACAAAGAAATCAAGAGAATTCTTGAGAAAACAGTGAGTTCATCCACAAAGGATTGGTCGAATAAACTTGATGATGCTCTCTGGGCATATAGAACAACTTACAAAACTGCCACCGGCCTTTCACCTTTTCGGTTAATTTATGGAAAAGCTTGCCACTTGCCAGTTGAATTAGAGCATAAACCATACTGGGCTTTAAAGGTTTTGAACATGGACAAAAAAGTAGCTGGGAAAAAGAGAATTATGTAATTGCATGAGTTAGAAGAGATGCAACTCAATGCTTATGAATCATCCAGGATTTATAAGGAAAAGACCAAGGCATATCATGATAAGAAGCTCATTAAACGGAAGTTCTATCCAGGTCAATTGGTCCTTGTATTCAAATCTAGGATGATGTTTTTCCTTGGAAAGCTGAGATCAAAATGATCTGGTCCATTCATCATTAAGGAAGTCAGACCATATGGAGCTGTAGAATTAGAAGATCCTGATTCAAAGGAGCATTGGGTTGTGAATGGACAGAGATTGAAGCCTGATTTGGGAAATGAAATTGACAGATCGTACTCTGTCATTCATCTTCAAGAACCTCCTTGAAGGAACAGGCGTCAAGCTATATGACGTTAAACGAGCGCTTTCTGGGAGGCAAACCAGTGTTTTATTTATCGTTTTTGCATTTTTGGTGTGTTAGTTAGGATTGTTTGTTTTTAGTTTAGGAATTATTAGGAATTGGTTAAGTGATTGTGAGCGAAAGAAAAGTGGTAATATTGATCATTAGAGACAGCAAAAAATTTGACTAAGTTTGGTAGAAATTCAATTCTGTTTTCCGCGCTTCATCTGCGCTCAGCGCAGGTAAAGCGCAAAAATGCTTAATTAGTCACTGTTTTCTGCGCTTCACCTGCGTTCAGTGCTAGGCATAATGCACTTTGCTACTAGGTGGAATAAAAACTTGCCAAAGTAGTTGAGGGAGGAGGCAGAGTCAATGATGGTTGTATCTTTGAACAGAGAGGTCCCCACACTTGCTGCTGGGACACCAATCTGATTCCACCATTTTTCCTCATTGTAGAGTCTGTTGCCATCAACTGGTGCTTGAATGATTTCTCCTAGAGACTCCTCAGTGAGCTCGATATGGACGCCTTTGATGTTAGCTATGACATGAGGCAGTCCTTGAGACTCACCTTTGGCTTTGGAGCAGGCAACATAGAAGGCTTTTGTCATCTTGGGAAAGACTGGCTCTGTCATGCACAGATAGTCTTCCCACCCTTGCTTTCTGAGATAGGGACCAATGTCCCAATTTTCTTCACTTAACTCCCTAAGGGCAATGACCCTTCCTATTACAATCTTCTTTTTAGAGAATTTCTTAGTGAACTTCTCCTCTATTTATGCATTTTCAAATAAGTCTGATTGGAAGGAGAGCCTCTTTCCCTTGGATCCTTCAGTTGCCTTTTCCTTTCCTTGTTTCAAAGGCTCAGCTTTGGTGAGGTCTATGTGGATGGGTGATTTAGGAATTTTAGATGCAGTGGTTTGAACCACATTATAGGCAATCCTCTGTGACTTTGGTCTGCGAGGGATAGGAGTACTTTTCTTGGAAGAAGTGGATTTAGAAGATGGTGAGGGTTGAAACTGGGTCTGAGAGGGTTCAGACTCAGTGCTTGGTTGTGGAGATGGGGAACGACTGAGACGCTCCTGGCTGGAGTGAATACTTCCCATAGGATCAGAATCATTTGATGAACTCATGTCTGTTTCTGGTGATGATGAGGATGAAGAAATATCAGAGTATGGAAGTTTTATGGCTTTTACTTTGATGCGAATTGAGAGAAGAAAGAAGATGAGATGTGGGTTTGTCTTTTGGTTTATATAGAGAGTGGGATTCAGAGAGAGAGATAGATGAGTAACGTTAAGTGGGTAGCTAATGATCAGTTGAGAAGTGGTTGGGCACTTCTTTTTATACCCTAACGGCTAGTAGCGTGCGTAGTGAGCAGTTACTAGCCGTTTGCTAACGACTACATTTCTCTCAGGTAACGTCTTTTGAACGTTGGATGAGCTTTGAGTTAAGACTCATTATGAGACTTATCTCATCTGAGCTTCCTTAAATGTCATCTTCTTACAGACTTTCCATGGATCTCATCTCTCTAAGATCTAGAGCTTATCTCAGCTTTAGAGACAATCTTTTCAAACAAGTATTTTAATTAAGTTCACACATGTTTAATAATTTCAAATTTTCAACAAACCTTTCCTCCACTAAAGGTTTAGTAAAGATGTCAGCAAGCTGATTCTTGGTGACAACAAAGATGATTTCAATATTTCCTTTTTGCACATGATCTCTAATAAAATGATGTTTTATGTCTATATGTTTAGATCTTGAGTGATGAATAGGATTTTTAGCAGGATTTATTGCATTAGTATTGTCACAAAATATTGGGATTTTGGAGTACCTGAGTGCATAGTCTTGCATCTGAGACTTAATCCACATAATCTGGGTACAGCAAGCTGCAGCTGAGACGTACTCAGCTTCAGTAGTGGATAGAGCTATTGTGTTTTGCTTCTTGGAAGTCCATGAGACAAGGCACTTTCCCAGAAATTGACATGTTCCACTTGTGCTCTTTCTATCCATCTTGTCTCCAGCAAAATCAGCATCACTATATCCTACAAGATCAAAACTGGATCCTTTCTCATACCAAAGACCAAGATTAGTGGTTCCTATTAAATATCTAGAAATTCTCTTAACAGCTGTGAGATGAGATTCTTTAGAATCTGATTGATATCTGGCACAGATCCCTACAACATATTGGATATCAGGTCTGCTAGCAGTTAAGTACATGAGAGATCCAATCATACCTCTGTAGAGCTTATCTGAGACAGACTTACCAGTCTCATCTTTGTCAATCTGAGTTGAGGGGTGCATTGGGGTCTTCATTGACTTGACATCATTCATTTTGAATTTTGTTAATAAATCTCCTGCATATTTCTCTTGATTCATGAAGATGCCATCTGATAGCTGTTTTATTTAGATGCCAAGGAAGAATCTTAGCTCACCCATCATGCTCATCTCAAATTCTCCCTACATGAGACTAGAGAATTCTTGACAGAGAGATTCATTAGTAGATCCAAAAATAATATCATCCACATAAATTTGAACAATTAATAAATCCTTTTTAAACTCCCTTTTGAAAAGTGTGGTGTCAATTTGTCATCTGGTGAACCCATTTTCTGTTAGGAAAGAGCTTAGCCTATCATACCGAGCTCTTGGAGCTTGCTTGAGACCATACAAGGTTTTCTTGAGTCTGAGCACATACTCTGGATGATGAGGATCCTCAAACCCAGGGGGTTGTCTCACATAGACTTCTTCTTCAATGATTCCATTTAAGAATGCATTTTTTACATCCATTTGGTAGAGTTGGAAGTCTTTGTGAGCAGCAAAGGCTAGGAGGATTCTGATGGCTTCAAGTCTTGCAACTGGAGCAAAGGTCTCATCATAGTCTATGCCCCCCTATTGGTTGTATCCTTGTGCTACCAATCTTGCTTTGTTTCTCATGACTTTTCCCTTTTCATTGAGTTTATTTCTGAAGACCCATCTGGTTCCAATTATGGATCGATAAGATGGATGAGAAACCAGATCCCATACTTTGCTTTTCTCAAACTGGTTGAGCTTTTCTTTCATTGCTTTGATCCAAGACTTATCACTGAGAGCTTCATGGATATCTTTTGGTTCTACTTCAGATAGAAGTGCCATCATGTTTTCAGCATCTCCGAAAGAGGATCTGGTCCTTAGCTTCATGAGTTGAGATCCTTAGCTCTTCCATCATTTCCTCAATTTCTTCATCTACTTTCTTCTGGGAATTGTCCTGCATCTCATTAAAGACTATATGCACAAATTCTTCAATAGTTTTTGTTCTTAAATTGTATACTCTATAAGCTTTGGAAGTAAGAGAGTATCTAAGGAAAATTCCTTTATCAGATTTTGTGTCAAATTTTCCCAGCTGATCTTTAGTGTTCAAGATGTAACAGTCACATCCAAACACATGAAAGTAAGAAATTGAAGGCTTTCTTCCTTTCCATAATTCATATGGAGTTTTGTTCAAAATCTTTCTTATGGTAACTTTGTTTATAATATAGCAGGAGGTATTTATTGCTTTTGCCCAAAAATATTTTTCAATACCAGAGTCACATAACAAAGTTCTTGCCATTTCTTGAAGAGTCCTATTCTTTCTCTCAACTAATCCATTCTGTTGGGGTGTTCTTGGACATGAGAAGTTATGAGTGATGCCACTTTTATCAAAGAATTTCTTAAATTTGGCATTCTCAAATTCACCTCCATGGTCACTTCTCATAGCACCAATCCCATATCCTTTCTCAGATTAGATCTTTTTGCAAAATGTTTTAAAAGACTCATAGGATTCATCCTTCTAAGAAAGGAACAGAACCCAGGTAAATCTTGAGTAATCATCCATAATTACAAAACCATATTTTTTACCACTTAGACTTGCAGTCTTAGTTGGTTCAAACAAATCAATGTGAAGGATCTCAAGTGGTTTGGTGGTGGTGACATGAGACTTAGATTTGAAACTTGATTTGTTGTGCTTGCTTTTTATGCAAGATACACATATCATGTCTTTGTCAAATTTTACTTTTGGTAATCCTTTGACAAGAGACTAACTTGCAAGTTGACTCATGGTTCTCATGTTAATGTGTCCAACTCTCTTGTGCCATAACCACTTCTCATGGTCATGAGACATGAGATAGGTGAGATCAGATAGGCTCTCAAGTGAGACTAAGTAAAGGTTTTTGTTTCTTTCTCCAGAAAAAGCTATTTTTCAGTCTTTGAGTCTATGATCTCACAGAAGGTGGGTTGGAAATTTACATGATAACCATTGTCACACAGTTGACTAATACTCAGCAAATTGTGTTTCAGACCCTCAACAAAATATACATTTTCAATCTGAGTTGAGTTTGTCTTACCGATTTTACCTATGCCCATAATTTGGGTCTTTCTGTTGTCTCCAAATGAGACAACCCCTGCAGCTCTCTCTTCAAGTGACAGAAACTTGCTTTTGTCCCCTATTATATGTCTTGAACATCCACTGTCCAGCACCCACATCCTTTTTGATCTTGCTGCTGCCAGGAACATCTCTTCATCAGATGAGTCTTCATCAGCCATGAGACACAAATTGGCTGATTCATCATCTTGACTCTCATCTCCTTCTGTGTCATCCCAAGTGGCCATCATTGCCTTCTTCTTTGGACTTTTCTTTACTTCCTTTCTGAGTTGTGGACACTCAGACTTGATGTGTCCAGACTTTCTACATTCATAGCAGATAAATTGTCCTCTCTTGTCAGACTTGATCTCTCCTCTTCTTGATGGATAGTTTCTTCTTCCACTACCTCTGGCTCTCCACATACGTATGATCTTTCTTGAGATGTAAGCCAATTCATCATCCATCTCACTTTCATCATCATCTTCATCATCTTCAGTTTCTGTGTCATGAGATAAGTTAAGTGAGATCTGTTGAGATAAGCTTACCTTTTTACCTTTAGAGTTATTTGATGATGCTTTTAAGGCTATTGTCTTTGGACGTCTGATGAGATCTTCTTCCATCAGCTCCTGCTCATGAACCTTCAATGATCCAAGAAGCTCATCTAATATGAGAGTGCTGAGATCCTTGGCCTCTTGGATTGCTGTGACTTTAGGTCTCCAGGGCTTCGGTAGACTTCTCAGAATTTTCCTTACCATATCTTGATTTGAGTAAGTTCTTCCCAGAGACTTGAGATCATTGGTGATGACAGTGAAACGTCTCACCATGTCCTCTATTCCTTCATCTTCATTCATTTTGAAGAGCTCAAACTATCTGACCAGTATGTTGATCTTGGCTTCCTTGACTTGGTTGGTTCCTTCATGCTCTATCTCAAGTGCATCCCATATTTCCTTAGCTGATACACACCCAGCTATTTTATTATACTCACTACGGCTTAGTGCACAAGTGAGAAAGTACTTTGCTCTTGAGTTTAAAACATATCTTGCCTTTTCAGCATATGTCCATGTCTCTCTGGGCTTGGCTGCTCTCAGCCCAAGTTCATCATTGATGTAAGGCATATATGGTCCCATCTCAATGATTTCCCATAAGTCAGTATGTTGAGATTTAATAAACAATCTCATCCTGTCCTTCCAGTAGTAGTAATTAGTTCCATCAAAGGCAGGAGGCTTGTTGGTGGATGCTCCTTCAGGAATGAACAAGCTTGCACTTGGTCCAGCCATGGATCTTTTTCTCTTCACACGTAGGTGTGCTCAACCCCAAAGAGGTCGAGCTCTGATACCAACTGAAGTTGGCTGGATGTCTTTAGAAGGGGGTTGAATAGAGACTTTAAAATTTTGTTCCTGAAATTTGCACACTTAAATTTCCAAGTTGAGATGTGATCTAATGACCTGGAGTCTCAATTGAGTTAGATGAGATGCAGTTTCAATTTAACTAATTGTTTTATCTAAAATCAAGTATAAGATATTTTAGTTACTCAAATCTGGTTTTGCTTGAAGTAATTTAATTGATCACGTAATCACATATTTGAGATGAGTGAAGAGCAATGTAAAGTAAAGAGATAGAGAAAAGAGATGCACATGGATCTTATCCTGGTTCACCCACACCTTGGGCTACGTCCAGTCCTCACAACACGTGAGATTTCCACTATTGACAATCACATCCAAATACAAGTATTCTTACAGCCTCTTCAGGACGTCTCTCACACCAATCCTAGGCACTCCTATCTTGGCTGAGCAACAAGTATTCTTACAGCCTCTTGAGGACACTCACACTCACTCTGAGACTAGGCTTCCTCCTATCTCAGATGAGACTGGTTATAGATGATTAGTAGGATTAGATGGGTCTAGCTTAAAATCATACAAAGTATGGATGGACAGTGAGCTTAGCCAGGGTTACTCTTCTTCTATACAGGTAGAAAGATTAAGACTTAAGAAGAGAAAATAAACTGAGACTACAATTGTTCTCAAGTTGAGATCAGATCTTCAGTATGATAGACTTGAGATGTAGATGAGATGTAAGGATGATCAATATTCAGCGTAGTCTCTCACTTTTTCCTCACTGTAGACTTCAGTATTTATTTCAAATGTAACTAGCCGTTTATGGCCGTTATTCTAGCCGTTGAGAACCGTTACAGGTTGAGAGGAACTCTTCTGTTGAGGAGACAACTTACTTTTCAGGATCTGATGTCATTGTACCAGTGTACAGTGTACTTGTCTTGACCTTATGTAGACCTTATGCCATGTCTTCTCAAGTTGAACCTGAGTCTCATCTTTTGTGCAAGGTTTGGCTTTCATCATTTGCATTTGAGCTTGGGTCTCAATTCTTGCATCTCATCTTGAGCTTACGTCTGAAGCTGATCTGGGGTCTCTTCTAAGATAAATGACACTGAATCTGATCTGCTCAATCATTATGTCTGAGTCTCATCTTTCAACTGACTTGTTTTTCAAAGTGAGTGATGTTCAAACCATTTCTTAATTTGCTTCTTATACTTGGGATGACCTCTTGCTTGAGTCAGCATCTGTTCTAGAGCCAGCGTCTCAAGATGACTTTGAATCTCTTCCTTGCTCATTGCTCTTACTCTAAGTCTTGTCCCATGGCATTTCATGATTCTGACTCTTATGTTTTGTATTCTCAAAGATGTTCTTTGAGCTTCACTTGTTTGATCCAAAACTGCAAAATAAAGTCTAGAAACTCTGCCATATACTTGAGCACACAGTTAGTTGAAACAATAAGATGCATCTCATCTAGTTCAGTACACATCTATACTGAATGGTTTGGCACATTAAAAACTTTAGGAGTGAGTTTGTCTTAACATGAGTTTCCTGGAGAGACAGTTGAAAACAAAGAATACTTGTCGGGCCTGGAGAGGCCAATGTGCAAATAATACTCGTTGTAATCTTGCGGAATTAGTGGAAAATCCAGTGGTGGTTTGTCCTGGGACTGGATGTAGCTCACTGGGTTAGTGGGTGAACCAGTATAAATCTTTGTATTAAGTTCTCTCTTCCCTCAACTCTTTACTTTCTGTTGTTATCTGTTTTAGCTAACCAAGGAGGGTTTAAGAAAAATTGTTTTAATAATCCGAGCAGAAAAACAATCTTTTCTTTAAGAGAAATTAATTTCAAAAAGGTTTTTATTCAACCTTTTGAGTTGCATCAGCAAATTGCTGAAACTCCCAGTTTCGGAAGGTTGATAAAATATTCTCAAATCAGTTTTGCTTCTTTGAAGGGTTTTCACGAAAAATCTGTAAAGATTATTAAATACTATTCAACCCCCCTTCTAGTATCTCCTGTGGTCCTAACAGTTGGTATAAGAGATTAACCCTGGGTTAAGCATCTAACAAATGCGGATGAAGAAGATCCAGATGGAAATCACAAACAAGCTATAAAAAAAACTTATGAAGCTGATCGAAAAAAGCAGCAAAGGTGTCTTTGGAGACAATGTTGAGCCTCGACAAATTTGTATCATTAACTCAGAATCCATAAGTATTTTTACTGGTAACATCATTCAAATTTATAGCACAAATCCTTATGTTCATTTGAATATTTGAAAATGTGTGCATATGTATTCCGTCTAAAGAACAAGAACCTTCTGATATATGCATAACTGCTCAAATTTGCATTTTCTGAAAAATACATACTTTCTGAAATTGACACTTAATGACGCGACACTCTGAAATGGTTGGCTTTTCATCTACCCTCTGAATCTGCACGATTGCACGTCTCACCAAGTCTGCGTAGCCAGTCGCTATCATCATTAGTGTTATCTGACCCTATATATATCTCAACTGAAGCTAGTCTCAAGTTACTTTCTCTCTGCTCTCTTGCTGTAAAGACTCTCTGCACCCCTTGAACTTCCAAAGAAAACCTGGTTTCTCTCAAATTTTTCTGTTACTTCTAATGGCTCCCAAGAAAAATGTAAATACTGCCCCTAAAGCTGGAGGAAAGATTGTTCCATCCAGATGTGTCGATTTTAAAAGCCTTGTTGAACTAGGGCTAAACCTTGAAGATTACTTTAGAAGTGCAGGATGGTTGCCCTTCTTTGACGTTATCAATTGTGGCTGGCATGAGGCCAGTGTTTACGAGTTCTGGAAAACAGCCCGGATAGTGGAACGTAATGTGAGAGCCGGAGGCTGATGAGGGCGGGGAGTAATCGCTGGTGCAAAGAGGCACGGACAAGGAGTGGCTCCTGGCAGGCTTCTAAGCGAAGGGGCACATGGATGAACCGATCCCACACCCGAATGAGAGGGATCCAGAGGCTGTGCAGGTATGGGACTGTACAGTTGAGGATAGCTTAAAGGAATTTGTTGTGGAGAACCATACCAACAAGGTGCATCTTCTTTTCGGAAGCCCAAAACATAAGAACTTCATATTTAAGCGTGCTTGGCTTGGAGCAATTATGGGATGGGTGACCTTCTGGGAAGTTTCCCGGAAAGTGTGTAAGTGAGGACAACGCATACTGGAAAGACACGTGTTAGTTTATGGGGACCATCATCATTCCTGCAAGCGGCTCGAGGGCGTTACACGTAACAAGAAGACGTTTTTGAAGGCATCTGTGCTAGGCTGTGAAATCACTGTTGACAACAAGGTACTGGAAGAAGTCACTGGTATGAAAAGAGAAGAAGCTGTTTACCTGGGTGATTGCGAAGTCAGTTTTGGAGGCACTGGAAGAATCAACAAAATGTTGTTTGGAAAGGTGGATCCCTCAAACCCTAAGGGAGCTGGTATGCATCTTATCCCTAGGCTACTTCTTGTTATTCTGGGTTGTTGTATTATTCCTAAAGGAGGAGGGAAAGATCATATCTCCGATTTAGCCAAATTCCGTGTTATCAACTTGTTGGAGAAAAAGAAGATAAACCTACCCTGGGTTATTCTATTTGGAATGCTGAGGAGAGCTCGTGATTCTACAGCAAATCTTCCACACAATACCTTGATAATGAAGATATTGATGCACCATGGGGTAAAAATGGAACCCTTATTTGACCAAAAAACCTCAAGTTTCTTCAATATTACGACTGTGAAGCAAATGGGTCTTCTAAAGAAAACCAATGTTGAACCAAGTCAAAAGACTCAAGATGGTGTCGCTCAGAAAGGGACCCTGAAGATTCTTGAAAGAGATCCTCAAGGAGATGTACACTCAAAGAAGCTTAAATCTACTACAGTTACGCCTGAGAAAAAGAAGCCTAAGATAAAGAGGCAAAGAACAGAGAATATTCTATCTCCTGCTGATTTGGAACAGGTAAGAGAAGTAAAGGCTTCATATCAAAGGGCTACTACATCTGAGAATGAGGCCAAAACATCCACTCAACAAGATTCTGAACCTGTTCATAAAGAACCTTCTGAAATTATGGGTCAGACTTCTAAAGAGGAAGATAAAGCTGCTAAGCCTACCTTTTCTCAAAAGGGACAGGCTCAGATCGAAAATGAGATTTCACCTGAACCACTCACAATTAAACCTCTTGCTACTCTGCATCCGGACCCTGAGATCCAGAAAGTGGTAGAAACTGTTGTTGCCATAGAGGCGGAAGAAGAAAGAAAAAGAAAGGAACAAGAAGAAAATGACAGAGTCGTAGCTGAAGCTGCTCAGAAGGCCATAATAGAATATGAAGAGCTTGAAAGAAGAGCTGAAAGGAAGAGGAAGAGACCTTCCAAGGGTGTCAGAACCAAATAGAAGAGATGGGTCTTACCTGCACAAGAAGCTGCTCCCGCTTCTTCCTTAATGATCACTAGGAGCAAAACTATTCTGAAGAATGATGAAGGGAATGTCCATGATGTTGTCGAACAAAACAGATCAAAGTCGATCTTGGACTTGAAAAGAGAAAAAATTGTGAAAAGAAAGACAAAGGACCCCTCTCCTCTTGTCCTACCTGATTGGACAAGGTTATACCAGAAAAAGATTAAGGAGGCCTCTATGAAAGTTGCACCTGTTGTACAACTTGCACCCGCTAAGAAGCCTTACAAGAAGATAAGGGAAATCTTTGACAACCTCACTAAAGAGGACTTGGAAGATTTGGAGGATCCAATTATTGTTCCAATCAAGATGGTAGAGCCTCCTATCACCTCAAAAGAAGTAAACCAGGCTGCTACTGATGACAAGATTGAAAAGATTATACCACATAGTGAGCCTGCTAGGAAGAAGAAAGCAGATGATGTTCCATCTACTGATCACACCAAGGGTGAAGCTATAAAATTTGTCTCTACACAGTGTGCCATGAATAAAGAAATCCTTGTTATCATCAACCTAGAAGATCCTGCTGGGGTCATTGCTGAAGATTCAAATCTTGCAAAGGTTGTTGAAACTATTGTCAGGGAAGAGGTTGAAGAACCCATAGTTGACTTCATGGAGACAAAATCTGATACTGAGAAAATTAATCACGTTCTTGTTGAGCTTACAAGAACTCTCTTTGAGGAAAGTGATGAAGAACTAGAAAATCCCCTTGCCATAGTCGCATATGAAGGACCTATTCTCTCTACAGACATTGACTGACACTCAAAAGGTAGTTATGTGTTGAAAGAGAAAGGTATCTTTACTTATGAAGGCAATATGTCTTTGAGGGAAATAATGTGGAAACCTAAGATAAGGGATATTTCTAGAAGGCCTACTTTTGACCATGCAGTTCCCATTTTGAACATTATTGATCTATTGAAGGCTGTTGAGTTCCCTCATAGATTTTATTTCAATGGTCAATATCAAAGTATGAGGCTTCCCAGGTTTCCTAACTCATATGAAGAACTTCTGAAATTCAAGGATCATCTGCCTCTCAAGCCTCCCATGCAAAAAGGTCTTCACATAGACTCTCTTGAAACTGCTAGGATGAGAAGGATGAGCAGAAGCTCAGGGGGAGGATCTGATTAGATTGAGAAGATCAGACAAGGTGTTCAACCTCCCAGGTATCACTGGAAGAAAATTGATGTAGATTCAGCTGATGCAGCAATTATACCTCCTGAAGACTGGGTTCTTATTGGAAAGCTGAGAATGGAAGCAGAGTTCTGTGAGAAATATGTTGCTGGGATCAGAGGCTTTAAGCAGCCCATTCCTATCTCCTTGAAGCTAACCACTAAGATCTTCTGGCAACCAGACATGATTGTACCGAGACTACCCTTTGCAGAGGGTCCTAAATATAAAGGGAAGAAACCTGAATATACCTCCTACCAGAATCATCCTGAACCATTTACTAGAGATGAATGGGAAAGACTTCCCAAATTTCTTGAAACCTATAGGGGTTTTGACCATACTTATAGAGACAGGATCTGGGAATCATATTGGAGTGAAAGAGAGAAGGAAGGATCTTGCTCGGGCACTAGATTTGACTTTGTTGATTGCTTGACCTCGAGATCTCTCTCTATTCAGGAGTTTAAAACCTGTTTCCTGGGAACTTTCCTAGCTGTGATCATCTGTTAAAGGAGTATGCTGAACAAGATTAGGCCATTGTATCATATTCTAGAACCGTCTACATCTGCCTAGTGGTCAATGTAGAAACACAAGGAAACACTAGAAGGGGGTTTGAATAGTGTTTCTTAACAATTTATGAAAGCTTTTCGAAAACAGTTAAGTTTATAACAGTTTCAGACAGGTTTAAGATGTTGTCTGAAGTTTCTTAAGAAGGCTTCTGAAAAGGTCTTTAAAAGGTTTCTTGCTTTTAAAAATTATCAAAATAGTTTTCAACACCCTTTGGTTAGTATAAATAAATTGACAAGAGATAAGGGATAGAAAACTTAGCCAAAGAATTTATCCTGGTTCACTCACTACCACTGTGAGCTACGTCCAGTCCCAATGCCAACTAGCACTTGGATTTTCTCTTAATCTTGCCCAAGATTACAAGTATTCTTTTACAGTCAAGCCTCTTCAGGCTCTACAACCAAGTATTCTTTTACAGACAAGCCTCTCCAGGCTCAAAGACAATTTTTACAAGATAGATATGTCTAAGCTTTTCAACTACACTAGTTAGAAGCTTAAACGGAAACAATGTACAATGAAACTGAGGTATACTCAGGATATACAAATGATGTACAAAGATTTTAAAATCAGAGTGTTTTTACAGAGAAAAACCTGCAGCGTAAAGACTCTTAGACTTTCTTGTATGTACTCTCTTTTTCGATGGTCTTCATGAGGGGCTATTTATAACCAATCTTCAATCCGTTGAAATACCACCGTTTAGAGATAACATTAAATGCTATTTAATCCATTGTGAGACATGTTTCTGAGAGTTCTGAATATTTCTGACACAAGTATCAGGTTGCTGCTGCCTTAAAGCTGCCACTGTTGTTGCTGCAAAGGTTGTGTTGCAGGGATTTCCTCAGTGGTGTATGAAATTCAAACATACCAGGAAAGGTCTCTGTGTTCCTTGTCATAAATGTGTTTGAAAAAGGTACGTGCAGCAGAGAACGCTTGACTTAGAAGAATTTCAGAGATGTCTTCACATACTTCAGCAAAGAGTGCCACGTCATTAATGAGACTTCAGACGGCTTCAACACTTCAGACGGGTTGCGCACTTCAGACGGCTTCAACACTTCAGACGGGTTGAACACTTCAGAAGGCTTCAACACTTCAGACAGGTTGAACACTTCAGATAGTCTTTATAAGTTCAAAGTGGCTTGCTGAAATCATAGATAAGTTATTGCACAGTTATGCATCTATGAAAAATATTTTACCCCAAATTTGTTAAACATTAAAACTTGAGAGGTGAGCTATCGAAAAACCTCATAATTTCCCTTATGATATTTTTGAGACTCAACATTCTCCCCCTTTTTAATGATGACAAATTTGTTTAAAAAAATAATAACTTAAAAAAATAATAACTATAACTATAAAGATCTCTCAGGATATAAACTCTTATCAAATATTCCTCCTGAGACCTGTAAAATATTCCTCCTAAGACCTGTAATTACTTCAGATTTTGTTAGTTTTAATACTCCCCCTTTTGTCATCAATCAAAAGGGAATTCCAGAGCATAACAACAAAATAATCATAGTAATATAATCACAACATTGAGATACCAGCATTCATGAGAACAATTAGAATAAATTATCAATTAAAAAAGAATTCAAATGAAACATCGAACACGGAGTTCACATAACAGAAGATAAATACTCAAAATGAAAGTAACACTAAGCATGGCTAAACATCGTAGACTATCCATCTTTCTTCAGAAAGACTTCTTTCAGAAGGGAGAGCAGTTCCTCCTTGGCCTTGTCAATCTGAGAAATGACAGCAGTCTTCAATTCTTCTTGCCCATTTCTGATGTGTTGTTGCTCTTGAAGGATTTGATCTTGCTTAGCCACAAGAGTAGCATTTCTTTTCTCCAAGCTCTTCACTTGATGCCTCAGCTTCTTGTTCTCTTCCTCAAGATTCAGTTCTACTTCATATAAAATAATCTAAATGTGCCTGCAGACGAATCTGAGCTGATTGGATCCGGGATGCAACCCATAGTCTTCTGGATGACTCACAGGAAAGAAGAAAGTTTTGATAGGACAGATTAGCTTCCAGTCCTCATTAAAAGGTTTAGACATGGGGAATCTGCCTCTGATATACTGATACTGCACATTGGTGGAGACACCACAACCTGTGATGGAGTCATCATCCGGTCCTGCAGATCCAAAAGAGGATCCAGCATCCTCTCTGATCTTCTAGTGGGACAACCAAACCCTATCCCTGTAGCAGTGATCTAAACCTCCACCTTGTCTGTTGATCCGAGCAGGTAGCTCCTTCCATTCTGTTGAGGTAAAAGGTTTTCGAGGAACTGGATAAGCTTTAGGTTCCTTGAACTTGTCAGCAGGGCCTTCTTCCAAGGGGTATCGAGGAACTATCCTGTCAGGTTGTACCAGAATTTCTGTGGTTGGCCTGATGGAGATTGTTCTAGGTGGCCTATAGCCTCTCATGCCTACTGACTTCAAGTAGTCCCTCTCAAAGAGTTCAGCTTCCGTAGACAGTTGCCTAACAAAACACCATTCATCATTAGGCAACTTGAGAGAGTCACCAGAGAAGGGATTCAGTGGAGCCCACTTATGAGCAGGTGGAATTGCACCCTTTCTGATCTTTTCTATCTGGCCTGAGTAGTACTAATATGAACTTCCTTGATACTTTTCCCTTTCTTCATCAGCAGTGTGCTTAATAAGGCCATGGTGAAGAGAGATGGGGGTGTATTTCTGAAAAACTGCAGCTCTTCAAATAAGTTGGGGAACCTGGGGACTCTGACCCTCTCACTGAAAGGTTCCTCATACTTTTTGTGGGGTACTTCAGCAGCTGCATCAAGTTGGTGTTGAGTGAAAGGAAAGGCATAAGGATCAAATGTAGGCTCTGTGAAGAAGTCCCTACTTTTGGGTCCTAGCCTTAGTTGAGAAGGCAACATGCTTCCTTTCCACACTGTAGAGTTATCACCAAGTTGATTTGGATCTGAGGGATCTTCATACTGAGTGGATTCTGAAGATGATGAAGGTGATGAAGGTGGTGATGAGGGAGGTGGAGGAAGTGTTTCTTCTTCTTTCTCTTCTACGGTTTTCTTCTCAAGTGATGAAGGTGGAGATGGGGTCACATTGTCAAACCTTACCCTGAGCCTTTTCTGAGGAGGTTTGGCTTTTTCAGGTTCCCTCTCCTTTTCTTCTTCAGCTTACTTCTCTTCTCTTCTTCTTTTGAAAAACAAGTTTGCTTTGACAAAATTTTAGTACTTGCCAGCCTCATCCATTTCCTCCAGCTGGCTTGCAATGCTCCTTGTGATCCAAACAGATGGTTCAGGAGCTTGCTGAAATAACTTAGTTTTTGTTCTCCTTCTCTTCTGTGCACTGGATCTTTTTCTTTTCTTGGGCTCTTGAGCAATGGAAGCTAGCCTTTCATCTTCAGCAAGAGCTAGCTGAGAGGCTACGGCAAGAGCATAATCAGTCTTTTCTTGCTCAGCCTTCTTCTCTATTTCTTCATTTTCAAATGCTGTAGCAAGGGCTGCTACCTGAATAAGCTCAGGATCAGAAGGACATGCAGCCAGGGGTGCTGCTGCTAAAGCTTCAGGATCAGCAATCTCAACTACTTCTTCCTCATGAGCCTTTCCTTCTGTATCAGAAGTAGGCTTAGGAGTAGGAGTTCTTACACCTTCAGAAGCCTGACCCACAATTTCATATGGCTTTTGCAAAGCCTTCTGAACAGGTTCAGATGTCTGAGTATGCAAGTCCATAGCTTTGAGAGACACCTTTGCTGAACTTCTGACAGGGAGCTTCTTCCTTTTCAGATGAGGGGATGGCTTGGAAGACTTGAACTCATCTTTTCTGATATCCCCCTGAAGCTCTTTCTCAAGAATCTCAAGAGTGGTTCCTCTTCTTGAGGCCTTCTCCAAAAGAACACTCTCCTTCAGAGTAGGAGATGAAGGTCGTGGAGTGAGCTTGATTCCCATGCTCTTCAAGTTTGACTTACCAAAGAACACAGGGGATTTATGGTTACATAATCTTTCAACAGGTACCTTAAAATGCATAAGTACCTTCATGATGAGAGTGTTGTGGGGAAGATTTCCAGCAGAGTCTCGAATCTTCTTCTGCATGTGGAACATGATAATGCTTGGGAGATTGACTTTCTTCTTCTGCAGTAGGTGAATCAGACAGAACCTTTCCAATTCTGATACATGGTTTCTGCTTCCGCTCTTAGGGATTATTGCACACCCTAAGATTGCATGAAGAACTCTGACCTTCTCTAGCAAGAACTTGGAATCCAGGCTTTCAGGTTCTTCAGTTCCATACAGCATCTTCGTAAACAGCTTGTGCCCACCATTCTTCATCTCCCACCCAGGAGTGAAGGTTGCACCTTCAGCCCTAACATTAGTGATGGTGGAGAGAATGCCTTGATCAACAAAAACTGAAACCCCTAGAACAGAGGCTTTGATGCTTTCATACACTCCCTTAGAGTTAGGTATTCCTCGAGCAGAGGACCAGAAATCCACCACGCTTTGTGCATGCCATTGACAGTTAATGTGGTTGAAGAAGGAGGTCCACCCAGCAGCATCAAATTCCTCAACCAAATCCTTGCCAATGTTGCGAAGCTCGTCAAGATCCACTCCCTTAGATCTGACTACATTTCCACCGGAACTAGCGGTCTTCTTGGGTGCCATTGATGAGTTGCAGAGAAACTTTGAGAGAATAAGGTTGCCTGAGCGGTGAAGAAGATCAAACTGAGTATTGAGGAAAGAGAGTGTAAGGCTTCCTCGACACACTTACTTCTGCAATTATAGACCCATGATGCAATGATGTCCTGTACCGGCTGCGCAGACTTCGGGTAACGTGCGAAGTGGAAGAGACAAAATTTTAAAAGAAGGAATTCAACCGTCTCAGATAGCCACGTCAGCCAGTTACTTCAGATAGGAGAAAATTTTCAGACACAAATAAAACTTTCAGATAACCTAAAGTTTCAGAAAAGTCACTGTTTCAGACACAATGAAGCTTCAGATAACATAATAACATCAGACACAGTTATTTTAAGAGAATGCATGTATATTCAAGTTATTTCGAATGAACTTAAATCTATCTTCAGCCAGGGGTTTTGTGAATATATTTGCCCATTGATGCTCTGTGTCAATGAACTGAATATCAAAAACACCTTTCTGAACATAGTCTCTAATGAAATGATGTTTGATTTCTATATGCTTTGCCCTAGAATGTTGAATGGGATTTTTGGATAAATTAATTGCACTGGTATTATCACAAAGAACATGTATAGCAAAGATAGGAATATTAAAATCTTCAAGCTGATACTTAACTCGTAGCAGTTGTGAACAACAACTAGCTGCTGATATATACTCTGCTTCTGCTGTTGATAAAGCAATGGTGCTTTGCCTTTTGCTTGACCAGCTGATCATGTTATTTCCAAAGAAATGACATCCTCCACTGGTGCTCTTTCTTTCCATTCTATCTCCAGCAAAGTCAGCATCACAGTATCCTATTAACCTGCAATCTTTGCTCCTCTTATAGCATAGACCAAGATTAGTAGTATCTTTCAGATATCTAAAGATTGGGCAGTCCTTTAACAAGGTTGTGTTTTGCTAACTTTGAGATCAATCTCAAGCTGGCATGCCCAAGTCTTTGGTGCCAAATCTGTTTTTCATCATCAACAGAGAGAAAACATTTTACATTTTGACTTGCCAAGTCCTCTAGATCAATTTTATACACATTGTTGTGTCTCTTAGCAGTAAAAAGAATTTGATCACAAGAGTCTTTGACTATACATCCTTCTTTAGTAAAGGAAACCACATATCCACCGTCACACAATTGACTAATGCTTAGTAAATTGTGTTGAAGTTCCTCTATAATAAGAACATTCTTAATAAGGGATAGAGGAGAGATACCTATAGTCCCTATTCCTGTGATCTTCCCTTGTTGATTTCCAGCAAAGGTGACCACACCTCCTGCTCTGGGCCTAAGGTTTTGGAACAAAGACCTTTCTCCTGTCATGTGTCACGAGCACCCACTGTCCAGGTATCATTTGTGGGGTCTCCTTTGTCCTGTTAAACACATCTGCAACAGGAATGATCAAGTTCTTAGGTACCCATATTCTTTTGGGTCCTTTCTTGTTAGAATTGGGTTTTACTGTTCTCTTGTGCTTACACTGAGCCACATTGTGTCCAGGTTTGCCACGGTGAGAACACCCAATAGCTTTCTCTTTACCTTTAGTAAAATTTTTGAAAATATGGGGTTCAGAGGTATCATGATCACAAAAGCCTAATCCACTTTTGTCAAGGGGATCCCTTTGATTGCCAAGCAATCTGTTATGGTTTTCTGTTCCTTTGACAAATTTAGCTAAGTCTTTTGTCAGTTCCTCAACTTGTTTATGAAGTTTTTTGTTTTCTTCAGAGACAGTTTGTGAACTGCTGCTTTCAGTCACAATAATTCTCTCCTTGAGCATAATGTTTTCTATCTCAAGAGCCTCATATTTACTGCACACTTCTGTGTGGGCCTTGGACAGATTCTTATACTCTTGGAAGAGTTCCTTGGAACTTTCCATCAGGTCATCATACATCTCTTGAAGAGTTAAGGGAAATACCTCAAATTCTGAGCTATCTGACAAGGGCAGGCTGGCCATGAGACACAGATTGGCCCCTTCTGAAGTGTCTTCCTCTTCTTCTGAGGTAGACTCATTAAGATCCTCCCATGTTGCCATCAGACTCTTCTTCTTCTTAAAGAATTTCTTCTTATTGAAGTTATTCTTCTTCAGTTTTGGACATCCAGCCTTCATATGACCTGGCTGTTTACACTCATAGCATATAATTTTGTCATTTTGAGAATCCTTACCTGACTTACTTGATTTAGAGGTTGAGGGTAGGTTCTTTCTAAACTTTTCTTTGTTCTGCAGCATCCTCTTGATTTTCCTGCTGAGAAGAGCAAGATCATCATCTTCTGAGCTATCTCCAGAATCTTCATCTGCTTCTGAAGTTTCCTCAGCTTGCATGGATTTAATGCTGCCATGCCTAGGATGTTTGGCTTTGGAGTTTAATGCCAGAGATTTCTTCTTGATGTCATCTTCCCCAAGTTCAAGCTTATGAACTTTGAGAGATCTCAATAGTTCTTCCATTCTAAGAGAATTTAAGTCTCTGGCCTCTTGAATGGCAGTGACTTTGGGTCTCCAGGACTTTGGCAAACTTCTCAGAATCTTTCTATTATTGTCTCCAGATTCAAAAGTTCTGCCCAAAGACCTGAGTCCATTAGTTATAGTCTGAAACCTTCCAAACATTTGATCTATGGTTTCAGATTCTTCCATTTTGAACATCTCATATTGATGTATGAGCATGCTGATTTTGGATTGCTTGACAGTCTCGGTCCCTTCATGGGCGGCTGCAAGTGTATCCCAAATCTCCTTGGCAGATGAACATCCATGAACCTTCCCATAGTCTGATTTGTTCAGGGAACATATCAAATAGAGTTTGGCTTTAGCATTTAACTGAACTCTAGCCTTCTGCTCCAAGGTCCATTCAGCCTTAGGTATTGGCACTCCGTTATGTATAGGTACATAGTCTCCATCAGTGACCACATCCCATACATCAATGTTGTTGCTCTCAATGAACAACTTCATACAATCCCTCCAATAGTGGTAGTCCACTCCATTGAATGCTGGTGGTCTTGTGATAGAGGCTCCTTCAGTGATGTACTGTCTGTTGTTGGCAGCTTCCATCTGGATCTTAAATCCTCAAACACTTGTAAGGTGCTCAACCCTGAGTTGAGCTCTGATACCAACTGTAGAAACACAGGGAAACACTAGAAGGGGGGTTGAATAGTGTTTCTTAACAATTTATGAAAGCTTCGCAAACAGTTAAGTTTATAACGGTTTCAGACAGGTTTAAGATGTTGTCTGAAGTTTCTTAAGAAGGCTTCTGAAAAGGTATTTAAAAGGTTTCTTGCTTTTAAAAATTATCAGAACAGTTTTCAACACCCTTTGGTTAGTATAAATAAATTGACAAGAGATAAGGGATAGAAAACTTAGCCAAAGAATTTATCCTGGTTCACTCACTACCACTGTGAGCTACGTCCAGTCCCAATGCCAACTAGCACTTGGATTTTCTCTTAATCTTGCCCAAGATTACAAGTATTCTTTTACAGTCAAGCCTCTTCAGGCTCTATAACCAAGTATTCTTTTACATACAAGCCTCTCCAGGCTCAAAGACAATTTTTACAAGATAGATATGTCTAAGCTTTTCAACTACACTAGATAGAAGCTTAAACGGAAACAATGTACAATGAAAACTAAGGTATACTCTGTTGAGTCTCAAAAATATCATAAGAGAAAATATAATGTTTAAGACAACTCAATTCCCAAGTTTTAATGCTTAACAAATTTGAGTTAAAATATTTATCATAGATACATATATGTTTTAATGATTTATCTGTGATTTCAGCAAGAGTCACTATGAGCCTACATAAAAAGACTAAGTGTTGAAGCTGTCTGAAGAAGCAGAACTCGTCTGAAGAGTTGAAGCTGTCTGAAGTAGCCCAACCCGTCTGAAGTATCAGTGCTGTCTGAAGTCTCACTTATGACGTGGCACTCTCTGCTGAAGCTTGTGAAGACTTTTCTGAACCTCTGCTGCACGTACCTTTTCAAACACATTTACGGCAAGGAACACAGAGACCTTTCCTGGTGATTTTGAATTTCATAGACCACTGAGGAAATCTCTGCAACGCAACCTCTGCAACAACATTTGTAGCAGCCTTAATGCAAGAGAAACCTTGTATCGTGTCAGAAATATCAGAGCTCTCAGAAGCATGTCTCACAACAGATTAAAGTTTGGGTATAAATACCCCTCTATGAAGACCATCAAAAGAACGAAGAAAAAGAGAGAAAATCAATATACAAGAAAGCCAAGAGAAACATCACGCTGCAAGTTTTTACTCCGTAAAAACTCTGATAGAATTCTTTGTACACATTTGTATATCCTGAGCATACCTCAGTTTTTATTGTACATTGTATAGGTTTGAGCTTCAAACTTGGATAGTTTAAAAGCTTAAACCCCTTTCTTTGTAAACCTTGGTAGAGCCTGAAGAGGCTTGACAGAAAAGAATACTTGTGGTAGAGCCTGAAGAGGCTTGACAGAAAAGAATACTTGTTGGTGTCTAGAGAGACTGTACTCGTTGTGTCTGGAGAGACTGTACTCGTTGTGTCTGGAGAGACTGTACTCGTGGTGTCTGGAGAGACTGTACTCGTTGTGTCTGGAGAGACTGTACTCGTTGTGTCTGGAGAGACTGTACTCATATTCAAGTTTGTAATATGAATATTCATATAGTGGAAATCCAGTGGTTGTTTGCCATTGGGACTGGACGTAGCTCACAGTGGTAGTGAGTGAACCAGGATAAATTCCTTGACTAAGTTTTCTTACTCTTATCTCTTGTCAATTCTTTTTATACTAATCAAGAGGTTAGAGTAATTAATCTGATATGTTATAAAGGCATAAAACATTGTTTTAAATCAGTATTTTTTATACTGTCTGAAAACTTCAGACAGTCCTTTAAGAGCCTGTCTGAAATCGTGTTTTTAACACCTGTTTGCGAAAAGCTTTCAAAAATATTCAGAAACACTATTCAACCCCCCTTCTAGTGTTTCCCTGTGTTCCTACATACTCAGGACATACAATTGATGTACAAAGAGTGTGAAATCAGAGTGTTTTTACAGAGAAAAACTTGTAGCGTAAAGACTCTTAGACTTTCTTGTATGTACTCTCTTTTTCGATAGTCTTCATGAGGGGCTATTTATAACCAATCTTCAATCCGTTGAAATACCACCGTTTAGAGATAGCATTAAATGCTATTTAATCCGTTGTGAGACATGCTTCTGAGAGTTCTGAATATTTCTGACACAAGTATCAGGTTGTTGCTGCCTTAAAGCTGTCACTGTTGTTGCTGCAAAGGTTGTGTTGTAGGGATTTCCTCAGTGGTGTATGAAATTCAAAATATACCAGAAAAGGTCTCTGTGTTCCTTGCCATAAATGTGTTTGAAAAAGGTACGTGCAGCAGAGAACGCTTGACTTAGCAGAATTTCAGAGATGTCTTCACATACTTCAGGAAAGAGTGCCACGTCATTAATGAGACTTCAGACGGCTTCAACACTTCAGACGGGTTGCGCACTTCAGACGACTTCAACACTTCAGACGGGTTGAACACTTCAGAAGGCTTCAACACTTCAGACAGGTTGAACACTTCATATAGTATTTATAAGTTCAGAGTGACTTGCTGAAATCATAGATAAGTTATTGCACATTTATGCATCTATGAAAAATATTTTACCCCAAATTTGTTAAACATTAAAACTTGAGAGGTGAGCTATCTAAAAACCACATAATTTCCCTTATGATATTTTTTAGACTCAACAGTCAATCTTGTTGATTATGGTTTTCCTGTTGGTTTTAGGGAAATCACATTTCACTGGAAGCATGTCTATATCATTTACAAAGAAGCTGATACCGCTGGTGTGCTTTCCATACGAGAGGAGGATGACATGAGATTAAGAAGAAAAATCAACAGACTAGAGGCTATGGTGAGACAATCGAATGTTGTTTCTCTTCGCACTCAGAGTGTAGAGTCCAAGCCAAAACTCAAGAGAACCAACAGTTTTTAATTTGTCAAAATTCAGAAAGTCTGTGTGTTTTTAAATTATTTTGTGATTGTTTGATACTTCAATGATCTCATGTGCATATATGAACTGACTACGTGAACTAATTGTCCTTGTGTAGGATTTATTCTGATCTGTGCATTTATAAGCTTTGTATTTCATTTATTGCCTATATTTCATTTATTGCCTCTACATCCTTCTACCTGTCTTTTAATAATGACAAAGGGGGAGTATTAAAAAGGAAAGTATTTGAATCTAGTCAGAGGAGGAATGAAATTTAATGTGATACTCTCCGATATCTATTAGAGCCTTATACTTCAAAACAAGTATCTGAAATAAAGGAGTGTATTTGTATTTGAAATGACTTTATTTATTTCCCTACAGATATTTGCTTTATTCCTTTTTAAACAATTTTGTCATCATTAAAAAGGGGGAGAATGTTGAGTCAAAATGAATTCAAGACTCACATATCCTAAGTTTTAATTGACAACAAATTTGATTTAAAAAGGAATTGCTTTTAAAGAACAATATCACTTGAAGGTATATGTTTTTAGTGTTTCAGTAAAGTGCTATGAAGAAAAAGCCTCGAGATGAACCTACTGACACGAGGGAACCTTCTGAAGAGCCAAAGTCTACTGAACTCATTTCATCCTTCTAATGTGATACGGATTTCTAGAAGAACTGTTGAAGACCTCGGTCTTAACCTTTTGACTAAAGCTTGGAAGCTGCCTGCTAAAGTCATAACATCTTCTTTTTGTCTGAAGCAAGTTTGATCCATTTAAGAAATGAATTCAAAATTCGACTGAGTTGTCGAAATCACTTTACCTTAAATGGAATCTGCTGGTCAAGTCAGAGCAATATGGCAATCTGCAACATCTGCATATTTTAAAAGTTTAATGCCATCAGAAGAGCTTCTCACAACGACTCTAAAAGCCTTTAATCTCACATCGGTGAATGAAGCTATTCCTCAACAAATTTATTTCAAAGCTTTATAAATAGCCTCTCAAAAGACTTTGAAGTTTGGCGATCCTATCGGTGAACCCCTAGTGAATTTGCAATATAGATCTATCCAAAAACTAGAAGAAGAATGAAGCAAAGGGATAGGAAAACAGAAAAACACAGAAGAGAACGACCAAGATTCATCAGAAAATTCTTTCGAGCCAAAAACCTTTTGTTGTAGAAAATTTTCTTGTACTCAGATTTCCTTTTGTATCCTGAGTTTCACTCAGTTAGATCTCTGTACAAGAGAACCTAAGCATAAGTTTCTCAGAAACTTAACCTATTCTTTATTGTAAACACTATTAAAGTGTCTGAGAGCCTGGAGAGGCTTGGTGGAAGAAAGAATACTCACTGAGCCTGGAAAGGCTTGACTGTAAAAGAATACTCAGGTTTGAGCCTGGAGAGGCTTGACTGTAAAAGAATACTGCATGAGTTGCCTGGAGAGGCAGTTGAAAACAAAGCATACTTGTTTCATCTTGGAGAGGCTGGGTGTACAAAGAATAATGCATGAGTTGCCTGGAGAGGCAGTTGAAAACAAAGAATACTTGTCGGGCCTGGAGAGGCCAGGTGTGCAAATAATACTCGTTGTAATCTTACGGGATTAGTGGAAAATCCAGTGGTGGGTGAACCAGTATAAATATTTGTGTTAAGTTCTCTCTTCCCTCAACTCTGTACTTTCCGCTGTTATCTGTTTTAGCTAACCAATGAGGGTTTAAGAAAAGTTGTTTTAATAATCCGAGCAGAAAAACAATCTTTTCTTTAAGAGAAATCAATTTCAAAAAGGTTTTTATTCAACCTTCTGAGTTGCATCAGCAAGTTGCTGAAACTCCAGTTTCGGAAGGTTGATAAAATATTCTCAAATCAGTTTTGCTTGTTTGAAAGGTTTTCACGAAAAATCTGTAAAAATTATTAAACACTATTCAAGCCCCCTTCTAGTGTTTCCTGTTGTCCTAACAAAATGGTTCTTGAAAAATAGCAACTCCTCATAGAGATTTGGAAACTTTGGAACTCTATGTATGAGATTATAAGGAGTACCAAAGAACTTATAAGGAACTTCAGCAACCTTCAACAGATCTTCAAAAATTTTACATGGAGCCATAGGCTCTAAGGTCTGCTTTCTTGAAATATCCCTGGTCTTGGGTTTACATAGCTTCTCTTTCTAAGTCAGATCCTCATCAAAAACAAATACACCCTTCTCCTTCCACACAAAACTTCCTTTTGAATTCCATTCTATGGATTCAGAGAGAATGGGTTCTTCATACAATACCATGGCAAGAGGATTTTCAGTTTCCTCATCATTTTCACCAAAATCAGTTTTTGAAGGAACAACGGGTATAGGGCTCATTTCAGCAACAACTGGCTCAGTTTCCATAGGATCATCAGTAGGTTCTACAATTTCTTCCCTTTCAGTAGCTACAACAACCTTGTCAACACTTGACATTTCATTTGCAAAAACCATAGTAGGCTCATCTAGGTTGTTGTCAGCAGGTGTATCTTCCTTATAATGAACAAGAAGCGGCACAAATATTAGTAGGTTCACCTTTGTTGTTATCAGCAGGTGCAACCTCATCAGCATCAGTCTTCTCAGTAGGTTCACCAAGTGGTGTAACCTCTTCAACCTTACATCAGCAATAGGTTGGTTTATTTCTTTAAGAATGGTAGTAGATTCTACCAGTTTAATGGGGACAACAATAGGATCCTCCAGATCTTCTATGTCTTCTTCATCAAGGTTGTCAAAGAGCACCTTGGTATTTTTGTAGGGCTTCTCAGTAGGTACAGGCCTCAAGGCAGCTTCTTGAAGCTTTCTTCGGTACATCTTTGTCTTGGTCCAGTCATACAAAACAAAAGGAGAAAGGGGTTTTACATTCCTTTCGAAAATTCTTTCCTTCTTCAAGTCTAACACAGAGTGTGTTTTGACTTGCTTTAGGGCTTCTTGAAATACCTCATCATCACCATTTGGAATGGATTTGCTCCTTGTAATCATTGAAGCAGGAGCAGGAGCAACTTCCTTGACTGGTGATAGCAACCTTTTCTTCTTGGATCTAGTTGCTTTGGAAGGTCTCTTCCTTTTATTTCCAGCTCCTTTTCCATACTCTTCATCCTCCAGCATAGCTTTTTGAGCAGCTTCAGCAAGTGCTCTATCATTATCTTCTTGCTCTTTTCTTTTTCTTTCCTCTTCTTCATCCAAGGCTGTGACAATTTCTACAACCTTATGAAGTTATGGGTCTGGATGCATAGAAGCTCAGAAGATTGAGCCTTCTTTGCAGGAGTAACCTCAGCAGATTTCTTCAAGAGACCCATATGGAAAGCAACAACTTGAGTCTTCTGCCTTGGCCCAATAGTACTTTCAGCAGATTTCTTCAAGAGACCCATCTGCTTCACAGTTGTTGCATTAAAGAAGCTTGGGCATTTATGGTCAAATAAGTCTCCACTGGTACCCTATGGTGCATCAGAATCTTCATTATCAGGGAATTGTGAGGCAAGTTTGCAGCAGAGTCTCGAGTCCTCCTAAGCATGCCATAGAGAAGGACCCAAGGCAGGTTTATCTTCTTCTTTTGGAGAAGGTGAATGACACAAAACCTCTCCAACTCAGATATATGATCTTTACCTCCTCCCTTAGGGATAACACAGCACCCCAGTACAACAAAAAGTAACCTAGGGATAGTCAATATACTAGTTCCCTTAGGGTTTGAGGGATCTACTTCTCCAAAAAGCAGTTTGTTGTACTTTCCAGCACTACCATTCTTAGCTTCCCAATCAGGCATAAAGATAGCTCCTTCTCCTTTGATGCCAGTGACTTGTTCCAACACTTTGTTGTCCACCACAATCTCATGGCCCAACACATTTGCCTTCAGGTACACCTTCTTGTTACCTTCCACTTCTCTAGCAGTTCTCTAGATTCGAAGACATTGGTCTCATGCCAGCCACAATCAATCACTTCAAAGAAAGGTAGCCACCCAGCACATCTGAAATAATCATCGAGGTCCAACCTGACCTCAGAAAGATTCTTGAAGTTAACACTCCTTGAGGGCACAATCTTTCCACCAGCTTTCTTGGATGCCATTGAAGTAGTAGAAAGAAACTCGAAGGAAATTAGGTTAACTGGAGATTCTGAGAGCTCAAAAGGTGTAGAGAGAAATGACAGCAGGAAAGAGCAAAGAGAGTGTAACTGATGAATAGCTTCTGTTGATGTATTTATAGGCTCAGGTAGCATTAATGATGACAGATACTGGTTGCGCGGACTTGGGGAGACGTTTAATCGTGCAGTTTCAGAAAGTAGCCAACCGTCTCAGAGTGTCACGTCATTAAGTGCCAATTTCAGAAAGTATGTGTTTCAGCAGGTTCATAAAATTCAGCAAGTATATACACACATCAGAGAGTTCATGCATTTCAGAGAGTTATATGCATATAATTTTTCACACATTTTCAAATGATTTCAGATATTCACAGGTAATATTAAGGTTGTAATATTAAACAATGTTACCGGAAGGGATACTTATGGATTTGAGTTGATAATATGTATTTGTTGAGACTCAACATTGTTTTTCATCAGAGAATTTGATGCTTCAGCAGCTTGTGTTGAAAGCTCTTAAGACATAGACTTTCTTTTCATCTTGAGTTCCTCTCATCCATTTTTCTGCAGTGATTTTAGGAGTCTTCATTGCTTTGTTTAAGACATCTGCAAGAGAAATAATGAGAGTTTTTGTTACCCATATTTTCTTTGGTCTACTAGGGTCAGTTACAAGTATAGGTTCCTCATTCTGTTTGCATTCAGATTTAAATAATATGTGTTTATCACAATGAGGACGCCCATCAACCTTTTTCTTATCCCTTTTAGGCTGATCAGAACTTGATGGTTTAGGAGATAGTTTTTCAGAGAAACCTAAGCCTCTTTTATCATTCAACCTTTTCTGAGTTTTCAATAATCTGTTAAAATTATTTGTTCCTTTAGTAAAGTTGGCTAGGTCTTTAGTAAGTTCCAAAATCTGTCCTTGAAATTTCTGCTTTTCTTCAAGTAGATTTTTGAATTTACTATTCTCTTATATCAGAAGCTCTTCTTTAAGTATAAGATTTTCTTTTTCAAAATCTTTGTTTTTAGTACATGTAGCAGCATATACACTTGAAAGCTTCTTATACTTTCTGAAGAGTTCCTTGGTATCATCAACTAAGTCATCATACTCATCAAGAAGAGTTAGGGATGTTACCTTATGATCAGACTCTTCTGATTAATTTACCATTAGACATTGATTCTCTTCATCTGATGAATCTTCTTCACTTTCAAAGGAATACTCTTCTGTGGACATGTAATCTTCATCTTTTATAAGAGCATATGAGGCTAGCCAATCCCATATTTCCTTGGCAGAGTAGAATCCCTTAACCATATCATACTCAACTCTGTTCAGTGAATAAATAAAGTAGAGCTTGGCTTGAGCATTGAGTTGAACTTTAATCTTTTGCTCATGGGACCACTCAACGTTGGAAAGGGGTATTCCATCTCTCATGGGAACATAATCACCATCAGTAACTATATCCCATAGATCTAGATTATAGCTTTCCATGAATAGCTTCATATATTCTTTCCAGAAAGAGTAATCTATTCTGTTGAAGATTGGTGGTCTGGTTACAGATGCTCCTTCAAAGATATAGGCAGCAAAGCTTGTTGAGGTTTCCATCTGGATCTTCTCCCTCAGCACTTGTTAGATGCTCAACCCGAGGCTGAGCTCTGATACCAACTGTTAGAACCACAGGAAACACTAGAAGGGGGTTTGAATAGTGTTTTATAATTCTTTACAGATTTTATGAAAACCTTTTGAAACAAGCAAAGAGTTTATCAAATGATTTGAGCAACCTTCCGAAACTAGAGTTTTCAGTAACTTGTTGAAATGATTTAGCAGGTTTAGTAAAATGATTTTTAAATAGTTTCACGTGAAGAACAAAGATGTTTAGCTGCGTAGATTTATAATACCACTTTTCAGAACCCTCCTATGTTAGTTAAAACAGAAAGTAAAGAGATAAGGGTTGAGAAAACTTAGCCAAACAATTTATCCTGGTTCACCCACTAACACAGTGAGCTACGTCAAGTCCCAGGGCAAACACACCACTGGATTTTTCCACTAATCAGATCTGATTCAAGTATTATTTGCTCCCAGCCTCTTCAGCTCTTCAGGCTAAACACCAAGTATTGTTTGGACACAGCCTCTCCAGGCTAAACAGCAAGTATTCTTTGAACACAGCCTCTTCAGGCTAAACGACAAGTATTCTTTGAACACAGCCTCTTCAGGATAACCAGTAAGTATTCTTTGTTTCTCCAAGCCTCTTCAGGCTCTCAGACACTTTATACCTTAAAGTGATACTATTCTTATAATAAACAATTAATCTCTTTTAAATCAAATTTGTTGTCTATTAAAACTTAGGATTTGTGAGTTGTTAAAACATTATTAATTTCTTTAATAAAATTTTGAGACTCAACAGACTCAAATCTTTGGGAAAGACCTACGATTCAAGTGATAACAATCGCAAAATCCTTAGAAGTCTACCAAAGATTTGGAGGCCCAAAGTGACTACCATTCAAGAGGCAAAAGACCTCAACACCCTAAGAATGGAGGAACTTCTGGGATCCCTCAAAGTCCATGAGTTGGAGCTTGGAGAAGATACCCCCAAAAAGAAGTCACTTGCCCTAAATGCCAAATCCAAACTGCCTAGGTCTGGTGCACAGAAGGCCTTGAAAGTTGAGGAGTCCTCGGAAGGTTCTGAAGACTCAGAAAGTTGCTCTGATGATGAAGATGACCTTGCTCTTCTGAGTAGGAAGATAAAAAGGATGCTTCAAAAGAAATCAAAATTTAGAAAGCAATCCTCATCTGATAGAAAAATAGGTAAGTCAGGTAAAGAAACTTTTTCTTCTCACAAAATAATTTGCTATGAGTGCAGACAGTCTGGCCACATGAAAGCTGACTGCGCAAAGCTGAAGAAGCTCTCTTCCAAGAAAAAGAAATTTCCAAGGAAGAAGAAGAGATTTATGGCCACATGGGAGGATCTAGGATGACTCAACTTCTAAAGAGGATGATGAAGCTGCTGAAGAAGCTAATCTCTGCTTAATAGCTAGCCTTCCTTCCTCAGATAGCTCAGAGTCAGAGGTAATTTCTCAAACCCTCCAAGATATGTATAATGATCTAGTGGAAAGTTCTAAGGAACTTTTCCATGAGTATAAAGATTTATCAAGAGCTTACACTGAGGTTGCAAACAAAAATGAAGCTCTTGAAACTGAGAATCTGTTACTCAAGGAAAAACTCCTTAGTTCTGAGTGTTGTGATTCAGAAAGTTTAAAAACTAAAAATGAGATTCTTTAGAAACAAGTTGCTGAACTTACAAAAGACCTTGCAGCTTTTGTCAATGGAACTAAGAACCTAAATAGACTTTTAGGAGTTCAAATAAATTCCAAAGACAAAAGTGGTCTTGGTTACTCAGAAACTTCCACCTTGCCTGAAGTTGAAATTAAAGATGCTGAAAAGGCTAAGAAAGGTAAGGGATGCCTTCATTGTGGTAAACCTGGACACAACGTGTCTCAGTGCAGACATAAAAGGAAAGGCAGACCTACTTCAAACAAAAAAGGACCCAAAAAGATGTGGGTACCTAAATCCTTAATTGTTCCTGTTGCAAATGTGTTTAACAGGACAAAGGAGACGCCACAAATGGTACCTGGACAATGGCTGCTCGCGACACGCGATAGGAGAAAGGTCTTTGTTCCAAGACCTTAGGCCAAAGGATTGGGGAGTGGTCACCTTTGGAGGAGACCAGAAAAGCATAATCACGAGTATTGGTTTAATGGGTATATCTCCTCTATCTGTAATTCATAATGTCCTTTTTGTTGAAGGTCTCCAACACAACCTGCTTAGCATAAGCCAATTATGTGACAATGGTTTTGTTGGATCCTTCACAAAGGATGGTTGCATAGTCAGAGACTCCTCTGATCAAATCATTTTTACTGCTAAGAGACAAAGTAATGTGTATAAGATTGATCTTAAGGACCTTGCTTATCAAAATGTGACCCGGTTGATCTCTGTCAAGGATGGAAAAACAGATTTGGCATCAGAAACTTGGGCATGCTTGCTTGAGATTGATCTCAAAGCTTACAAAACACAATCTTGTAAAAGGATTACCTAAGCTTTCATTTAAATATGACATTTTATGTGAAAACTGCCTAAAGAGGAAACAAACCAGAAATTCTATTAAAAGTATAAATGTTGTTTCCACTTCAAGACCTTTAGAACTTCTTCACATTGATTTGTTTGGTCCTACAAGAACAGAAAGTCTTGCTGGTAAAAAGTATGGTTTGGTCATTGTTGATGACTATTTTATATTTACATGGGTAATATTCCTCAAAAGCAAGGATGAGACTTTTGAGAACTTTGCCAAATTCTGTAAAAGGGTGCAAAATGAGAAAGGATTTTGCATATCTGCCATTAGAAGTGATCATGAAGGTGAGTTTGAAAACTCAAGCTTCAGTATGTGTGAAGTCTATTAATCAGTTTGAGCATTCAAACTTGACTCAAAGACTTAATATCCTTTAGTTTTAATGATTAACAAATAAGATTATATAAACAGATTCTACTGAGAAAGGTATTGGTTTGTTGATTGTGTTTCAGGATGAAATAGTAATCAGAAACAGAAGATTAGGATCAAGAACAAATGCAGGATCAAATATAAAGAAGCTGTCTGAAGAATGCAACTCGTCTGAAGTGCGCAAACTGTCTGAAGACGTGAAGACCATATGAAGACAACACAAAGCAGTCTGAAGAAAAGAAGCTGTCTGAAGCAAGGAAGCCTTCTGAAGAAAAGAATCTTTCTGAAGAAACGAAGCTGTCTGAAGAAGCAGAACTCGTCTGAAGAGTTGAAGCTGTCTGAAGCAGTTCAACCCGTCTGAAGTATCAGTGTTGTCTGAAGTCTCACTTATGACGTGGCACCCTCTGCTGAAGTTTGTGAAGACTTTTCTAAACCTCTGCTGCACGTACCTTTTCAAACACGTTTATGGCAAGGAACACAGAGACCTTTTCTGATGATTTTGAATTTCATACACCACTGAGGAAATCTCTGCAACGCAGAAATCGCTGCAACAACGATGGCAGCTTTATAGCAGCACCAACGTTGTACTCTGTCAGAATTGTGAAGACACCCAGAAGCGTGTCTCACGATGGATTGAATAGCATTCAATGCTTTCTCTAAAGAGTGGTATCACAACGGAAATATCATCATCACCAATCCAAAAGAAAGCACAAGAAAAGGTCATGAGACTAAGCAGAAGCAACAAAGAGAAATGTTTGAATGAAATATTTCAATTCAAACATATTTTATCATCTGCAAGAAACAACCATTGAACAAGACACCTCACTCAAAGAAGAAAGAAGAAATGGTGTCAGGAAGCAAACAGAAAAGGAGCATATACAAAATAAGCAAGAGGACAAATCCAACGGATACCTCCTCATATACACTCCTAAGAAAAGCAGAGAAAATCAGAAGTCAGCTGAAGAAAAGTAAAAGTATATCAAGAGAGAGAACATGCAAAATAATATCAAGAAAATCTCTCTAAAAGAGCTCATCTACAGAAGTGTCAGAACAGGACTGTCTGAACACATATCTGCTAAGGAGGAAGCAACCGTTTGAGACACTATTAAGTAACGGCTATATGAGCCACATCATCAACATCTCAACGGTATTATGAATCATCTTCAAACGGCTATATTCCAACAGAACAATGTTATAAATAGCCTCAAGAAAGAATTTGAAGACGTTGAACTCATTCACTTGGTTCAATCAGTTGATCAAGATGCATCAGAAAAATCCTATCAATGTTGACCACACTTACTTGAATCAACTATGCTAGTCAAAATAGCAGTTGTTCAGTTGAACAACCTACCAGGCTGTGCTTAATCTCATATGAACCAAGAATGGTTTGAAGCTGTAAGTATGCCTTGGTTTTTCCAATGATACGGGTGAGAATGTAACCCATGGATACCAATGGCTGGAGAACAAGGCTGGAGCTTAAAGTCAGTATCTATCTAGCCAATTCTCAGAGGATGTTATTCCTCATATCAGAGACAGGGATTGTACTTAACCTTATATACTTGTATCACTGTCTTACCCTTGTACTTAGATTTATCCATGGTATCCTGAGTAGTACTCAGTTAACCTCTAGTACAGGAAAAGATTAAGTTTATGTTTCGTGGAAACTTAAACTTAGTTTAATTTGTAAACACTTTATGTGTTTGAGAGCCTGGAGATGTTTGGTGGAAGAAAGAATACTCTACACTTGTATAAGTGTCTGAGAGCCTGGAGAGGCTTGGTGGAAGAAAGAATACTCGTGGTAGAGCCTGGAGAGGCTTGATAGAAAAGAATACTTGTGGTAGAGCCTGGAGAGGCTTGATAGAAAAGAATACTTGTTGTGTCTGGAGAGACTGTACTCGTTGTGTCTGGAGAGACTGTACTCGTTGTGTCTGGAGAGACTGTACTCATTGTGTCTGGAGAGACTGTACTCGTTGTGTCTGGAGAGACTGTACTCGTTGTGTCTGGAGAGACTGTACTCATTGTGTCTGGAGAGACTGTACTCGTTGTGTCTGGAGAGACTGTACTCATTGTGTCTGGAGAGACTGTACTCAAACTCAAGCTTGTAATCTGAATATTCATATAGTGGAAATCCAGTGGTTGTTTGCCATTGGGACTGGACGTAGCTCACAGTGGTAGTGAGTGAACCAGGATAAATTCCTTGGCTAAGTTTTCTTACCCTTTTCTCTTGTTAATTCGTTTTATACTAATCAAGGGGTCAGAATAATTAATCTGATATTTTATAAAGACACAAAACATCTTTTAAAATTAGTTTTTACAAGTCGTCTGAAAACTTCAGACATCCACTTAAAAGCCTGTCTGAAATCTCTATGCCTAAGTCCTTTTTGTTTAATCTCTTTATTTCCAGTTTTCATATTTAAGTTGGAATTTGAAAAGTATTTTCTATAATAAACTTAACACAACTATTTCAATAAAATGATCTTTCATATGAACAAAACATGAGATATCTCTTATATCATTTGAAGCTTTACAAAGAATGTTCCTTGAAGAACTTCTGAAATAAATTCTCAGAAGTGAGTCTGAAAGAGATCGGTTCAAAAATCAGGAACAGACTTCAGACAACCTCTAGTCATCTGAAGTATTTCAGAAACTGTGATGAAAATACTCTCTGTATTAATCTTCAGAAGATACTTTGAGAAGCCTCTGTTTAAAACAATCTTAAGCTTTAGAAGAAACATTGTTTTTCTTATCTTCCACATGTTTCAACCATCTCTGATCTTAAGACTTATTTTTTAACGGTGCCCATATTCATGTTTTAAATTAAAGATTTCCAAAAACTATCAAAAAGCCTAAAACACTATTCAACCCCCCCTTCTAGTGTTTCCTGTGGTTCTAACAGTATGTTCTGTAATGAGAATGAGATCTCTCACAATTTCTCTGTGGCTAGAACACCTCAACAAAATTGGGTTGTTGAGAGAAAGAACAGAAGCTTGCAGGAGATGGGTAGAACCATGCTCATTTCAAGTAATCTTCCAAGGTCATTCTGGGCAGAGGCTGTTCACACAGCTTGCTATATCCAAAATAGAATTTTGGTAAGACCTATTTTTAAAAAGACTCCCTATGAATTGTGGAGAGGAAGAAAACCCAATATTTCTTATTTTCACATCTTTGGCTATGAGTGTTTCATACTCAACACCAAGGATGATCTGGGTAAGTTTGATTCTAAATCTAACAAAGGATTCTTCATTGGTTATTCAGAAACCTCTAAGGCATATAGAGTTTACAACTCTAGAACCCTAACTATTGAAGAAACCATTCATGTTAGATTTAATGATGCTAAAGAGACCGATAGGGAACTATCAGATCTAGAACAGGATTTTGCAGGCATGGAGCTGAACCCTTCTTCAGAGACTCCAGAAGTCAAAGATGAACAACCTGCTAAAAGACTCTCATGAGGACTCTGAAGCACCTGCTAAAAACTCTCCTCATCAACCTACTGAAACTGATTCTCTTCAGAGAGTTAATGTTGAGTCTTAAATTGAGCAAGTATTCCCTCGTAGACATGAGTGGAGATACAGAACTCATCATCCTCGAGAGCAAATCATTGGTGATACTTCAGAAGGAGTAAAAACAAGATCAAGACTTAGAGAAGTCAACAATCTTGCCTTCCTCTCTGAAATTGAGCCAAAGAATATTGAGGAAGCTCTGCATGATGAAGAGTGGATCCTAGCCATGCAAGAACAGCTAAATCAATTTGCCATGAGTGACGTTTGGACTCTTATTCCTAAACCCCATGGGAAAACAATAATAGGAACCAAATGGGTGTTTAGAAACAAACTTTCTGAAGATGGTCAAGTAGTCAGAAATAAAGCCAGACTTGTTGCACAAGGCTACAATCAACAAGAAGGTATTGATTTCACTGAAACTTTTGCTCCAGTAGCAAGGCTTGAAGCCATTAGGATTTTACTTTCCTATGCAGCAAATAATGGCATCAAATTATATCAAATGGATGTCAAGAGTGCCTTCCTAAATGGTTTCATTGAGGAAGAAGTATTTGTAAGACAACTGATCGAGGTCGTACTCAACCAAATAAAATGAATTAAAGTGCAGTAGGTTGATTAACCCAAAGTCGTCTCTCTCAAGGAATCCAATTACAAATTCAGAATTTCAAATTCATAGCAACTCACACACACAAGGGGATTTTGATTGTTGTTCATTCTATTTTCTAAATTTCCAAACAGAATTTAAATCTGCAGAAAACAATTCAAGAAAAACAGATTGGTTCTCTACCACATTCACAAATTGGATCTATCATTGATTCATAAGAAATTCCTCAAATCCTTGACAGCAAGAAATTCGGATTAAGCATCCTTGATAGTTTTCACACTAGAATTAAGCAAACTAGCATGAATCCTAATTTCTAATCCTTGGAATTAAGCAAACCATGAATTCATTTCAGATTTAAGCAACCTAAAATGTGAGATTAGATTCAAATTAAAATTCGAATTTCTAAAAGCAAGCAACTCAAATTCAGATTCAAACCTAAGCATCAAGAAATTAGGGGAAGAAATCATAATTCTGTCCAAGAAATTAGAAGATGAAAATCGAAAATAGAACCTCAATTTCCTTTGTGAATTCAGTAGAGAAACAATCCTTGAAGCTTAGCCTTCCATTTCCATGGAGGAGAAATTCGAAAATTGAAGAAGAGGAAGAAGAAGAGCCAAAATCGAAATTGCAAGAGAGAAAAAAAAGAGGGAAAGTGAAGAGTCTTTTTTCTAAAATATGAAAAATGAGGGAAAAGTGTTTGAATTATTCAGCAACACACCTATTCATAGTGCCCAAATCATTAACAAACTGATTAGGTCTTAATTGGGCCGAAATTAATTAAAACAGGCCCACAAACTAATTACAAAACTAATCAAATTCGGACTTGTGACAGACAGCAACAGTAGGCGATTTTGAAACAGTAACTGCTCCTAATTTCTTCATGGGCATATGGTCATATAGAATATCAAATTAAAGCCCCGAGAAGTTAGCTTTCCAATGCCACTAGAATCACTCAAATCGGACACCTTTAGCTCCAAATATCATCAAAACAAGACAGATAGGTCAGTAGGCTTAAAAATCCGAATTTAAACAATATTTACAGTTAAAGCCCAATTAAGCCCAATTTGGTAAATTCCAATTAAAATAGTGGACTTAATCACAATTAGAGCCCAAGAAAGCTAAGATTAATTATACAAAGTGTGAATAAAAATGTGATCATCAAATTCCCCCACACTTGCCCTTTTGCACTCCGAGCAAAACACCACATGAAACTAAAAATCAATTAGGGAAAACAATGCAAATACAAGTGGCATAATTAACAAGAGATCCAAGGAATGCATACGAGAAGGCAAAATACATCATCAAAGGAATCATGGAGTCAAGAAAAATATGAATGGAATTCCCTACAATTTAGCAAACAAGAGGGTGAATCAAGAGTGATAGAATCCTCACAAGACAAACTCTCCAACTCTCAAGTGTTTAGGCTTGTGTATATACACTCAAAGCACTCATGAAAGCAAGCACTACCATAGGCTTGACAAGACTCTAATATCCACAACAATTGAAACACAAGCAAGCAAAGATCAAGAGGACTTCAAATATGATGTAATGGGGCCAAGGTAAAGGTAGGGAAAATGAAGGATAAAGAAGTTAAAAACCAAAAAGAATAGGGGAGCAATGGGGAATAAATCCAAGAAGAAATGCAAGTAGCATACATCTCAAGATTACAATTGAACTCCTCTTTTCTACCTTTTGACCCATTTTTTTTATTTCAAGAACACTTTATTTCTTTGCTCTTTTTTTTAATACTTTTCTTTTGAGCTTTTCTTTATTCTTTCTTTTTTTTCCTTTTCAATTTTTTTTGTAACTAGCCAAAGGTCAACAATATGATATCCATATGAGGAGATAAAATAAGAAATTCAAGTACACCCCCACACTCATTCAAGAATCTATTCCCAAAACAATTCCAAAGCTCCTTTATCCTCTAAGGCAAGGACAATCATGGTTTTTCACTTTCAAGGCTTGTAATGAGCTTTCAAAAACAAGAAATGGGATCCATAGGCTCAAATGGGCTAACAAGTGGAAAATCATCAAGGTAGGCTAATATGGCTAGTAGCTCAATTATCAACAAAAATGCCTCAATCATCTCAATACATGCATATGAACAAAGTTGCATATCAAAGAGTCAAGCCAAGTTCTAGAGCACAAGCAAACAAGAGTGAAATCACACAAGAAAAAGAGAGAATGACATAGAATGGTCCATCCATCAATAAGGCTCAAAATCTCACCAAGGACAACTCTATCACAAAAGATTCAACCCAATAATTATCAAAACCAACTTATTCACCAAATTATAAGGAACCCAATCAAGATAAGTCATGAAACCAATTATCCAAGAATGAAGAAAATGACAACTACCAACACAAATCCTAAAAATCCAATGAAAACATGCCAAATGTATTTATTTTCCTACTATCAAAAATTCTGTTTTTGCTGTAAAATTTGGATAACTGTCAAAATTATGTTGTAAAAATGAAATGTTGTTGTATAAAATTTTGCTATAAACAACAATAGTAAAAACGTACAGTAGGTACAGTATTGCAAAAACAGCAACAGCAACAGCAAAACAGCAAAACAGATAGTTTATAGTAATTATAGACAGCATAAAATAGTAACAACAGCTACAAAATAGCTATGAAAATGCTGACAGCAACACAAAAATAGCAAATTTCCTACAGAAAACACCAAAAATACAGTAAAATAGCAGTTTTTTTAACTGTAAAACAACAAATCTCCTCCCCCACACTTAAATCACACATTATTCTCAATGTAAAATAATCAAATTAGAGAACAAAGTACATAATGCAATAAAATAGTGGGGAAAGAGACTCCCTCATCAAGGTGGAAAAATTTGCACTTGAGAGAATGTGGGAAGCTCCAAACTCATCTCCTTAACCGTCTCCTCAACCGAAGCGGGATTCTCATGAAATAGCTTGAGACGGTGGCCATTGACCTTGAAGGTCTTGTTGGTGGACTCACTCTTCAACTCTACAACTCCATAAGGATAAACATGAGTAACAATAAAAGGTCCAATCCAACGGGAACGAAGCTTACCAGGCATGAGCTTAAGTCTAGAATTAAACAACAACACCTTTTGGCCTACTACAAACTCTTTTCTAGCAATACATTGATCATGAAATTTCTTAGTCTTCTCTTTGTAGAACTTAGAGTTCTCATAGGCCTCCAGGCGGATCTCATCAAGCTCCTGCAGCTGAAACTTCCTCTGCTCTCCTGCCTGGTCACTGTCTAAATTGCAAGCCCTAACTGCCTCTCCACGGGTAAGTGGCACGCCTTACCAAAAACAACTCTAAAGGGAGACATCCCAAGAGGTGCTTTGTAGGCGGTCCTATGAGCCCAGAGAGCATCATCAAGGTGGCGGCTCCAATCTTTCCTGTTAGGCTGCACCATCTTCTCCAAAATCCTCTTGATCTCTCTATTGGAAATCTCAACCTATCCATTAGTCTGGGGGTGGTATAGTGTAGAAACTTTGTGCACCACCCCATACTTCTTCAGCAAAGCCTCCATGGACCGGTTACAAAAGTGGGTCCCCTGATCACTAATAATGGCTCGAGGCACTCCAAACCTGCAAAAGATGTGAGACCGGACAAAATCCACAACAACTTGAGCATCATTAGTCCTTGTGGCTATAGCCTCCACCCACTTGGAGACATAGTCCACAACAAGCAATATATATAAAACCAAAAGAAACAGGAAATGGGCCCATAAAATCAATACCCCACACATCAAAAATCTCACAAAACAACATAAGCTGTTGGGGCATCTGTTGCCTGCTAGAAATGGTCGATCCTGCTCTCTGACACTGCTCGCATGTAGAGGAGACTATCCAGGCGTCTCTGAAAATCGTAGGCCGATAGAATCCATAATCCAACACCTTTCATCCTGTCCTCTAGGGTCCAAGATGTCCTCCAACTGGTGAGGCATGAAAGAACTGAAGTACAGATTGGATCTCATGATCTGGAATGCACCTACGAATAACCTGGTCACTGCAAAAATGCCATAAATAAGGGTCATCCCATACATAATACTTGGCATCACTCTTAAGTCTATCTCTCTGAGCCCTAGATGCAAAGGGTGGAAAAACATATGCAACAAGATAATTTACAATATCATCAAACCAAGGGGTAATGAGAGGGGGATGGGAATCATGCAAAGCCATAAGCTGCTCATCCGGGAAGTCATCCCGAATAAGAAACGCATCCTCCGCTCTCTCAATGCGACTCAAATGGTCTGCTACAAGATTATGCGCACCACTCCTATCCTGGATGTCCAAGTCGAACTCCTGGAGCAGTAGCATTGATAAGTGAAAATTATATGATAAATTAGAGCACTTTTTAGTTCACTTATCAAGGATAAAATGGTATTTTTGCCCCAGTTTAATCCTTTTTATCTAATATCAGATAAATTGTATTTATTAATTTTAGATTTGAATTTGATGCTATTTTGATAGAAATATTGTTGATTTTTGCAGGATATTGTAAAGATTTGATTTGAAGGAAAGATAACATTAAATGAGGGAGATATCTGCAAGATTTGAGTTTGATTGAAGACATTAATAAAGATTTGAAGAAGATTTGAGGCAATCAATGAGGAGATCATTGCCAATCAAACAAGGATTCTGCAGACAACCTTCCCAATTTAATCCAAGATGCTCAATAAATGCAAGATTTCATCAAGAAAAGGGAAACAAGGAAAGACAAATCAACCAAAACCAGTCTCGGGGAGAGATCAAGATAAAAAGAGAAAGTTTGAAGCTGCAGGACGCATTCTGCGCTTCAACCTGCGCTGTAGCCCAGGGTGAAGCACAACTCTCTGACTTTTGCGCTGCAAGCTGCGCTGTAGCGCAGGGTGAAGCGCAGATCACGCTGATTCTTGCCCTGTTGCTGTTTTTAGAAAGATTTCTCCCCATTTTTCCTTGTCTTTCCTTAGCCTATAAATAGGACCTCATTGCACCAGATCAAGGTGTGCACGATTATTGTAATTCAGTTGTATTTCAGTGATAATGCACCAGAGCTAAATTTAGAGTATGAGAGGAGGAGCGCTTCAGAAGGATTGAAGATGGTGACAGCATCTTCGGTGGTTTGTATGGCTACCTTGTGTAGTTAACTCTCCATTAGGATTGGATGTAATTGATTCTATCCCCAAGTGTATGTAAATTCTATTTTATTATTTCATGAGCTCTCTGTCTATAATATTGGTAATCTTATTCTGTGCTTAATTCCTAACTTCTGCGCTTGCGCCGGAGTTAAAGGCTAGTTTCGACTAGGATTGAGGATGGGGGAGCGGATTCTGAAGAAACTCATTCTCTTAGTGAATAAGAGAACTCGATAGCCAGTGAACCGAAACATGGGCGTTGCTAGTGATTGATGGGTAGTGTGAGTACTCTAATGAAGGGCGTCTACAGGATAGGCATGGTTAATAAATTACCGATAGCAACGAATTAGTTGATTGTCAATCCAGGAAGTGATAACGTGGATGTATTCTAATGTGTGGTGGGTAGTGACAGTACTCTAGCGAAGGTGCGTCCAGAGGAGTAGGCCTCGTTTATCAATTAGTTCTTTTACAAACGGAATAAAAGAAAGCAAAATAAGTCGAGGGTAAGTCTGTCGCCTGGGAGAGCCCGCATGGATTACCTTTGAGTGTGTGAGGCCGCTGGTAACTCGGGGTCTTAGCAATATAGTTTGTCTACAGTATTATAGAGTAAACCTAAAATAATAGGTAGTTTTTACATGCACGAAGGGCGTGATGATATGAAGTCCAATCCTAATCCAAGTAAAGTGTCTCTAACTCTTCCTTTCTATTTCTATTGATTATTAATTTGCAATTTATATTTTCCGCACAAAATACTTTCATAAATCTATTGTTTTCCCTTGATAAATAGATCACGACTATACGCGAATTGACTGTTCCCTGTGGATACGATAACTCTTCTTACTATTATACTATTGGATTTTTGGTTCGCTTGCCAGAAACCCATCAAGTATTTTTGGCGTCGTTGCCAGGGAACGGTTTCCAATTCGTGTAGACCTTGGCGGTCTAATTATCAAGTCATATCTATCTTAGGATTTCATTTATTTATTTTAGGAAAATTTTATTATTTAGGAAATTTATAGTTTTTCTTTTATTATTAAAATTCTCTTCCACACTTACCCTTTTCAAGTTTTCTTGTTTATTCTTTTAAGAGGTCAGGTGTCCCCAAATCAACTACAATTTGATCCAG